>JANZLQ010000095.1:29563936-29576477 GCA_026212715.1 Elanus axillaris
CTCCCCTGTCCAGCAAAGGAGGGGGGAGTGATAGAATGGCTTTGGTGGGCACCTGGCATCCAGCCATGGTCAACCCATCACAGTTGGTTAACATCCCTTATTATAAAAATTTCTACAGGTTTTCCAGATACATTTATTAGTGGTCTTAAAAAGTGAAAAAGTCTAGAATTAATAATGTATTGCTCAGGAGTTCATGATTTTCTTTTCTTTTTTAAGAGTTTGCTCACATAAACACACATTACCTAGAAATAGACTGCAGTGGGGACAACTGCCCATCACGACAACTTTGAAAATATGGAAATTTGAGTTGACATAATTCCATACTGTGAAAATATCCTAGAAGTTTTTTCATGACTTCAGAGTGGAGCTAAAACAAAGGCAGACTGTAAATTTGTGTCTGTTTCTTTTTCAGAAAGTGACCAAAGTCTGGTGGACTACAGAAGGCTTCCATTAAAAAGGTCATCAGCTCAATAGGCCACCGCTTTGGACAAAAGTTGCCCAGTCAGGTCTTAGGATTTTTTGTAAAGAAGTTCATGAAATAAGGTCTTAAACTCAGGTTTAATAGAAAAAGAAGGAAATTACAAGAATCCAAGTCTACTACTGTACAGCTACAGACAGTACACAAATATGGAACATCTACAGCTGACTCATTTCATCTTCACCTCCAATGGTAGGTGCTACATTCTATTCCAAATTTATTTCTTTATAAAGGTACAACATGAAGCATGCTGATAACAGCTATTTTGTATTCAATACTTTCATGCTTATTTGCAATTGTACTTATTTAGGGATGTACAGCATGTTCTACTCGATGTGTGGGAAAGGACATCTTTTGAGCATTTGATGCTGACTTTGATGCCTACTGCACTCTTCGTAAGCTCAGACATGGCACGAGGCCCCATATACTCTGAGCCGAGACACTTCACCTTCACAGGCAGTTCAAATTCTTGTTCCCTGCGAGTGCTACCTGGGCTTTCAGCAAGGGCCTTGGCCATCTGGTCTGCCTGACATCAGATGTGTAACGGGGGACAAGTCACTGTTCACCCAGCCTCCGCGGTGCTCCAGCTGGCAGATGAGTCTGGTCTTCAGCTCCACATGGAAAGGACAAGATGTCTAATAGCATGATTTGGAAAGGAGCTTGACATGTGAAAACTCTTAAATGTCCCAGAAAACTTTTTCTGGGTGTTTTCTTCACCCAGGCTCACTCACTTTGGCCCTAGTTCAACAGATTTTTAAATTCATTCATAACCTTAAGCAAATGCTTCGCTATTTTGTGTTAGTTTTGTTTTGTTTTGTTTTGTTTTGTTTTTCCTGTGGAGAGATAAGTGTAAGATTTAAAGCAAAAGCAGCACTTGCCAAGGATTTTGAAGGGAGTTACATGAGTATGGATGCTTTGTCAGCACCTGGTGTAGAGAGAGACAAGATCTCAGAAAAAAGACCCCATAGGCATGCAGTAGAGATTTCATTTACATTGCACTTTATACATAAGCAGGGCATGTCCAGTAATGATAGCTAGTTTTGTAAAGCTGAGGGGCTTGTGATGAATTACAGTGTTACAGAAAGAAGCAGCAAACCAGGGAGCAGAGGGGCTGGCAGTGCTGAGCAGCCAAGCACGCACAGCTGGGGTTGCTGATGGAGAACAGGAATAGTGGGAAAGATGAACAATATGCATGCTGATGTGAATGGTGAACCAATTTTGTAAAAGACAGAAGTGTGATAGTGGGAACGACAAGCACACACACAATTGTGGTGAGCTGCTGAGAGTAAAATGCATAACTGGCAAAAGAGGAGCTCTGGTGAGATCTCCATTCTAGCATCCTACAGCTGCTGAAACTCCGCAATCTCCTAGTTTTTCTATGTGTTTCACTGAGAAACTTTTACATAATTGTTTCAGTTTATTCCCCTGCAGTTGTTGTCCCCAACTCCGTGTGTGCAACAGAGCACAATCTGGCTGCCAAGATCCACAAACCTTCCACAGCTGGAGATAAACTTTAGCATCCACCATCAATTTTAACACAGATTTAATAGTGAATACCAGACAGTGGGATAAGAGGACATCAAGAAATAGATGTTTACATGAGAAATTATTTTAGCAACCTAAATTAATTGGTTAGAACACAAATTTGACAGATGTGTGACTATGTCAAACTTGTCATATGTATCTTGAGCAACCCAAAGGACAAGTAAGAGGATAACACCAACACAGAGGTAGTACACAAGATATCTGTCCAATGACTTGAGCAAGACTGTTTTACTTTTCAGATGGAAATTTATATGAACAAGCAGCAATCCAACCTGGTTTTCAGAACAATAGTTTATAATAACAGAAAAGTGAGTATTTATTTTCCCTGAGCAATGTCATTTCTGTTAATTAATAGGTCACAGCACTTATGGACTGCTTCTTCTTTGGCAAACCAGAGAGCAAAGTCATTGATGCTCAAAACAGTTTGCTACAGTTAGATCAATAGACAGCCCAAAGGACATCAATACAGTCCTTGTGCACCAGGGTTCATTCTCTTGGAGGTGAAGTAGGATAAATGATTACTGACTGTCAGCTACATGGTCTTTAAAACAGCTAAGAAAGAGTGAGATACTAAGGGCAAATCTGCATTACATGAGTCAAAATCTAGTCTTCATTTCAAAGAAAAAAGTTTGTAAAAAGACTACAGATCAAGTTGAAATGTCTCTGATTTGGAATTTATGCCAGAAATATTTTCTGAAATCAGCACCTCTCTCAAAAGACAGCTAAAGGCTCTGCAGTAAGTTCAAGGTTGTTTGGTTCACACTCTAAAGATGATGATTTCAACTAAGAATAGGCACTCCCTCACTGTTTGATAGGCATTGGTGCATCTCCCAGCCTTGGGATGGCACTAAGGAAATAAAAGGAAGTTTGAAGGTACATTCATCCTGGTGGTAGTTGGTAGCATGGCAGATATGCAGTTTTATGTAGTGCTAAATTTTCACAATTGTGTTGTATTTCTTTCCTCCCTCCATGAAATAATGACACCAGTAAAAACTTGGACTGAAAAATTATCCAAAATTACTTAATGAAAAAATAATTTAAGGGAAAAAAGTAGAGTTCTAACAATGTGTAGCAAAGACTGTAATGGAAACAAGCAGGTGTTTTCATTGAGACTGCAGCTTCAATATGTGCTATTATTTCTTGCAATTAATTATTTTTCCACATTCTTGTTAATTTTATATATGATATCTTAGATGCAACTACTTACAAATGTTTGGATTTATGTTGTGATGTCCTAAAAACTGTAGCTGGAGTCACTATTACAAAATATACTTCAATGAACAATTAAATTTGATTTTATTGTTTAAAGATAAATAGCAGATTATTATTACAAATAAATAGTGGATTATGAATAAATTCAGGACTGCAGCTTGTCTTTGTTGTTACACATTATAGTGGCTGGACAGTTATTTTTAAGTTTAATTATACACAATGGGAAATAGGATACCTAACAGAAATTGAACTTGATTAAATAAGATTTTTCAGTAGGCTAAGTTATAGTTTTATTCTTATTTACACCATGGTCTTTTCATTTTATTCTGATAGTAGATGTAGTAAGTAATATAGCATCCTCAAATACTGGAATAAAATATATTTACACAAACTACAAGCCTATTTAATAGGGGGGTAAATCATCTTTCAAAATTATAATAGATCGTGGAAGCTGAAAATCTCATTCGTGTTAAAAAGCCTTTAGATAATAGAGGACTAGGCAATAGCTTATAATCACTGAAATTATCATGTGTTATATTAAGAACATGGACAAAAGACAAAAACTTCAGCTGGCAGTGTGTAATTAAGGAAAGATACTATCTTTGTCAGCGTTGTTTAAGCAAATGAAACAGCTATGAAAGAAATCTTAGTTTCATCGGTACAAAAGCAAATATTTTCCGTCAAGAAACAAGGGCAATTTTCATTACCAAAACTTTCCATTAAAACAGCTAAACCTTTCCTCTTACTGGTCACAAAACCAATGCTGTCACATATGACCAAGACCACCTGCTGCACACATGCCCCCAAGAAGAACAGAAGCTTCAGAATCTGAGATTGAAATGCAGCTTTAGGGTTTTTAAAGTAATGGAAAATGGGTAGACTGGGATTGGATGTCCAGTGCAAGTTTTAGTCCACAAAGTGAAACGTTTTAACAGCAGTTTACAGAAAGGCTGAATTAACTTTCCCTAAGTGTCTTGAAATGGTGCATGCAAAGCTGCTGCAAGAGGCTTGGGAGCTGAGTGAGGATGTATTGGGAATGCATCAATGCACATAATTTAGATGATGTATCAGTGTGACATACAGATGAAGGAGTCCTAATTGCATGTCAATAAGGAAAGAAAGCCTGTCTATAAATTTTCATATTGGTAATAATATCTTCTTTAATTTTACATGTTACTTTGAAAACTATATTAAGAAATTCTCTATTAAGCTCTATTATACTCTATTAGACATAGAGTATATTTCTACAGAACCTTATTCAAAAGTTATAGCTTACCTTATAGGTAGTTTATTATTTGCATATCCGTTAAATTTTTTTAGGGCTTTTTCAAGTGATCTTATGAAAAAGATAATAACTAGTTAGGTCACTAAGACCTGCCTACTCCTACCTATCCAGTAAACTTCATAGTTCAAAATATTTTCAAATGCATTCTTGTTTGTATATGTTCAATCTACTCCAATGTTCATTTTAGGATTTTAAGTGCTACTAATTGCATAATAAATGCTACATCATTTTCTGTTACTTCCTTTGTTGCTAGACAAGAGAGAGAAATGAAGAGACCTCAGTGAAGAAACCTTTTTTTAAAGGTCACCTTTATAAATAGCAGAGATTATCTCACCAGGTTATCAATGTTCAACATCACTGTTTTGATTAAACGTCACTCTAACATGCAATGACTATAAAACAAGCTTTTCCAAGTCATCTTTCTGTGAGTAACAGATAGAAATTCTTAAATATAGTTAATGGCTGGGTATAACCATATGTTTTATCCAGATTTTCTAAAGCCACAGTACTGTGACATGTAGGATGATACATGGGTGCCATTGATGTTAAGTAAGCATTTATGGCCTGGGAAAGTACTGTTTTCTGTTTTTCATTCACTGTAGTCTAAGAGTCTAATGGCAGACAGGTAATCTAACATCCATTAAATGTGTAAATTACATAGTCATTTACAGATGTGAAACAGTAGACAAATCTGTTAAGCACTTTGGTGAGACCATAATTTGAAAGCCATGACATTATCAACCCTTTCCACAGTTCACCACAGCTAATGCATTCAAATCCAACACAGTAAATTTGTTAATGCTGTCAAATCCAGTTTATTCAAGACTGCTTATCTGCCAGGGGCAAATGTTTACATTATCACTCCTTCTGAGACATCTCTCTGGTTTCACTGGGAGGAGGGATGTTGCCCTTGTAGCATGTAACAGAAACATCTGAAATTTTAGCACTTTTCAAAAGAAAGAAAAAAAGAACAGATTGTTCAATTTTACTCTCCATTAGCGAGTTAGTTACAAATTCTGACAGAGGAAGACTCAGTAATTTAAATAACATTTCAATTAAATAACATTTCAATCATTGATCACTCAAAATTATGGAAAGAGGGTTGAGAGTTGCATGAGAAAGAATCAAGCTGCAACTGAAGCTGGTACACAATTAAGGAAAATGCTCCTGCATCAAGGGGAGCATTTGGGGATTTGTTAACACTTCCATTTTTACATGTGTTTCTCCAAGCTATTGTTTTAAATTTATACCAAGACAAATTTAACAAGATTTAAACATTGTTTTAAACATTTCATGTTTAAAACCCAGTTTTTCAAATTACACTACATTTTCAGCAACCTTGAAAAACCTAGAGGGGTTATCATTCCTTCCAGTATATTACTGCAGGTTTGAATAAAAAAATAGTTAATAGTTCATCTAGTACAGGGCCTTGAGAGACAGGGAAAGATAATTCTGTGCCAAAGAGTTATTGTCTCCAGTCAGCCGAGGCATCTCTAATCTGCACTAGATTCATCAGTGTAAAGCTACCCAAGTTAGTTTAAGTGCCATCTATGACACTGCTCCATCCTTCTCACTGAATATACAGGGTATGTCCTAGTAGGTTATAATTTTCTCAATTAACTAAAATATCCAGCTTTTTCCATCTGTTCAGATTAGTAGCCAAGATTTCATCCCCTATGGTGGCTAAAGCAAATTCCCACTGTCTGGTATTTCCATCACATACATCACAAATACATTGGCACTGACTTTGTAATCTTGTTGTCTGCAAGACTGTTACAACATTTTACAGTCACAGCAAATATCCATAATAAATAGACCTTATCAAGCTCACAGTCTCCACTTGTCTTTGGTCCACATGTGAAATTAATAGTCTAGGTGCTGCTTCTCCATTAGGATGTTTATCCAAGTACCTCTAAGCAATTTCAGAAGCTTATGCTGCCACAGTGACTATGATTTTTTTCTTATGTGTGGGGTTTTCTGGGTTTGGGGGTGGGCATTTTTCTACTTTTCACTGAAAGTGAATAGGAGTAAGCAAATGTAGTTTCAGAACTGAATTTGGATCAGGATACAAATTTCTCCTGGGGCACTCATATCAAAGGCTTTCTTTCCCAGCAAAGTATTCTCGATCAAGATTTTGCACTTTTGATGCCAACTCCAATTTTAGCTCCTTGCTACTAAATGCATAAAAGGTACACTTGCATCCATAAAAAAAGTCACAGCACTCACTGCAAATTGTGGAGCCTGAGCTGCTGAAAGCGTTACTGAGGATGTAACCACTCCTATAACCTTGAGCTTAGCACAGGATTTGTGATGCCATGGGCCTTCCACAAGAAGTGGGCTTCTAGTGGACATAACTTTTTCTAGTGATTTGTAAAGACTCAAGAAGATCAGAGGTCCTCAGAACATTTTAGATAAAATATAAATCACTGTTCTTCTTGATATACTAGGACATGTGATGAGCTTCTTTCTCAGATGATTTCCAAAGGTCTCACTTTATTACAAACCTGATGTTCTTCCTCGCTTCTTGCCATTTGAAAGTAACTCGAATAAAAATAATTAAAAAGGACTAAAAAATTTCCCCAGCAGATCTAATTCAAAAGAAAAACCAACTCTATATCATTAACCTGTACAGAAAGCATTCTCTAGGAGAACAGAAGCTGTTACATTAGTGGGAAATTAAAACCCTCAGATATGTTTCATACCACATTCCATGCACGTGCCAATATTTAAGCATCTGCCAGATAGCAGGTGGTTTGTAAATCATTATCTTTTCAAATTACTCTGCTAATGGCATGTGTGAAATGACTGAAAAATTACATGTTTCCCCTTCTCCATCATTAAAATAAAATAAATTGCCGCCGTACATTATCTAAAGCTTGAGACCCATAAAGCACTGACAAACCTGTGTTTCCCACTTTCCACCCTACTCCGTTAGTGTTGCCTCCCCCATTAATGGTGGACAATTCAGTCTGTGATATTTGAATTTTATGACTTCCCTCTACTAGGAATAACTAAAGACAACCAAAAGCATCAGCATCAACTAGTTCTCAAATGGAGCACAGCCTATTAATTACGAACAATCAGCCAATTCGTTGAACAGAACTGACAAATAGTGCAGTCTGGTTATAAAAATAGTGAAAGATTCCTGTAACAATATAGGGACATAAATGGAAAAACAAACCCAAAAACAATGTTAAACAAAGAATAATTAGAACTATCATTTTTGTTTCACAGTGGAGTGGCAAAGCATCCAATTATTCAAATACCAAAATATGGACAAATCCCTTGGGTTTTTTAATCATGCTTTAGTTCAGAGCTCACAGTGACTGCTTGCTTCTAGTTCTCAGAACAACTCAGGAAATTAAGAATTTAACTTCTTTTCTGAAAGCTTAGCGTAGACAACATGTGGTGTGCAAACCTTTGTCCTTCCAAGTTGCTTTGCCAACAGCTGAAGCTTCTGAGGATAAAACGCTTTTACAAGTCCTTGGTCTGGCTGCCCAGATGCTAAGCACAGCATCTTTTGTTCTACTTTTCCAAACCAGTGAAGCTACCATAGTGGGCTGGGTGATACAGATATTTGAAAGCAGAAAGGACACATCCAGGACTGTCCTGTTCCTCTTCATCCAGAGGAAAACCATCTCTGCGGCCATAGATACCCTGGCTGAAACCAGCTGCTAGCTCAGAGGGCAACATCAGGTTTTGCCTTACCACGTGAGCATGATGCTTGGAAATCTGGTTTATACCCTATATAAACATAGAGACAAAGGGAGAAACCTACAGGCCTATATAACCACTCCATTAGGAAATGACCCGAAAACAAATGATCTTTAAATACATGGCTTTCGGGGTCTCCCCATATTACAAATGAAAGTGGCAGAAAGGACACAGGTCCTATCATAAAATCAGGTAGCCAGCAGTTAAGGATTTGGATAGCAGGCTGACTTGATTTTGTGCTGGAAAAGTTTTCTGAAATAAATTAAGAAAGACAGTTCATATTTTTTTTCCATGCTAACTTCATAGCATTTCTATTAAATGAATAGTTGCTTCAAAAATTCATACTCTTTCCAGATCCTGAGTATTCTAGGTGATTCGAGACTTCCAGATATTTTATATCAAGATAACTGCCAGTTAAAATGATGGATGAGCAATGCAAAAGTGTTCATAAGTATTGGAGGATAGCTGTTATGTGCTTTAGCTCAGTAGCCTTCTGGCACAGCCAATAAAGACAAAACAACAGGGAAGATTTACTGTAGAAGGTAGCTGTAAACAAGGCGCGAGTTAGTGAAAAAGTGTGCTGCAGTGCAGACAGACACAAACTGAAGTACCATGCAATTCAGGGATATTTCTATTTTGCTACCTAAAAAAAACATATAAAAATCAGAGCCAATTCAAATTAGATTTTTTTCATTTTAGAGGAGAGGCTTGGTACATTAGAAAAGCCTTGCAGTTTCTAAGGACTTCATACAGATCTCACACTGTGAATTAAAATACCATAGCACCATTGCTGATTACCACTATATTTCGTCTGTGTCCATCCTTTATTGCCTTTTCCATATTACCTGGTAACATCAAAAGATCTGCTTCATTTACTTTAATCAAAAGTTCCCCGCAAATATCTCTAGTTAGTATTTATTCTAAATGAAGCACCTCGTCAAAATCTCCAATGAATCCACTAAACACAGCCCACCCAGCTGAAAGGCAAAAACCAGCAAAAATACAAAATTGGTATAATAAATCACAGGGAATGGGTTTTCTCCTAAATATTTCCAGATTCATTAATTAGGAGAGCCTAACGCAAGCTTGTTGAAGTCTTCAGTGAGTTTTAGAATATAGCTGTGTCAATGGTTCTCAGGTCAGCTGCATCACTGTGCATATTGAATTATTTACTTGGAAGGCACAAAGCAGTTCAATATCAGAAGTGACCTCTTTAAGTGTCTTCTGCAATGCTTGGATTGAAATTTTCAGACTACAAACTCAAGTTAATTGGGCTAAAATCTTCTGAATTGTTTTCTTCAAAGTTTTATAATAAAGGAGGTTGGATGGCCAATTCGGTTTTGCACCATAACCAAAACAAGAATCTGCAAATTGCAGATTTTTTTTTTGTTCCTCTGTAGCCTTTACCACAAAGGCTCAGATGAATGTTGTGATGAATGTTGTACATGATGATCAACAGCGTATATACATCTGGGTTTGAGCACGGAGATACTCCATTTTAAGCACACACAATATCAAAAGGGGCCACAATCCTTTCAAATCCCATGAACTAAAAAAAGTGCAATGGAAATGTAAATGGAAGATTCCAGGGGGGGCAGGGGGGAATCATTAAGAAATCTTGCCACTGAGAGAGCTAATGTTGCCATATTAACCACTCCCTTTTAACTCTTGCCCTAGCATGCTGTTAGCAGGTGCAGTGATACTGGACATGCTTTGTGTAAGATGCAGCCCCCTAACTGCTCTTCCTATACCCCTACATGATGCTGACAGGAGCAGTGGTCTTTCCAGCACAGCTGGTGTTGTGCAGGTCAGCAATATATCAGATTTCAACATGTTAGTTACAATCTATTCAATCCCCTCTGCATTTCTTCTGTGTGCAAAATTAACTTTAATTTCCCATCTAGGGCTGTAATTTAGTGTTGATTACATTAAGGAGCTGTCCTTCACAGTTAATGACAGATACAAATACACAATATAGAATACCCATCTCAGATAAAATATTTTAAAACTATTAAGTAGCATTAAGTCCAGAGAAACTCTTTAAAAAATTAGATTTTGTTTCCAGAAAAGACTCACTTCAGAGGCAAGTAGCTAAAGGCCACATTTTTAGTCGCATTTACCTAACTAAAGACGTAGAGAGATTTTAGGGTAGGAAAGTTAAGATTTTCAAGAGTATCTAAATTTGCATCTTAATTCATATAAGCACTTGTAGAATCTTCTCCTCTGTCATGTTTGAAAACATAATTTCAATTCCTCATTCGCTCAGGCTTTCTGAAACAAGTACCTGCTGTGAAGAGCGCTTGTAAAGCGGTTTAAAGGGTAGTTACATAAAACAAAATGCATAATGCTGTAACAAGTACACTGAGATTGTTATTCAATCTGAAATCATTTGGGGCATTAAAATTTTACAAACAATTATAAATTTTTGTATGTCTAAGATGGAAGATTTTCATATTCATCACTATAGCAAGTGAGAGTCCCTGACCATTCTGTTAAGCACAGCCATTAATACATTTTGGTCCAACTAACAACGGCTTTGCACTTGTTGCTTCAGCCTACAATGTTCCCTCCTGTCTATCTGAAATTTTCATGCCAGAAGCGGAGAATGCAAAAAGAGCACAGGAATAATCTCACCAATGACCATATCTACTCCAAAGTCAAATGGTTCTCTCCAGTGGGTAGCAGAAAAGGCACAAGAGACAGGAACATGCTACATGAGGAGCAGTGCTGTCCATTTTCATCATCCTTCACTCACACCATACTCACTTCACTAGCTAAAAATTATACTCTAGAAATAACTGCAGACAGAAGTGGAGCACTGCAAGCAAATTTCTCCTTCACACTTCTCATGCTTATTACTCCAAGATCAAGAACTTTGCAGATGATTCCTTGCTTCTAACACTACATTTAGAGCCTTCTGCTCAGCTTGCCAGAGTTGATCCTAAATGCTCTCCAAAATTAATTTTAGGCAGAGTTTTCATTAAGATGTACATGAACTAGATGAAATCGAAAGACTGAAAACTTATCTTTTTTCTGAAATAGGACAGAGTTTGATCCTTGTACTGCAGAAGTCATGAAGTTTCCAGATTAAAGCATGACTTAGAAGAGACCATATTCTTCATTACCAAAAATTAAAGCGAGGTCTTGTTGATAAATTGAAGGGCACCTTAGTTTAGGATTGTTTTTTAATTTTAATCTACAAGTCTCTTGTCCTCCTAGAAAAGCAAGCAGAACTGTCTTTGCCCATGGAGAAAAAAGGAGATAGTATGCAAAATTCACACCTTCTTTGCAGTTCTTAATAAGCTAGAAAACAAATCAAAGAGTAATGTATCAAGTCTTGGAGACTGACTAGGTCTCTACAGCAAATACGTAACTAATCTTAGAGAAATGAAAAGTTTGTTATTAAAAAAAATCTTGAATTTAAATAAATTATTAATGCTTATATTCAATAATGGAACTTGAAGGCAAATCTGGAACCTCATTTTGAAACTGGACCTCATTTTGCAATGGAAATGTTGAAGAATAATGTTTAAGTGCCCAGTCTTGATCATCTTTAATACTGTACATAAATTACAGATGGGTTAATACAATAATTATTTTATAATTAAAATCACTGTTAGGGAGCAATAATGAAAGATTATATAAATAACTGTAGTACATGCAATGAGAAAGTAACTGAAGAAAAACACTCTAGATAGTGATACACTTCACAGACAGAATAAGGGGTAGTTTTTGCAATTTGACTACTTCATATGAAATACCTTCTGAGGAGTGGAGTACAGAGAGAAAGAGTTCAATTTAAAATTTTCATATTTTTAATAGAAAGCCAACTTGTCTCAAAATCACCACATTCAATGGCTGAAATAAATGGTTGTATAAGTGAATGGGAGTCTAATTATGTACCACAGGTAGTATATGTCTTGTTATGTTTCAATGATTTTATGGATAAGAAGCTCATTTGAGTGCTATTTCCAATGAGTTTTATGACTAACACTAATAAATAAAAGAAAATATGTTCTGATTTTAGCAAAATACAGTTTCTTATCACAGCAGTTTATCTCAGTGAAAACAGTATCTTATATTTAGAGACAAGGTTAGGACAAAGCTTAAAAAACAAGTTGTAATAAATCACCATTGCATAAATACATACTGTATTCTTTAATTGCTTACCGCCAATATAATTCCTTCCCATAAAATTAATTAGCAATAAACTTTCTGTGATGATAGTAAGAAAAGAAAAAGAAAAAGAAAAAGAAAAAGAAAAAGAAAAAGAAAAAGAAAAAGAAAAAGAAAAAGAAAAAGAAAAA
>JANZLQ010000095.1:29576577-29598799 GCA_026212715.1 Elanus axillaris
GAAAAGAAAAGAAAAGAAAAGAAAAGAAAAGAAAAGAAAAGAAAAGAAAAGAAAAGAAAAGAAAAGAAAGAAAAGAGCTCCCAATCATTTTCCAGTTCTTTTACAGGAGTCACCTTTTCCTTAGCAGTCAACAACCCACTATTACCATACCACAGATCACAGCATGACATCTCCTATTTTAATTTCCTTTTCCTTCCTATGAAGAAAGTTTTTGCCCTTTCCTTTAACTCCAAGTTAGCCTTTTAGGTTGTATAAATCAATATAGTAACATTAGCTTTGACAGAGCAAAGCCAGTTTACAACAATTGGTGATATAACCCCTTGTCTGCACACCAATTAAATATTAATTAAAAACAAGCAAACAAACAAAATATCTTGCTAATAGAGGATCTGAAAACCTATCCAGCATTATGCTATTTCCATTGACAATCAGGACATTACAGATGAAGGTCTGGACCTTGCAAAGAGTGAACTGTAGCAGAGAAAGGGAGTGATCTAAAATCTCTGTGCAATGCAGTGCCCAAAGCTTGCAAAATATTCTTCTAGTCAGAGGTGTAAGTCCTATCTACAAGTATAAAGTGTGCAGCAACATGCTGCCTTGTTATTGAAGTCACACTTCTGTCCTGATTTATACCAGTCCATGGAGGATGTGGATTTATCACATTTTATAATGGTGATGGGCTCCCAAGCATGTAATCCATCTCTGGAGAGAAAGCCAAGACCAGGATGAATTTTACATTGCCTGTAGTTATTTCAAGATCTAGAAATTTAAGGTATATTTCTGTAGGGTTAAAACGTGGAGGAGAAAGGTTCTGTAAACCAGAGTGAACCAGGCCAGGCGCTGACAGAGGGATAAAGTTAATCCATAACTCAGCTCAAGGGCAGGTCTCAAATCAGACTTTTAAAAGCAGAATCTCCTTAAAAGGGGAAAAATAGGGGGAGGATACTTTTCCAAAGGATTATAAAAATCCCCTTTCCTAACTGCTTCCTAACTTTACAGACCTGAGTGGATGTCAGCCCATAACCACTGTGGGAGCTAATGAGCTTAATGGCCCAGTTAAATTAATCAAAATTATTTGCAGTACACCACAAGAGCAGGCAATTTGCAGCAGTAAGTCTTGAATGCCATTGTTGTCACCAGCTCAGTTATAAGCATCATAAATCCAGAGATGATGGATGACTCCTTCCTTTTGCTGATAAAGGGAACTGCCACTGTTTTCTGTATGCTCGAGGTTAAAATCAATGGTTTACCTGTTAAAATATCTGTTTGCAAGCTTCTCCAGGACAGATTCAGAGGTCATTTATCTGCCTGGTTACAAAGATAGCGGAAGGTGAACAGCCTAAGCTTGTGCCAGCCAATTTTCAATTTGAACCATTAAGATAAAAATATGTGAAAGGTGGTTTGTTTAGAAGATGGGTATCTTCAGATTAAAAGTAGCAATAAGACTTAGATTTTTAGATTTTCTTTATTTCACATTAACTATTGTACAATCTGAATTTCTGAATATATTTCAGTACTGATTAGCACAACTTAATCATTAAGCATAGAGCTTCATAAGTATAGGGCTTGGGTATAACTTTAATAACACCCTCAGGTCAACTTTCCCACGTGTACCCAAAAACTGCTGATAAAGTTCTGTCCCTAAAATAGATTTGTAGACATACCTAGGGATCAATTGTGTCTTTATTCAGGTACTGAGATAAAGAAGGGCACAAATCTGGGCTATCTGAAGACACAAATGGGGAAAGAGGTTTCTTTCTCCATACTTTATGTTAATGCTATGATTACTAACTTTTACCTTCTTTACTATGTTTATAGTCATAAAAAAGTAGGCAGAGCTGCCTTGAATTCCAGATGGTAAAGGACATACTATTGCACTGGTGGGAAGTGGAATGTCTTTTTTTTTTTTTTTCTTCTTAAAAGGAGATTTCTTTTCTTCCACAAAACATCTAGGATCAACAAATCCTTTCCAGTGCAGAACCCACAGACATTAAGCTTATTTTCCTCTGGAATTAAGGATTCTGCTTAACTCATAGTGCTGAGAAAATTTTCTCTTCTCCAATATCCATCATCTGCCAGGAAAAAAATCTTCCCAACATTGCTAATTCACAAGTGATAGCATAGGTCAGATATCCCTCACAGATACCTTAAAGATAAGGATGTGAATAAGATGGATATCTGAGTAAATATCAGAAAGCAATTAGACAAATGGAAGCTCATTTGAATATATTCTGTATCTTCCCTAATACAATGATACCTTGAAAATGTCAAAATATAAAAATGAAATTATGGGACCCTAGATTGACTGAGGGTAAAGCTGAAATCTAATCCATGAATATAAAGGACAAATAAGAAACAACGTGATTCAGTCAGCAAATAGTTAAAATTAAGAAAAGAATTTCTATTTGTAAAGAAAAGATACTCAGAAGGAATCACCATTAAACATATGTATTTTTACTGAAAAAAGATAGAAACATTTTAATTTTTTTTAAAGAAGGTCAAAAAATGCATATATGAAATGCATTTGTCTGTCTCAGAAATTTAGGGCTGCAATGTCCAGATTACATGTAGAAAGGAAACATGGTTCCCAGAGGAAAAGAAAAAAATTACTAAACATTAGTAAAACTCATGATAGTTTTCTGAAGGTTGTAAGCATTATTCCGACTTCTAATGCCATGATGCATATTAAATCTTGTTTATTACAATTACTTGCTTTTGCACAGTCACAGTGAGAAGATTTTTTTTTTTAATACTGTTCCATGGAGTATAGAGGACACTTCAACTGTGGTACAGGTGGCACACCTAATTGCTTCAGGATCTCAAAACATCTGCCTCTCATCGACATCAAGATATAAAGACATTCTTTGATTTCAAACAAATTATCTATAGTCCATTAGTTTTAACACCAATTTTTCCTTTTAAAGGACAGTTGTGGCAAAGTAAGAGTTTCATGTAATTCTATAGTAATGTTTATAAGAAGAAAATTTTTTTTTTTTAAAAATCCAAGTTAAGGAGATTTGCTGACCTACACACTCCCATTTTCTATAAACTGCCCACTACTGGAAACTATTTACCAGGTTAACCAACAAATCTTGTCCCCTGTGACTTTCAGAAAGTTGGCCTCAATCTGTCCCTAGCAATGAGAACAAAGCACATTTAAGGTTATGAGGAAAGCTTTAAAAAATCCTATTTTGTACAAATAAGCTTTTCCTTTCTTGACTGTTGCCTTCATTCTGAAATTTCACAGGCTGCAAGGAGAAAGAGAGGATGTACGGTCCTGATGGATCAATGAAGACCTCGGCTGAAGCACCTGCACTGGTCTGCAGGACTCCTCCCTCTTGCTTAATCGCAGCACCATTTGAACAAATGAGGTGTGTCCATGATATGCTTCATGAGAATATGAGATTCTCATGTTATGAGATATATAATAAGAAACATATCATATGTCTCCTGTAATATGAAAAAACAAAATGGTTTTCTGCCAGGTTGCAGTATCCCATGCAGACGTTCACATTTCAGTCTGGTAGTAAGCAATATTCATCCCTTCAGAGCACTTCATTATGGGAGTTTTTAAAACACCTCCTTAATCACAACATGTATCTCAAGCCTGTCTTTTTAAAAGCTGGTGCCTCAGAGTTATTTTCCACTGTTAATTATGTATTCTGCGCAAGTAGCACATAAAGCTCTAAGCTCATCATCGTCAGTAAAAGTCTCATGCACGTAAACAAGGACTGAACTTGCCTGTTATTTAAGAACAGAGCTCAAGTCTCTGGTTTTGATCCAAGCCCATGCTGCTCTTACAATTTCTGAAGGTTAACACAAGTCTGTTCTTAAAAAAAGGTGACACACAAAATCAAATTCTGATTGCAGAGTCTGGTCTCCAAATCAGCAATTTAATTTAGCTGGGTTTTGTAAATGTCCTACTCATGCAATGATACACAATAATGTCCTTGCATAATAAATAGCAGGTTATTTAAAAAGAAAAATACTGAAGTGAAAAAGAAAATTACAAAAAAGAAACCAAAACCAGTATCTAAATCCACTACATTTATTCTGCTGCTACTACCTTCCTCCTTTCATCCAAGCTGCAATCCATCTGAGGTTCACATAGACCATTAAAAGTTGAGATTTGCTTATAAGAAAATTATGATTAATAAACAATGCAGAAAGAACAAATCCAGCTGTACTTGACCCCCTCTGGTATCTCATCCATGTCAGCTGCAGACCTAAGGCAGTTGTTCCTAGGAGCAGTTTATGAGTTTCTTCCTTTTCCCCCTTGTCACTAGGTATTCAGTGAAACTGTCATCAAATTCTCATAAGCAATTTCCACTGCTTAAGAGCACTTGAGCACTTGCTCAAACTGCAGGTACAAGCAGCTGAGGTTCTATATTTAGCTACAGACTTATCATAGCCCAGACAACTCACACCTCCATGTTATGCAGATGTGCCTCAGCTGCCTTCCAGTGGAGCACCTACAGATAGCCATGGTATGTCCATATGACAAAAAAGATCTTACAGAAGTCAAAGGATACCTACTGTGGTGGGCTGACCCTGGCTGGATGCCAGTTGCCCACCAAAGCTGTTCTATCACTCCCCCCTCCTCAGCTGGACAGGGGAGAGAAGACAGAATGAAAGGCTCCTGTGTCGAGATAAGGACAGGGAGAGATCACTCACCAATTACCATCATGGGCAAACCAGACTCGACTTGGGGTAATTAGTTTAATTTATTACCAATCCAATCAGAGTAGGTTAATGAGAAAAAAAACCAACTCTTAAAACACCTTCCCCCACCCCTCTCTCCTTCCTGGACACAGCTTCAATCCAGATTTTCTCTACCTCCTCCAGCCAGGGTCATCCCACTACAGAAGCAAAAAAGATACTTATTTATACAGCATGTATCTAAAGTGACATTTTCAAAACTATTTTCAACAGCACAGATACCCTTGTGACACACAATTTAAATTATAAATTGAATCCAAGATAAAGCAGTATTACTGTGTTAATATTTTACAATTTCCATAGCAGTTCTTGGCGTCTCACAGCTGTCTGAAACTTGTAAGTACTTAAGTATTACAGCAAAGATGAAATGGCTCTCAAGCTAATATATTCACAATGTAGGTGGCTGTAGGGTTTAAAACAAAACAAAAAAAGTCACCTACATCTTTTCAACATTAATCCATGACTGAGCTTATGAGAAATTGCAACTGTAGGAGCAGAGACATTGCTTTGTCCCAGTAGAGCTACTGACAGTTGCTTTACCAGGTTCTTTCTTGCCAGTAAATAGGCCAGGAGGAAAAGTATATTTAAATTAAAATACCTGGTGAGGGAATGGGAAAAAAAAAAAAAAAGTGATTTTGTTTGCTGAGTGATTACTCAGAGACAAGAAGGCTGACAAACCTTATACAAAGTTTAAGCATCTTAGTAGTTGCTATTACCTATGTGAAATGAAACACAGCTCAATAGCCAGTTTCCCACAGTGGAAGCTCATCTTAGAGTTAAGGGCAAATTTAAGCATTTCTCTGAATATGAACATACTTAAGTATATCCTTAAATGTCAGACACGTGTTGAAGTGATTGACTAGATTGTGGCCTAAAGAAGGGAGGACTCCAAAAAAACATAAATGATCCACTAAAAGCACCAAAATTGCAGTGAAAATGTTCATCATATGATACAGGAACTTGGATATTCTTAAAAGACCTGTTACAAATTATGGTATAATAAGCACTTCTTCCATATTATGCAGTAAGTAGCTGTCAGAAACACTCACGCTATTTCGCCGACCTCAAGGGAGTTTTATCATTGCACATGACAGCAGAAGTTGCCCTATAGGCAATTGCAAACAATTTCAGGCAGATACCTGCCCTCAACCCCGATCCTGTCTCCATCAGTGGAAACTTTTTGTACTAATATCTTGAGGCATAGAGATGATCTTTTTGTTCTGTCTTTGTTCAGTGACAAGCACGATGCTTTGCGATTTTTTACATCAGAAGCACCTGAATGCTCCATTTCCCTACAAAATCACATAAATTTCCTGAAGAAATCTGAGACCTTCTAGCTCTTAGATCAGTGTATTATTACCTCATACAAAAGACATTAAAAATCTAACATTTTAAATTGTAACCTAAGTAAAATTATATGTATTTCAAGACTGTGATATTTTGTGCAAAACCATTTATAGTGTAAAACATCATGTTAGAAAGTTTCTTTACGGATGTCAATTGCTGTTTTAATAAAGTATGTAATTTAATGAAACATTTACTGTCTTTTTCATGAAAGAGTAATTGAAATGTTAATTCAAATTGTATTGGACAGATCCAAAACCTGACTAATTGAATGTAAACAAAAGACAATGAGGAGTAGTAGTATGCCAAGTTGACATCTGCAGTAACAAGGGAATCGTGGTTATCATTCCTATTTTTTAATATTTTCCTAAAAGATCTCGAATAGTAAGAAATAATCATATTAAGAAAAGTGGCAAATTATTCTATGTTTGGAGACATGGTTAACAGCAGAAAGGCAAATAGAGTGAAAAATGGGTAGAGGGGGGGCGGGAAGAGATCTAATTTGGACACATCTGAGGTCGTGACATCTTAGCTAATATGGTGAAATGGTGAAAAATAATCCAAAACATATATCTTTGAATAAAGGAGAAACTAAGGAAGAAATAATCATCTGGCAGTGATGGACACCCAATTAGATAGCTAGAAAAACACAGTTGGGCATACATATGTATAGAATAGCACATCCACATAGGAACCGCGCTCCTGCTAATTAGAGGAATTACTCCAGCAGGAATACTTTCCTCCAGAAAGCCTCCTGAAGTCAACATCCAGGACCAGTCTGGAGGAATTGCAGTAAATAAGAAAATGGGACCACATGGAAGATGGGTCAAATGAAATGTTTGCATGGGTAAAGGTAATCATATGCTTAAGTGCCTTGTTAAAAGGGGCATCAAGGACCAAAATACATGCAGCCAGGGTGAAACGAGATAAGAATTAGTTTACACCAGCCTACATATAATTTTTTTTACATTAGTCAACAGCTGAACTTCCCTTAGTCCTTTTTTCCAATGCAAGGTGGGTGCTATTACAAAAATACTATTACAAAAATGGACTGAGTGATCATACGAAATACATGACCTGGATCTCTGAAAGAAAAATGAGTGATTCAACATGGTGAACTGAACTGTAGTATTACTGGATAAAGAGAAAAAAAAATGAGAAGAGATTAATGGACTGAACACCTATAAAACTTGCATGAAAGTCTTCTCAATGAATGCTGGAAGCCTAAAGGAGGATTAAAGAGGTACTAGGAAGCGGACAGTCGTTTTGATCAAAGTTGGGTTAGCTTACATAATAAATCTACCTTCCATCTAGAAATTATGACTCCATATTAAATAATTTGAAACGGGAAATTCAAACATCTTCCACTTCTTTCCAGTATGTAACTGGCATCTCAGTCAACAAATGTAATATTTTAAAGAACATTATAAATCACTCTCCTCTCTAACTGCAGTTTTCAGTAAAAGTATCATTTTACGCTCCTGATTTTTGAAGCTGATGTTATTACCATCATACATTATGTCTAAAACAATTGGAGGAAATAAAATTGATTAGACAGAAATACAAAGTGTCCAGAAATGAAAAAGTAAAACAGTAACATACCCTGAAACATTCATCAAAGCATATTAGCAATAAATTTTAATCAACAGTATGTCACCTCCCATTGAGTGAAAACAGAGATATTATACTATTCCCTCTTACTGACATAATATAATCAGCATTACAGAAAAATTGGTTGTCAGTTCAACTTTCAACTTAAATCAGAAGAAAGTAGCAGGATAAACTTAAATTTAAATGGGGAAAATCAATGCAGAAGAGAGTGGAAGAGCATGTACGTCCAAGAAGCAAATTGTTCAAAGAAGGTATAGCTGCAAAAGATGTATTAAAGGCCTGAAATGAAAGTCCATCCCTATCAAGTCGATGAAATTTTTTCTAGCAGCTTAAGGCACATGGTCCGTCCCTGAGTGATTTGTAAGGAGCCAGGCATACAGCCAAGTGTGCAGTACATATCCAATTTGTCTTTGCAAGGCTTACTGCATATGTGCCCATGCAGTGAACCAAGAGAAGTGAAACATCCTGCAGGCATATCCAAGTCAGCGTTAACGTTTCCACTTTGGGTCCCTACTGTTGAACTTAGCCCATGGCTTAAAAACCCATCCCAAAAGAAGAGAGCTCTGTGATACCATGACCACAGGATCTTTCCTATCCAGACTCCCCAGCTGAAAGTCTCCACTGACTTCTACAAGTTCAGGATCTGTCTCCTTAAATTACCCTTTATTATTCTAGTGATATAGGAGATCTATTTGAATAATGTTCAAAATATAATTAATAATCTTCTTTCTCAGCCTTGGGGAGACAATTCCACTTGCAGCTTATCAATCAAGAGCCAGATCTCCTGCATACACAGTACAGTCTTAGACAGTGATGTGTCTAAGGATTAATAATCACAACATGAAGAAATTACCAGCAATACTGGTATTCAACTCACTTGAAAACTAGGGTTACAAAAATACTCTTATAATAAGAATACAAATTCATCTGCAGAATGCTGTTGCCCTATAATATTTTGCCTGTTGGAGTATCACCATTTAGGCTTAGGCAGAAGACTAGCTACACACTAGCACAGTGAAGCAAAGGGTAGTTTGCCCTTTCTGACCTAAAGCTAATATTTTATGGATGATAACTGAACAGAACAGATATTACCAGCACAGCCTCTGTGTTCTCAGCAGAAAGAAAAAATCTTTCACAACTCTGTTTTCTGCTATTTCAGGAACTGAAACATTTAATTTCAAAAATTAGCCAAGTTTTGACTCCTACAATGTGACTTTGAGAGTCAAAGTATCCAGATGCAAGAGATTTAGACCTAGGAGAAATGCTTATTAATCTTCACCTTACCATTCCTATGAAATATGCAGTCTGTCAGTAAAGCATGTTCTGCCATAAGCTAACTTTATGATTACATGTAGAGAAAGTTTTGAATTATATCTGTACAGTCAAGCCAAATATCACGTAAAACCAAATATTCACATTTTTAAATCCATTCTTTTTTTGAAGGGTACGTTTCTAGTATTCACACAAGAAAACATTCACATGTTCAAAAATACATAGTCCAAACTAATTACTTGATTAAAATTATACGCTCAAAAGTACAAAACCATTTATATGGTCTAGTAGCTTACTGTCATTTAACAACTTTGCTTTGTTATCTGTCCTCTAAGTGATAATGCTTTACCAATTAAAAGAAATTAACTATCTGCTTTGGATCATGTTAGACTCAACATTAAAACCAAGAAATGTGGAGAGCGACGTGTTTTTCTTTTGCTGAAAGAGTTAGAAAATCCTTTTCATCAGACAGAGTTCATCATACACTGTTTGCATTCTTCCCTCTATCTGTTCGACTGTATAGCTATAATCCTTAATTAATGAAAGAAGTAAAAAGAAAAGTTAATAATAGCATTGTGAAACTATTAATTAAAAACTGAAGTATCCCTCCTTGGATTGAATGTCTGGCTATATTTCTAAAGGCAAATAATAATACTGAGATCCAAAGTAATCCATCCTCAATGACTACCCCTCCTTGTCATTTGATTACCTCGATACAGCAGATAAATTCAAATGGCTTCAGTCCAATTTGAGGCATATGAGTGTGAAGAGCACAGTAATAATAAAACCAATTGACTTAAAATGGTTCTGTATGTGGAAGTGACTACAAGTGATATCTCTTTTTCTGCTGTTAATACAGGCAAGTAGATTATATTTTTGCACCAAGATCTGTAATTATAAAAGAATTAAAAATAATCTACAGATACCTAGAAATAGAGCTTAATATCAGGAATAGGCATATAAATGCCAAATATATATGCTATAAGCTGATTAGCCATGGACTTCCCTGAAAGGCAGTTTAAATCAATGGGAGCACACTCAGTGGTACAAAGGAGCCTTCAAACATCCTTACCTTCATGTTCATTAAATAATTTCATCTTTCTAAACAAGCTGGCACAATTTGCTCCTCCTCTGAAAAATATATCTAAAAAATATAAATGAAATGAAAGTAAACCAAAACCAAGGACAAACAACAGAGAGGACAAGAAAATACATGTATTTGCCAGCATGGAAAACAAAAAGAACAGTGTGAAACGATGCAAAACAAAGGCAGGCAAAACAACTTATTAACAGAATCGCCCCCAAACAAAGGTTAATGAACAGTGAAAAGCTTTTATCTTCACCCTACATTGAAATCAACTTTAAAACACCTCTTGCAAAAGAAAAGACTGCAGCTATGGCAATCCCACTCCACATTAAACTGTTTCTTTTTTAAATTCTCTTTTCCCCAAGGTAACTGATCCCCAGAGAGGCAATCTCAAATTATGGCTAATGTAAAAGTCAATGGATTTGGAAGGCACTTTCTCTTTTCATCAGGATAAATCAAAGATACAGTCTCAAAGGAAAAAAAAATAATAATCTGACCTGCTGCATATGAAAAGGCCTTATGCATATTCAAGCATATGCTGCATCATGGCTTTCCCTGTCCTAGTCCTGCCAGCCCTGCCTTACGTGCTTGTTGGGTGTGTTTGCAACAGCCACAATTCCTGCTGTACTTCAGTCTTTTTGTAGACCCATGACTCAGAGCTAAATGAAGAATTATCAGAAATTATCCCTAAAGCTTCTCAGTTGAGGACACTTTAACTTAAGGCTTTTGGCATCAAGACAAGAGTTATTGTGTTTTCAGAGGTGTAAGCACTTCCTGTGGCTCCATAGGCATTCACAGAGATAATGGGTTCAGACCACTTTGGAGATGCCACCTATTCCAGGTTCAAACCTGCAAATAAAAGTCAGAAAAGAGTTTCCTCTAGATCCACTGTAGGGAAACTGTATGGAAACCTTGGGGCACACAAACTCAATATTACCCCAGTTTAAAGCTTGAATACTTTTAAAGTCTATATTGTTGGGATATTAGCTTTAAGCCCCTGGAATGCAATTTGGATTTCAAAACCCTAATAAGGTTTCATGGTATTAGCTTCAGTACCCTCGTGTAAATTTTATCTCAGCTATACTTATTCTCCTGCTTTGTAACCCTGCAGTTGTAGCTGAACACGGGATTTCCATTCACTCTTGGTCATAATCTAATGTGAATCATTCTTTCCTATCATAGTCCCTCTACCACGTTCCACTTTCAGAAGGCTGCAAATTAATTTGGGATTAAAGCTATTAAAAAATCCAGTATTGCTGCATAAACCCACAACCTACTGAATAGACAGTTAATTAATCACCATTTTCAGTCTCCTAGGAGCAGGAAACAAGGTCATTTTATGGGCAGAAGGTAAGAGTTCCTATTTATTCTCCTTTAATTTTTCCTCCTGTTAGCTGAACTCTCCCATTGAAAGCCTAAAACAAAATTTTTACCCTTTCTGATGCTCCAATATATCACCATCCTGGGGTGAAAACTTCTACCAAGCCTGATAAATGATTTTACTCCATGCTCTTGCCTTTTTTCCTATGCAGGCTGATTGCTGAAAGGAGTTTGGACAGCACGTCCAATTACAGCACTGCAGAGAAGCACTCTTTACCAGGAGGAGAGGAGAAAGGTCAGATGCCACAATGAAATTCTGCGCACCTCTCCACTGGGTCAGCTTGAGCTGCCCTCCTTATCTCCACAAACCTCTTTTAAAATCTCTTCTTGCTTCTTTCATCAGCCAAAATGGGTAGAGAGCAAATGCTTCCCCAAATGTCACAGGCAGTGAGACTTGTCATGGTTGCCCTGTCTGGAAATGTCAAGCCTCTTCACTCCAGCAGAAAGGTATCAGGTGCCCAGCTGAGTTAGCCCAAGGACACACCAAGTTAATTTTTCCATTTATTAGCCTCATAAATATGTCTGAATACTGCCACTCCTCGCATGTAACGGTTTATGTGCATTACCACGCATAGGAATTTAATGAGCTCTCCATTAAGCCCTGAATTTCCTTAACTTTCATGCTGGGACAACCACCACACTTGCCACAGTTCCCCTAGCTGTTTTAAGAAAATATTCAAACCTTTGACCTGTGTCTATTTTCACTGGCATCAATAAAACCTTGCCCAACTACTTCAGTGAAATTTTGGGGGAATGACACCAGGAGAGGTTGATTACTTGTTAAACTTGATCTCAGTCACTCATTAGTCTGTGTGCATTTTTATTTAAAAAAACAGATAAACATGTCAGGCATGCAGAGATAAGGAACAAAGCCCATCAAACTTCAAAATAAACTCTGAGGGGAAAAAAATAAACTAAGATAACCTTTCAAACAAACAAGCACTGCTTAATTAAGTTACCCCAAAAAAACCAAGGTGCATAATACAGGAACCGTGATGAACAACACCAGCACTGCTCAACTCTGCATGAATGAATCATGTCACTTGAAGTAATTACACCCGACATTAACTAGAAGGGCATTACACACAAAAAATGTTAATAATTTCTTTACTTATTAATTAGCATTGCCTATTCCCTTTTCCCTCCCACAGTTTCCCAGTGTTGGCAAAGGGCTGCTCATTCCATAGAATCATGAATTATAGAATGGTTTGGGTTGGAAGGGACCTTTAAAGGTCATCTAGTCCAACCCCCCTGCAATGAGCAGGAACATCTTCAACTAGATCAGGTTCCTCAGAGCCCAGTCCAACCTGGCCTGGATTATTTCCAGGAATGGGGCATCTATCACCTCTCTGGGCAACCTGTTCCAGTGTTTCACTACCCTCATTGTAGAAAATTTCTTCCTTATATCTAGTCTGAATCTACACTCTCTTAGTCTAAAACCATTACCCCTTGTCCTATCACAACAGGCCCTGCTAAAAAGTCTGTCCCATTTCCCTTCCAAACTCTCAACCTTATCTATGCAACTTACCTAACAGCTCCAAAACTCAGTCTGATGATTTTAACTCTATCTTTGCACTTGTGGTGCAGTTCTTTCATCATTTTGTTACCCAACAGGGATGATCCAAAAGCACTGACCTACAAATTCAGAGTGGGTCTTAATCAATAGGCTCGAAAATGTCACAAAACAAAATGTGAAACTGCAGCCTGACCTATTCTGCTGCTTCCGCCAGCCAAGATTTCCCTTCCTGAGTCAGCTTAGGAAGCAACAGCACTTTGGTGGTGTAGGAATTAACCTGTCCATCTCCAAAGTTCCCACAGAAACAACCTTACTGAGCTTACGCAAAGAGCTGCACAAGTCTTCTATCTTCCAGTCAGGAGCTGAGCAAATATATCATTAAAAAAATCCAGAGTGAGTATAATACCAAATTTAATTTATTGTCATCTTCTCCTCTGAAATGAAATACCCCAAGGGCAGAAAACGACAAGTAAAGCATTCCTTTTAAGTTAATGGACAACATTTTGTGTTTCTTGTAAGGGAAAAAAAGGAAATGAAGAGTTGGGCGCAGATTCCCAGACCTGTAGGGGAAGAAAGAGGACATGCAACAATTTTATCTGTTCCATGGAGGTAAAAAAAATAGGCTGAATGTCTTTCTCTGCCCAGGTCGGAATCCTGTCTCCTCTAAAAGCATGAACCTTTTGGCATAGTCTCAGATGCATTTGAATGCAAGGAGGCTACTGCTAACACTGCTTAACTTTACATAAATAAACACCTATTGCGGAACTAGAACATGGGTGTTCCTATGAATATTCCTCCTCTGGACAAGAAAATCAGCATTTCAGCTACATCTTTAGTACATCTTCAAGCCTTCAAAATAGAAATGTTCAATTTTTCACAATTGTGGAGGTGGGATGAGGCACCCTCTAGTAGCTCTACCTCTTCCATCTCACCTGGGAGCACAACAGGACCTTTCTGTTCTGTTCAGAGACTGTGGGCAGGAACTTCACAAAGATGAAACAGGTAATTAGAAGGTATTATTGACTTTTGCATTATTTTCACAACTGACATATATATATATTAAACCAGCTGTTAGGGACTCAATTTACTCACAAAGAGAGTAATCTCTTTTTTTTTTTGTAAGAAAACTCACCAATCTTGCTGGAAGTCTTGTTTCCACTCAACAACAAATTTCCCATCAACTTCCCTGGGATTTGGTGTTCTTGTCTGCTTTTATGGAAACTGAAAACAATCATTACCAAGTAGAGTAAGATGGTATTTTGAATGAATTACAGTGAGTGCCACATTTATTTTGATAGATGAAAAGGAAGTATCACTTTAGGAGTGAAACATTAATCTATGCATAGTTTTAATGTAAAATCCCATAGCTTTTGAGATAAGTTTGGTGGGAAACAAATCTGGTAGGAAAAATGAGTTAATCTTAATATTACCACAGGGCTAATCTTCAGAAATGTATCTGCATATATGACAGCAGGGCAGGCTGGGAAGACTGAATACCTTAGAAAACCATTCTGTAATATGCTGAAATTGGATATGAGGTAGAGGCTAGAAGAAAGAACACAAGATAACAGGTTTTAGCTTTCAAATAACTCTGGGATTTGTGGCTGCAATAAAGAGTAAATACTTTTTTTTCTTTATTCCGATCTAGATGAGACTATCTGAAGCTGCTGACCTCAGTCAGGCTGTAGATTTCCACTTAGATCCAATTCCAAACTCCAGACTTGAGGCAGGTCCCAACCTAAGGTTCAGTCTTACCCATTACAAAGTTAAAGAGAATGTGCAAAAGAGAAATCACAGGTCATAATCATCTGTGTGAAGTGATGGTTTCCATTTTCCACATTATTCCATGCCCTTTGATCAAAATTTGATGAGGATCAGAGGTGGACACTGAGACATAAATCTAGAGAGAGAGATTTAGGATATCTCTGTGAAATTAAATCAAAGGAAATCAAGAGCAATAAATATGCCTTATATACCTTCATACTATATATGAAAATAACCCTACTCTTAGGGTTTTTTGGTTCAAAATTCAGGTTTATTCATGTTTATTCTTTAGCAGCATTTCATCAGAAGAAAATCTGTGATTTAATTTGTGTCTATGCCTGTGCAACTTACAGGTAGGTTATAATGCTGGAAACTGGATCCCAGATTTGTTTTCAAGGAAGATCACATCCTGTCCAGGCATTTGAAACTGCTGGGTCCAAATTTTGGCAATTCATAACCTCAGAGCAGGATGGATGCTGAGCCTGGGAGAGCCCTTGCCTGTTCCTCATGCCAGCTGAGGCTCAAACATCTAGCGGCTCCTTCAGGAATTTACTTGAACCTTCAAATACCTTCTTTTCCATAGCGGAACTGAAGATGTCTAGGGAAGAAAGAAAAAAAGAAGAAAGAAAGACAGTGAAAAATCATGCACCATGAACTAGGATTTGCTAATTTAGAAGTAATGGATTTACTACATTTCTATCTCTCTGAAAGTTTTGCTGTCTGACTATGTTCAAAGGATTCAAATCTCTGACGTTATTGACATGCAATAAAATACAAAAAAAGAGAGGATTTTTTGTTGTTAAACATAGGATTGAAATTTTTTTTGCTTTATTTTTCCCTTCTTATTACCATGCTCCACTCTTAGAGTGGCCTGCAAGCTAAAAAATAAAAAAAAAAAATTACAGAAAGGACAGGAATATTCTTTCACATCTATTCTTGCATAAATTGGAGATTTTATCTAACATAAAGGCAAGCTAAATTGTACCAAATTTTTTTCCATTTGAAAAACGGTTCCTGCAGATCCCAGATTCTGCACTTGTTTGTAACTGTCCCTATTTCCCAAGAAATCCATTGCTCTGTATTTCCTTGGAATTGATTTTTCTCTTTCTTACTCTTCCAAACATCTCTTCTTATACACTCTCTACAATAAATGGAGCTTAGCTTAAAATTCAGGTCATACAATTGAAGCAAAACCTTTCGTATGAATTCCAAACTTTTGAATAACATTCCTCAATATCTCTCTCTATATAAATAGAGATAGGGATAGGGGGGAACCTCTCTAACTATCTACTCCAAGCCCTAAAAGCCTCCCTTATGCCAAAAGAGCAGCACTTCAAACATTTTCCTGTCCTTTCCCTGCAAGTCTTTCATTTCTTTTCCTTAGTATATGACACAGTGATTAGAGAAGTTACAGCAATTGATGCCCTTCAGTGGTCTGTGTCTTCTCTGCACTTGTTAGATGGGCTCTCCTTCATGTCAGTGGGTTGTGTCATATTATGAACTAATAAGAGCATTGCCACCAGGAAGCCAGGCTCCCTGCCAGGAGTGATGGCTCTCCATGTGTGTTGCTTTCATTCGTAGCTGAAAAAGTGTCTGCTAGGCTTGACCTCATCTCTACTTTTGCATTTTATTCTCTCTTCATAGCCTCCTGTATCACAAAAAATACATTTTCCCCTACCTTTTCACCTACAGTGAAAAGCCAGGTACTCTCTTCTATTTTTTAAAAAGCTGATTATAAGTATGTTCTGCGAAAATTTTGCACACTTGGCTAGCTAAGGGTTACATTTGGCTCTGCATCCTTTGCTATTGATTATTTGCTTCTTTGGTTTTTGATAAAATGCTGGTGCTGGATGATTTGAATGCCAGGGCCTAACTCTCATGCTATTTCATTCAGCTGTTACTCTATCAATCCACATTCCAGCCTTCACTTTAAAACTGCCTCTGTGTTTCTCTCTAGCCACCTTCTGCATATCCCTTTAATTTTTTGAGTCCTTTACTGGAACCCATGAACCTCTAACCATCTCAACCAATACATTGCAGCACCACATATAGGAAAACTTTCTTAATTCAGGAAAGCAGTGGACCATGTTAGATTTTACCACAAGGGTTTGTCTGGGTTGTTTAACACACTTGTTTGAACCACAGCCTGTATTTAATCCACTTAGTTTTGTTACTGCTGAGCTCCACTGCCCACAGGCTCAAGTCAGCAAACCATTTATGCATATTTAACCTCTGTTGACTCCTGTGGGTTGCTTAGGATTAAGCACATGCTTAGATGCTTCTCTAAACTGGAGTTATGACGTTTTTTTCTTCTACAGGAGCACAGCACTAGAGCTATGAAAGTAATTCCTCAGAGTCTAAAAAGGAACGGAGTGGTTTCCAATTAAACCACTTTATCGAGTAAGCCTTAGAAGATTCAATAACACCACTAACCATGTTCACAAATACCAAACTAACAGCACTGCTTTTGCTCTGCATTTCATAAATAATAACAAGACATGATGTAATACTAAGAGAGATACTGTTTGAAATGGCCACAAAGCACAAATGTGGAACCATATTGTGGATAAGTCTTGTCTGTTATTTTTCCCATTTGACAACATCTTTCTATACTTTCTTAGAGGCTTTTATGCTAAATTTCTTTCTGAAATGGTATTTTTCAACTTCATATAATTAATAAGAATTTAGAATACTGATTGTTTTTGAGGTATAACATAAACTTTTATATAACATAAACTTTTACATTGATTTCCTTTTGATACTACTCCAAAATTAAATCCCTGGAATTTATTTTGTGTAGGATTTTCACATTTACATGCAACTACTTTGAATTTAATGCTGATCACTTTATACCCATAAGCAAAACCTGCTCACTGGAATTGCAGAAAACAAGGCTCTTCAGGGAAACTCTTAAGCATGCACCTAAAGCAAAGCACACGAAAAAGCAGCTATGGCACTGTTACAGGAGTTCCCATTTAAGTGAAAACTTATCCAGCCCATGTTGCCGAGACTGAAAACACCACACAGGCACTTAGTGCTAAGCTTCTCAGTAACCCCAGTAAAATCCAGAGGAATTCTTATATTCTTCAAGATTTTTGCATAAGAAAAAGTCCATGTTTAAAATATTTTCAGTAAATGGGTCATATTAGAACAGGTGTCTTAGAAATCAGAAGGTCCATAGTGCTTTATGAACTAGTTGCCTCACTCCACAATTGTTCTTCATTATCCTTCAATTCCTGCTGTATTGACTAACAACCTTGCTACCTATAAAACAAACTGTATTTCCAAACTATTAGAAGTGCTCTGGAGATAGCACTTCAGACTTTCTAAAACCTCTCCCATAAATGATCTGCTATGCTAAAGTCATTGCACAGATAGCTTAAGAAGGTTATTCTCTCATCAGCACTTAATGTAATCACCTTAATAGGAAATACAGAAAAAGAAGTAAGTAATGATAGTTTTACTCCAAGCATTTGCGCCTGAAGTAAGCAAGCTGGCTTTGAATGCAGTGTTACATAGCACTCAGCATTTCCAACACCCATCTATAAATGACGTGTCAGATTTTAACAGGGCAGTACTGGTAGGTCTGTAGCAGGGATTATTTACTTGTCCCTTGCCTGTGATTAGAAAGTCAGGAGCTGCCCTTTATTTCAGCCCATATTTCATCTTCTGTTCTCTACCAGCTTTCATGGAGAAGGTGAGTGAAAAGAGATCTGACATGGGGGGGAGACTGAAGAAATGGTTTGACTTCAGAGAAAGGACAATAACGACAGAAGTTTGTTGCCTTTGTGTAATACCAGCTCAAGGCTGCTGTGAGCACAGAGCCAGCACGGTAAAGGAGAGACCAGCTTTTGCTGAACTGTGGCCTCTCATGTGCTGGGTTTACCCTTCGTCCTCATATATCATTTAGCCAGGGGATATATGAGCACAATTTGACTTAGCCAAATACTTTGACCCCTTATCTGGATACCTTCATTTAGGTGTAGGAAACCTCCCCATTGTTCACATGCTTTCTTTTTTCTATCTCTGCTGTTCATACATTTTATTCTCCTACATCATGAACTGAAGGAATACTTTGTTCCTGAATACCACCTTCCTACTGCATGTAACTGATGAGAGAGGGGTTGTGAAACTGCAGTCGTAGTCATGTCAACATGCATCCGCTGATACGTACAGCACTTGCAGGTTTTCCACTGCTTCTCTAGAAGGGATATAAAATACAACACTGAAGAAGGAAAATATAATAAAGAGTAGTCAGGAAAGGGGAAGGTAACATGCATGGGAAAATAAAGCTGGTGCTAAAGAGAATGTGCAAAAAACAATTTCTGTGATTCTTTGTAATTCTAAATAAAACAATATACTACATTTATTTGAAGCAATAAAATACAGGAAGAAACTGTCAAACACAACTGAGCATTACAGAGTTTGTGGGGCATTAGTTGAACCTCACTGTATGACCTGTGACCATGACACACCTGTGCTTTCTCACTGAAAATTACTGGGGGTGAAACCCCAACAAAAAACCCACCCTTATTGATTTAAAGAAGTACAACTAATTTATTTACCATTACAATGTTTCATAGAAAACTATGCCAAGGCCAGTCAGAGCCATAACAAAACATGGAGTTGGCTTGAGATTGGAGATTTTGTTGTCAACTGAAAGCTCGATTCAGGTTTCCTAAGGAATTTATGGTACATCTGTGGAAAGCCTAACTGCGCTACCAAAATTTCTTGTTCAAGACCCCCAAGAACTATTTTATATTCTTTACCAAACTCATGATAAAAAAGTAGAGAGTAGGTAGTTATTTCACCAGGCATCTAATCTGTCTCCATCCCACAGCAGAATGAGTTCAATTTAATTTTGGAAGCCGTATAAGAAATCTGAGCAAGTCATAAGAAGTGGAAATGCCATGCAGGTTACCCCCTTGACATTACCTTTCCAGACAGGGTATCTCCACAAAAGAACTAATGGCTCTGCTATTAAGAATTGCAAGAAGCCAGCTGTTTTGATTATTCTTTTGTTAAAGACACAGGAAAAGAAATCCAAACCAGAAAACAGTGCAGCACAAAGGTCACACTGTCTTTTTTCCACTAAAATTTACATGGAATATTAAACAATGAAAAAATTTGATAATTTATGCTCATGACAAAGGTTGTAACAAGAGCAAGAAGTTGAAGAAACTAATTCTTCATATGGGAAACAGTAAAATTATAATTCACTGTGATCACTGCCTTAGATTTTAATTTTCTGGTTCCCTTGGACTCCACAGTAAGAGAAACAGAAGGACCTCACAGAAGGATGAAAAAAATTTGTTTCAGTGAAAAAAATTAACTCATAAATAGTTATAGATTATATCATAAGTTCTCAGTAGACCTGTTAAAACCAAAATAGAAAGTCTTATCTAGCTTGTCAGAGGTTTTTTATAATCGACCTTTCAATTAAAAATTCAATCAATATGTAATTGAAAACTTATATTGTTTTCAGTACACAAAATTGTGAAAAGAGCTGTTGGAAAACAACATGTCAACCAAAACTCTTCTCTCCTATCTGTTTTACTGTCCAATTTTACTTAGTTTTGATCTGGTCTTTAGCTAAAACACGGAAATAGAAAGCATCACCAACCCACTATTAGCCTAGAAAGCACAGCACCAGCTCATGAAATCTGGCTCCCTGCCCCCACATAACAGGAACATTGCCCTGTCAATGCCCAGTGGTGACAGCACAGAAAGCTTATATATTCTACCTTTTGTTTCAAAAATGTGGCTCACAATGATGACAACAGAGACCACCACAGAGCTGGGAAGCTGTTTGAACCAGGTGCTTGCTATTAGGGCAGCATTTCATGCTCTCACTTGCACAGGTCCCACTTGCTCTGCAGTCAATGGATGTGGATGAAGGGAAGGGGGTGAAAATAAAACCATCAAACAACACCCAGACTGAGACAACAGCTTTAAATTCCTAAAAGTCAAAAAGCATCAGCTTTTTCTTCCTCTTCACACACCAAAATCCACCCCCCCCCCCCAAAACCCTGTTTGATAAAAACTGTTAGGTTGTTCAAGTCCCCTTCCCAAACACAGTCTGCAATTTTCAAGGCAAATGAAGCATCACTCACCTCAAGTAGCGCTCCTTTCACTTGCAGGGCTGCCTTTCAAAGAGCATCTTGGCAGTATCCCAAAGAAATTCAAAATAGACAGATCTCACTATGGGGCACATTTCACAAGTGCTCTGCCATGAAATGCCGCTTTGCCCACTTCTTAGGGGGCTTGATTTCATCAGACAGCAAAAATAAAAAATAAAAAGGAAGAAATAACTGACAAATGCAGAAGTTCTGTTTTATTCTTATAAGCAAAAGGATACATTAGTATTTTTTAGTAAGAAGTATTTTAGTGCAAATTCATTCAGTTTATCTGTTCATTAGCAAAACACAAGGATTAGATACATTTTCAGCCCTGGGGAAAAACACAGAAGCAACTTGGCCTGAAAAGTCTGGCATCTCTAAGTAAATCAATGCAAATGAGATGAGAGATGCTCATCTTCTGAGAGACAAGCACTCTCAAAAGTCTCCTAACCCTAAACTGCCTTGGACATTTCTCTCTCCTCTTCTATTACCAAAAGAGGTGCGTGAAGTGGAGAGAGAGCAGCCTTCACTGTGGGCACTATCAGCCTCCAATAAACAATTTGAGGATTTCTTATATCGAGACAAGAGCAAACAGCACCCAAGTACTTCCTGTTCTAGGTCACAGAATAAGCCAAATTTGCAGCTAAGATGTATTTCTGTTGTGCAATACAAATCACACTAAAGATAATATGACCCTTTATCCCCATCCAGTTTTGAACACATGAAAAAAAGGCAATACTTGGGGATAGCGAGTGCTTTTTTTACAGGGTGCTACAACACAGGTTTAACAGCACCTCTGCCGTTTCAGGGATGCACATACCCAATCCCATTATGAACAGTGGGAGCTATCACTCCCGCAGAAGGAACAGCTAAAAGGAAAAATGCATCCTTAAGCACTAGGATGCAGGAAGCTTTCCCATCCTTCCCATCCTTTTCATTACAGTCCATCTGAGTTTGTCTCTGGCTGTGAGACAGACACCTATTGCACCCATGGTACTGGCTGATGAAAACAAACCCATTCAGAAGCACTGGAGCACTTGAGAAAATATATAATAGTATTTTATTTCCTAGACAAAGAGAATGAAGATTTTTGGTGGGAGGGCAAATTTCTGGATAAAAATGTGGTTTTCTCTCTCACGCTTGAGCTAGCTGGGAAAATGGAAAAAGAGAATCATTTAGCGATATCTTTACTGATTTTTTTTTTGGTTTTGCCTGAGGTTCTTGATCGTGCCTTGCTCAATGTCTGTGTATTGGGTTTCTGTGGCAAGGTTTTGGTAGCGGGGGGGGTTACAGGGGTGGCTTCTGTGAGAAGCTGCTGGAGGCTTCCCCTTTGTCCAACAGAGCCAATGCCAGCCGGTTCTAAGATGGACCCGCCGCCAGCCAAGGCTGAGCCAATCAGTGATAGTGGTA
>JANZLQ010000095.1:29602100-29619511 GCA_026212715.1 Elanus axillaris
GAAAACAAAAGAGTGCTAACTGGGGGTGGGGGGTGGGGAGAAAACAAAAGAGAAAAAAAAGAAATTAAAAAATAATAAAAAAAAAAGACCTGAGATTTTAAATGAAGAAAACACTCCCAATCTATTTTTCCTAAAGTTAAGGGCAATGGTGCTTCCTGTGTAAGCAGATAGGACTTGGCTATTAATTTCTCCTGCAAAAGAGAGTCTTCAAGAAAGCAAGCATCAAGCAACTGCCCAAATAAAAAAGTGAAAATCACTGTGGCCTCATAGTAAAAAGTATAGCCATTGTATTTTTTGATTTTTTTCTCCAACAGCTCTAACAAGCCCCAGGTATTATTCACTATGCTTGCTTCCTGTTGGCAGTAAAAATATGAAGAAGAACAGCAAGATGCATGCACCTATTGTATTTACTGGTGTTCTCATCTAGTTCTCCTGCAATCCTCTGCAGCCTAGCAGAAATTCTGGTAATTACTTGAGTTTCAGGTTGAGCTTTTCCCTTAATTAAGGGTAAAAGATACACAGGATTTTAGGAACATGTTTACCAAAAAAAGGAAGGAAATTTCAATTACATGTGCATACAGTACGTAATGAATTGGGCCCAATTTCTGTAGCAATTGCTAGCTGAAAGGCAGAGCTTTGCTATAATTCAGTTTCATTACTGTTGTTGATTTCCTTTTCATTTCTTTTTCCAAAAGAGACAGCTTCTATTTAGAAGCAGTAGGAAAAGCTAAGAATCAATTATCAAAAAGTACAGCAAAGAGGGAAGAAGGACTGAATACATGAAATAACAAGAAGTTAGGTACTTTGAGTAGAATCTACTGCTTAAAAGAAAAGGATTTTGCTGCACAGGCAAATGTTGTTTTATTGCTGAGAAGTAACAAGGAAAAGGGCAAAAAAGAAATATGAAAGAAATTTTGTTCTGTGTAGTTAAAAGCAAACCAAATCAATTGTGTAAGTATACATAAAATAGTAATGATATTATACAACTCAAGCAAAACCAGCTAATGAATCCCACTGACTAAAAATGCCTAGTTCAGTTTTTAGCATTCCAATCACAACTTCCACAATTTCCACTTATTCTGTCAGAAGATAGAGAAGGCATAAAAAAAGGAGAAAAATCTTAGAAATGCATGTATAATATTTACTAATAACCACTAAATCAGAAAAATTTAAGAATTCATATGCCTTGTACTGCCAAATGTAATTTCAAATGTTTTAAAACAATCCAAGACCCTTATTGTCCTTTCACTTGCAAATTTTGTAGACAGGATTACATTTTCTTCGTTGTTTTTTTTGCACAAAAAAAAATGTACTCTATGCAAGTAATCAGCATTATATGATTAACACAGATAAGAAACAAACAATAATGTTAGTACTGCAAAAGCAGTACTCAAGTCATATGTAGGATAGGAAAGAAATTCCATCTGTATTCATGATACTATTAAGCGAATTATTCCAACTCATCGATACACATCATACAAAACACATCAATCAGAAAACGTGATGTCTTTAACAGAAAATATACCAAGGCTTTTATCATGAAGAGGTGCTCCATTGCTAATTCAGACACATGCTGCTATTGATCTAGGACAACTATCTCCATGTTTTCTTCTTTGATGGACTTTAGAAAACAAGAAAAATTAAATAAGCTGACAAAAATAATGCAGTCCCAGACCTTACCCAAAAAGGTGTGGAGCTTTTTTTGGTTTTCTGTTTGTATTCTGGTTTTAAGCATGGTAACCCACGTATCAAAATTTGTATTTGATTAGACAGACCCAAACCCATATTTTGTGAATACAGTTAGCAAAGAACATTTATGATGGGAAGAATGGAAGAAGCATCTCACCAGTTCTGAAAGGGTCATTACTGAAAAGGGTCAGTGTTAATAAATATAAATGCTACCTGGTTCACCCTTGAAACTGAGGAAATATATGTTAATATGCAACTAGATATATGGCTAGGTGAGTTGTTTCCATTACAATTCACTTTGAAAGCTATTAGGTTAAATGGGACCACTGCAAATTGTAAGACAATTTGCATTCTTGTTTAAAAACCTATAGCCTAAGTAAATCAACATCAATGCTTCATCTCAGTTAAACTAAAATATGAGACTCAATATTAAAGAGCAAAACTTACCTGTTGACAGTAGTGATGGACTATCTTTGCTTAAAAGACATTGCTTAATTAAAAACAAATGGAGTTAACATGAATTAAAGCTACTAGCTCAAGTGCAATCAACAGTCAAGTCAATCTAAGAGTAGTGTGACCTTTAAAGGAGAATGTTTTCACACAAACACATTTCTGACTTTTTGGAAAGAAATATAAAGTTTAAAAAAAAGATAAAGGGATGTTAATAGGCTGTGAGAAAAGAATCTAAAGAAACAAAATCTTACATCTTGTTCTTCAGTGGCAAGTAAGGCAAAGACCTATATTTTTAATGAATATTTTCTGTACGCTTTTATTTATCTCCTCTCTATTGTTATCCCTAACTGCCTACAGTTAAATCAAAAGAGATACTCACTAGGGAAAAATAACCCAAACAAGCCTAATGACAACAAAAAGTACTATTATCCACAGGAATAACACAGCTTCTAAGAAAAAAGAAAATCAGGGAGCCATTAATTAGAAAATTATTTCCAACCAAGCTAACAAGGTTTATTTTTATGTGTAAAGTGGGAATGCTGCTGCTTACATTTCTCAGAGGTCTTTTGTGATACTGACTGTGAAGAAAGTTAGACACTCTCAAAGATAGAGGATTTTTCCACACTTCAAGGCTCAATGGTAGAAGAATCAAAAATGTCCACCTGCACATGAACAACACTGCCAACCCAAGCTGCAGTACTGGGTAGTAGGGCAGGAGACCATTCCTGAAACCGGGTAGTGCAAGAGTGTCCTGCAGACCAACACTAGCACCTCACCCCCATCGGAGTCATCAGGGATTGACCAACAGTGTCACACCCTGCTGGTGACAGCTGCCTTGGCTTGATAGGCTCCCTGCAAGATGGAGTTGATTTGAAATGGAGCAGCAAGCACTAATCCAGTTTAGAGGTACAGGGCTGTTCTTTTTTTATTTTATTCCATTTTTAAGTCATGGCAAGTGGGTAGAAGTGGTAGAGTGTCATGAGTTTTCACATCATTTCAACTCATCTCATCTCTAATTTTAATTGGCAACATATCAAATTAATTTTCCCCAAGTCGAGTCTGTATTGCCTGTGACAATAACTGGTAAGTGTCTTTTTTTTTTTTTTTAAATCTAATTTCTCCCTGTGATCTGTTGAGGAGTGCGGAGTGGGAGAGAAGCTGGGTGGGCATCTGGCAGCCAGCCAGGGTCACCCTAACCCACTGTTTACCCACAAATATTCCTAAATGCATGGGAGAAGGTTATTTCCCTCCCTTCTGAAAATTACTAATAAAAGTCTTTGGAGGATGCCATACAGCCAACAGAGCCCCAGTCCTGTCCATTTGGGAATGTCTGCTAGAACAGAAACACAGGCCTGTGAGGAACTTCACATGCAATGAATGAGATTATAAATTATAAGGCATAGTTACCTGCAGAAAACTTATTTTGTCTTTTACAACTCTCTTGATTGCTTTTTCCATTATTATTGGAAAGTCATTCCAGAACCTCATTTCCTCTATCTGTGAGCAAACTTCTGAAGTCCAGTCTGAATTTATGAGACTATTTGAAACCACTCATTTTTATGCTAACATTTTCCTATAACTTTCTCCATTGATTACTTTTCTCTTGCAGGTGCTTCTAAAGAGAAAGTCTATCACCTGTCAACCTTAATTTCACAAGGTATCATCATATAAAATAGATCTCTATTTCTTTGGTCAATCTAATAATTTTAGAAAAATATGAGACATTTTGCAAGATAAATGTTAGAGACTTAGGATTTAACATGAGTAATACAACTTTGAGTCAGAGAGAGCCTTGAGGCAGGAGGCCTTTCTGTTCTCTATCCCTCCCACTCCCTTTAAAGTGACACCTCCAAAAGATGCTTTAATGAGCCTGAACTATGCAATGAAACTTTACAAATACACATAATCTACAAATAAAATAAACTAGGAGTTGTCCTCAGTAATACAGCAGTTTTCAGGGATTGAAGCATACAATTCTTTCCTTTCTTTCCAAAACAAGGATATATGCACATCTTTCTTTTCTTAATTAAAAAAACAATTTAAGGCTCTGTTCCAAGGAATATAAAAGGCTACAAGACACTAATGGTCTCGCAATTAATTTTCTCAGGAAAGTTCACAAAGTCCCAGACTGAAGATTAAATGAGCTAGATCAAGTTGATCATGCATGGTTCCCAAAGCCAGGATAAGAACAAACAGAAGGAATGCTCTGTTTGTATGCTGTAGAAAGAAAATACAGAGTCTTCATTTACTTCAGGAAACAAATATGTAAAAAGAAGTCTTCCATTACACAAGGGATTCTGGGAAAAATTGAGGACCTCAAAATACCACGCAGTTTTAGACAAGCTGAAAGCTTTTTATGTCTTCCTTCTGTGTCTTTTCTATGTATGATTTCCTTGGACCAGGTTTTTAAAAAAAATCATAATTTTTCAAGTGTGTTCAGGATCCTGCCTTTGGGCCCTGGAACACTCTCAGACGACTACACCCACATGATCCCACCCAGGAGAACACACTGGCCCTATGGAGTGCACTGAGAACTAGGGATATGATGACATTCTGGGTTGAGTGTAAACAGTAAGAAGGGCAATGCCACAAGATCTCACATGCGCTGGAAAACCACAAACACTTCAACTAAAACTAAACTAGCAAAAAATACATTTTATGAGTGGTTTAGAGTTGCTATAAAACAGGGGAAGACAAAAGACAGGATAATTTAGTGTTTCATACAAGGTCGCACAAGGTTTGTGACAGACAAGAACACAATCCATTTCTTCCACACCATAAACACAAGGCCATTCTTTCCTTCACCAGATCAAGGTTATTTGCCTGTCCATGTCCTAATTTGTAGATAGAGATCATGCACTTCCATTCCTTTCTTTCAAAATTAGATAAAAGTTAGAAAATGAGGGTGTGCAACATGTCTCCTCAGAGGTACGCTATGCCATGCAATGTCATCTAAAGTCTCCCTGATGTAAGGAGCTCAGATTCATTTACTGTCTTGCCTGGTGTAGATGAAGTATAAACAACAGCACCTACTGTGACCCAAGATGTGCTACTTTCCCCTCTATCTTTCCTTTTTCAGACATGTTTTAATAAGTTTCAGAGAAATACAAATGCAAAAGACACTAAGTGACAAGAATAATTTACTGAAACTGATTCATATCCCTCTTGATTTTAACACAACAGCAGCTTTCACTCCCTTAAGAAAGAAAACTGAGGAGCTCAGCACTCTGCAACAGCCAGATTTAAAACTCTCTCCAGGCACTCTCAGTTCCTCTGGAGTGGGTACATGAGAAGAAAACAAGAGGCAGCACAAAGTCAGGAGCACGACAGCCAGCACCAGGACCAAGAGCTGGGGATTTAACACAAACTACCAAAAGGGACAAATGAGCTCCAAATACTTCTGTCTGGAGTCAGAGGTGAAATAAGGAATTTAAAAGAAGCACTTGCTGCTGACTGGATCCACAAACCTGGCAAACCAGCTCTTCCATACCTGGGGCTCGGGTAGACTTTAGAGAGCCAAGAAGAAAGTCCAAGCTTTTAAAGTCAACCTGTCCATCTCTACCCTGACCCTTTCCTCCCTCAAGTGTTTGAGAGCATTTACTTCACTGAGGATGTCTGGGTCTGAACTGCCAGCCAACCAACCCTTTCCCACAGCTTTGGGAGTACTTTGGAAGTTTTTGAGAGTATTTCTGTGGTGAGCACAGGAGCTCATTAACCTTCTCCCTGTCGGGAGAGGAGGAGGAAAGCAAGCCAACTTTGAGGGTGATCGTTAGTAGAGTCATCTTGTTATACGGATGTCTCGCAATACAAGAGCAGAGATCCCACCTTCACACAGAGGGTTGAAGAAGATCATCCTTTGAATCCACTGCAGGGATGTTTTGCCAGTCAGACATATGCTGTGAGCCCCACTAAGGACTGACAGTGTCAGCAACTGCAGCCTCTCTTGTAACACACTCATTAACAAAGAAAATGTTGTATGATTTACTGGCATTATTGCTTTTCCCCTGAGCACTGATAAAAAAGTTGGTTTGGACAAAGTAGCAGTAAATGAAACATAAGAGAATTTTTTTTTTTTTTTAATTATCATTGCTGCTATTATTTCAGAAGGAAGTCAGGAGAAGGATTTCCTGTGAAACACTGGTTTTCTTAGAGACCTACTAATATCAGGTCAAAACTACATGCCATCATCACCACTACGGGAGCAAACAGAAAGCAAAAAGGTATAAGGAAATTGCAGCACTCAAGGACACTTCAGTTTTATCACCAGTCAGGAGGGAAATGCCTGGTTTTCTGGTAGCCATTCTACCAGTGTGATCACAGTGCAGGAGATACTTACCCACTGACTGTGCTGCTAAGCATCCCTTTTCACTCACCCTTTCTAGCTATTAATAAATCTCTAGGGAGTGTTGACTGCTAGAGGCAGTAGTGCACCAAGACAATGACCTGCTGCTCCTGGCTAATGCCAGCCTAGCTGCCATTGACAACACTGAGACACCAAAAAAATCTGGAGCATTAGATGTCTAGGATATCATTGAATGAAAAAAATGCTTTAGAGCTAGTGCCTTATCTATCATATGACATTACTTTTTTTCTTTAGCAACTTTTAAAGTCCAGTAGCTTGTTCTGATCCTGGAAGGATACATACCTGGCACCTCAGCTCTGCTAATCTGCATTTTAGTATGCTAGCTTAATTTCTCGATAATACCCGAGCGTGAATCAAAACAGCCAGGGCACAAATGCTCATTGCCTCTTACCACTCAATAACTGAGTGAATAAAATCCATTAAAGGAGTAAAGTGGACAGCTAAACACTAAAATGTTAATCTATTACACCAAGAGTTCTTGAAGCCCTCCCTAATGCAAACCTCTTCTAAAAATATCCCACACCAGAGAAAAATACAACAGAATTTCAAATAAGAGAGGAAAACACTGAGTTTAAAGCACACTAATGCATTGGTAACAGTGTTTTGTGGTGGAGTAGCCATAGCAACATAATGTACTAGTGGCTTTAAAAGAAAAAACAAAATTAAATCCCACACAGGTCCAGAGAAAATCTGGCATTCTTTTACAAGACTGGGCTGTCAAGGGGCTCTGGATTCACTCACTGAGTATATCCCATTTGAGAAGTCCAAACATACACATATGTGTGTCCTCTCAAATGCATATTTTACTTCCTAGTTTAAATACTCAAACAGTTTGATCTGACGGTTTCAAACATGCAAATACAAATTTAATGCATGTAAAGCAACTAAAACTCAACTTACCAGCCTACACATAGAGCAAGCATTATCTGTCTCACATATGAGGCAAATAGTTGATAAGCTGCTTAATTTCTGTAAGAAATAATATTTATCACAGTGCTTCACAAACCAATGCTAGGAAACTGTAGCCAAATTAGAGGTTTCTCATACTTATACTTTATAAGTTGACCACTCAGGATGCAATTACTATTAGCCCAGATATAATTAACATTAGCTTGCCTTGAGTCCAGTAATAAGCATACTGAACTCGTGTAACTGTCTGTGGTATACATGTATTTTTGTAACACTGTGATGACATAGGCACAGTGTATAAGTCTGCAAGCAACATGACCTCCAAAGGGTAAAGACAGATGTGTGTAGCTGCACATAAGAGGTACCCAACAAAACTTGTCACAAAAAGGGACAAGAGAAGCACAGAAGACTACTTATAGACTGCCAATACACAGGAAGGATGGCTGGCAAGACAAAAGAAAACAAGATAAGCAGTATCAGCAACTCCTTCTCCTTTTTGGGAGAGGACAATGTCACAAAAACATCAGGTATCAGGAAGGAAAATGGGAGAAGAAAGATGACAACCCACTTCAGCTTGGCCTTTTCTCAGTAATGAGCTCTCAAGCTTGTTCACCTGACCTCAGCCCCTAGGCCCTCCAGCAGCATGGCCACCAGCATGAGATGACATCGCCTCCCTGGTCCTGTGTACTCACAGCTAATTTAGAATATTAGTGGTAAAGAATAATGGCTTTATATACATAGCAGTGATGATTAATATTATGTAAGAACTGACCAGTAGCCAGAAGTGTGTTGTTAATGGATGAATTTAGTACTCTCCTGCTTTTTCAGTCTTCAAAGCACCCCATCACAGCAATCTCCAATTCCCTAATTGGTGTCTATATACACATATATTCAGTTCCAACAGAAGCTGTTGATCTTTTTTACCAAAATATTACACTTGGGAAACTTGACTTCAGTTTTGAAGCTGATCTCTCCAGAGATTTGTCACTTTACTTGCCCCTTCCTACCTCCTTCCTCCTCTGCAATGTAGGGAATAAAGGAGCTCCATTTACCACTCCTTGTACATCTCATCCAATTTGATTTAAACAGTTCCTTACAAGCTGTATAGTACATTCTTTGTGTACCAAAACTTGCAAATGAACAGAGATATCCAGCATGAATACAGATGGGTCCCCTCTCTCTCAACATGATTCAGGGTAGCAGATATTTTTCCAAGGGTGTTATGTGATGGAGTTGCAGAGCTCCTGCTCCCATTTCCAAACACATTGCTCCTGTGCATCCATAGTACTTTCAAGCTAGATATTCAAAAGACCCAAACAGAACTAGCACTCCAGTATAATTTCAGTATACCACTGAAATTAGAGGTAACAGACAGTAGGAGTCTTCCTCAGGCTTCTTTGAAACTCCCTTTAAATAAAGGCAATAGGATATTGTGAAGATGTTATCTCTTAGTAAACATAAAAGCTGGAGTCATGCTGTGGTCATCATAAAAGCCTTTTCTTTTTTGGTTTCTGATGTTATTCCACATTTTTCAAAAAGAAAGTTTCTAACAGTTTGTCATTTCTCAATGAATGTCTTCTTCAGTTTCTTCTCCAAGTTTTATTTATCTAAATTTTATCAGAGAGAGGCATGAATGACTTTTCTACCTGACTAGCAATCTTTCTGCATATGTGCTGCCTGATAAATAAACACATAAATGTGCTTTCTGAAGCTGCTGAAAATCAGAGTGAATTCCTCACAGATAATTTGCACATGTATCATACAGTGACATGCTGGAGATACAGCTACAATGGTATTTAGGAATGAGAAAGGAGCTGGTAGCCCATCTGCACAAGCAAACAGTGGCATATTTTCTGAAGACAAGCAAAGCTTGTTTCTAAATATCCATGTCAACAGCTTGTTGAGGAAAAGTTTGATTAAAACAAACACAGTGAAATGGACATTCTTCATTTCAATACTAAATAAAACACAGTACCTAGATTTCCAAAATCAGCTGAGGGATGTAGACCCATTTCTTCTCTTTCTTTCAATGAAAAGATGTGCCTATATTTGCCAGCATAGTCTGAAAATCCATAGTGATGTGACACTGTAGGAATGTAGATCTAGAAATGCTCATAGCCTAAAAGTCCATCCATGAAGGATAAAACATATAAAACAACATATAAATGTAAACACCCTCCTACAAAAAAATAGTTGAGACATTCTCTTTGAAGGCCACCATGTCTTGCACCAAAACTCTGAAATCGTGCCTGCCTTGAGAGTATATTTATTTTGGCTGCAGCACCTCGCTCTCCAATTATCTCTGCATGGCCTAGAGGGAAATATCTTTCCTGCACAAGCCAGAAAAAGCTGAAATAAACTCCTGCATATAAAGTTATGCTTATAATCACATTTCTTTTAAGGAGCTGGAAGTTTGAGGAGCAGATCGTGGTCAAAGATAAACCTGCTTGACAAGATCAGGTGATTTATGAAGAGAAAATTGTTGCCTGCGTAAATGTAATTAAGTTACACTAGAGAGAAGCCGTCACAGTCACAGCACCCTCCGTTGGGGTAAACTGGAGTAATTAAAGCAGTTTTAATGCCTATTTACACCAGCAAAGAATCTGGCTCTAACACTGGCTGTCAAAAAAAGAGAGGCGAAGGTGGTGAAATTACGTAATTCCATAAAAAGCTGTTACAAACTAGTGAAGTGCTGCTGCTGAAATATCTAATTATCCATCAGTATATTAACCTCTTTGCTCACAGACGTCAAGGTGTGAAATGGAAGCAGTGCATTCAGTGCAGTCACATGTTCCCTGAGCGCCTACCAATGTGTAAGATTGAGCCACTGCCAGCAGATGAGTTCACATTTTAATTTGCTATGAAGGTTCAGAGCATGTGTTCTGCTCTGCAAAACCCCCCAAAAGGGTTAGCCAAAGCTTTCTGCAGAAAAAAATGTATTGACAGAAAGCCTTTGGAACAAGGAAAAAGCAGAAAGAGCTTTAATGTCATGAGTATAAGTTGGATAACCCAAAACACAAGTTACACAGGCTGCTGAGTTGAGGAAGCCCTACCTCAGCTCAGCTCTCCCATGTCCAGACTATAATATTCTTGATCTTAAGCGCTGTTTCTCTTCATATATTTTCTGGGGAAAAGTCTGCAGTTAAGATCTAAATACTATCCACAGGAATCTAAGATAAGCTTAACTGATGAAGAGATAAGACTTAATAATTTCTTAACTATTACCAATGTTTCTATAATTCCAATATATTACTGAGATTTGAGGGGCAGGGATTATTTTGCTTTTTTCTTTTTTTTTTCTTTTTAAATTAAGCAAAGCAGACAATTTTTACTTACTCTATAATTTTCCCCTTGCCAACAGAAGACCTTTGAACAACAATTGCTTCTTCCAGTTCTCTCCATTTTACCTACAAACTCAAAGCCGACTTCCCTCTACTGCTGACAAAGTGAACTTGAGCAGTGGGAAGCCAGTAAATCTCAAACAGCAGTGATGCTTTATGTACCTTAAGTACTGTAAGATTAAAAATGTGGTTTTATCACAGCGTGATACCAACGTTAATAAGTAGTCTGGAGCAAGAATTCAAAGCTTTCAGTATTCTATAATTGAAAGTAGCCCAATCGCACATGGACTTATCTAGGAACAGAGGAGCTCAGATCATCTTAGTCAGTATTTCAGTCAAATAGGAAAGCCTGAGAAGGGCAGTGAAACATTACTCAGTCATGTACTATCACTGTGGCACAACAAATAGGGGGTTTGCATTAGCAAATGAAGCTACATGCAAGTAACTATCTGACACCATCTGATTACAAAGTCAGGCATGCAAAAAATTTCATTCATTTGTGGCACTCGGTGAAAGCAGAGAGAACACTAAAATTTTAAATTTTCACCCCACTAACAATAATTTTACCTGTCGATACATCTTCAGTTGTCACAACACCAAGCAATTATTTTTCTTTCAGCTTTTTTATTATTGCTTCTCCTTTTCAATAGGCTTTTGTAAGACAATTAGTTCATAAGTCTTAATTGTTGTTTCATTTTATATTTTGCCTGAACTCAATAGCTGATAACTACATCATGTTACAAAACAACTGTCCCTCACAAGCATGGATATAGATACTGCACATCACACTACAGAACTGGCATTCAGCTGAAGTCATCAATATAAAAAGGATGCAGAGCAACAGGAGCAAGAGAGACTTGAAGAATTACAGAGCAGGGCCTTGAGTACATGTACACAGATTCACACAGCCTGGGAAGCCAGCTGGAGGAACCACAGCTCCATGTGTGGTTACCAAGCTACAGCATCACTGGAGTAACAGACACAGGGTGGGACACTGCACAACTGGAGTGAGGGATGGACACAAGCTGGTCAGGAAAGAGGGGCAGGGACGATGAAGAGGCCAGCTGGCTTCCACGTGAGGGAGCAGGTTGGATGTCACACCTCTGCTAAGAGATGGAGGATGGCTGGGTGAGAGATGTGGGTCAGAGGCAGAGGAGAGGCCAATGGGAGTGACACTCTGGTGGGACCATCTGATCAGGGTGAGGAAATGAAAGAAAGCTTCCTTAAATAACTTGAAGAAGTTTTGACCCTGGTTCTTTACGGGGACTTTAACTTCCCTGACAACTGCTGGAAAGCTAACATGGTGGGAGACAAGTGGTTGAGAAGATTTGTAGAGGGTGTCACGTGTAACTTCTTGACACTGCTCCTGGAGCAGCCAGTAGGGCTGCTGCACAACTGAGTTTGCTGTTCACCAGCAGGGAAGCTCTGTCTGGGAATGGGATAATCCAAGGCAGCCTTGGCTGTAATGACCATGAAATAGTGGGGATCATGATCCAGAGGGAAGAGAGAGGAAGGAGAGTAACAGAACACAGACCCAGGCTTCAGGAGCGCAGGCTTTGGTTTATTCAAGGAACTGGTATTTGGGATCCCACAGGAGGCAGCTCTGAAGAGAGAGGGAGAACTCAAGAAATCTGGCAAAGCTTTAAGGTCAGCTTCCTCCAAGTGTGAGAATGGTCCATCCCAAAATTCAGGAAAACATGTGGATCTAATCAGGACACTAGTTTGGCTAAACTGGGAATTCACAATGGGCTCCTACACTAAAAGACAGCATGCAGGAGCTGGGAGCAGGGACAGGCTACAAAGGAGGACACCCTGAACATTGCCCAGGCATGCAGGGATGGCATTAACAACATCAAAGCTCATTTTGAGCTGGGGCTGCCTGGCTCTCCCACCCTGCTCCCTGGCTGGGATGATGGATAGGCCGTGGTGAAGCAGCCATTCCCTGTCAGCTCCCTGGGTAGGTGCTGCACCCTGAGAGGCACTTGTGGGGAAGACAAAAGGCAATGGGCCTCAGCTGAAACAAGGAGTTAAGAAACAGCTTTTCCTCCAGCACAGGCTTCCCAGTGAGGTTGTACCATCACCATTCATGGAGGTTAGCAAGTCTCATCTGGATCAAGCCCTGAGCAGCCTGGTCTGACCCCAGAGGTGACCTGCTTTGAGCAGGAAGTCAGACAGGCACCTCCTGAGGTCACCTCCAGCCTGAGTTATCCTGTGATCTACACTCAAGTTTATCATATCACAGAACATATTCCTGAATACAAACCTAAACTGAACATATCCTATAAAGCAGAAACTATACAGATGCTTTTTGAAGCTGATCATAAAGTTTGCTCTGGGCTTTCATATGCCAACAGAAAGTAAACTACATAACACATGAGAAAGGTCTGTATCACCATCATAAGACACACACAGGACACCTGAAGTGACTTTCCCTCTTGTTTTCCCAGGGAAATTGCCTCTTGCATATAAAACACAAGATGTGGAAATTAACTTTGTACACTAAAAACCTTTTTTTCAAACTTTATGATGGATTAACCTATCTTATCTTCCCAGATATAAAGTCTCCCACCAGATCTGTGATAACAGCCTTCATATGTACCTGCTAAATCTCCTGGCATGACATGTGTACGACTTTGCTGGCCTGCCTTGACTGTACACTTGTTTTCATGAACCTTCGGGCTTTGTTACTGTGTTCTCATGCCAGGTCTGATACAGCACTTTGAATTCAGTAGCTCTGTTCAAAGGTTGCCACAATAGTCTGCATCACCCCTTCTGCAAAAAAAGGGCACATTGGTTTGAGATATATATGTTTAATTTTAAATTTTAAGTGAAGATATTTCTTCAGCCTTGTAAGTGAATATTATATCATCAACAAATACCTTCCTTCAGGTATCTTCTTTCCAGTGAGCTCTACTAGTAGGGTGGGGTGGACAAACCTATCCAGTTTCTTAAGCAGAACAAATACTTGAATTCCAATAATTCCTTTAAAATCTCCACACTGCATATAATTCACTTAAGAATATGGAGATACATGACATGAAAAAAGCAGAAGCCAAACAACCACCAGCAAGAGCAATTTGAAAACTAGACAACATTCATCTGGATGGCAACACTATTTTTACATCTCCTTTTTAGCTGTTGCTACTATTAAACTTAGCACAGAAGACAGAATCTGAAATTATTTCCAATAAAAGCAACACTTTCATATCTGCTCTAGTGTTCCATTAAATTAGGGGCACTTTCAGTGACAGAACTGCAAGTTAATTCTTTTTCTTTTCCTTAATTCCTTAACTGACTGCAGCTAGAAGACAAGGTCTTTTCAGCATGCCTTGTGCATCATGCTCCAGCGGCAGGCGATGCGTCCCGCTGTTCACACCATGGCTCCAAAACTGCTATCTCGCTCCAACACATGGTTCTTCCCCAGACTTTTCTGGGACTCGCACTGCTGTTGCACACTTTGCTGCTCACTCATTCTCTAGTTCTTGTACTATATCAGGAGAAGTGCATCTCCTTTTACTTTTAAGGATTAACTAAAACATAAAACAATCAGAAATGTAGACGCTGCTCTTTCGCAGCTGCAACCAGCTGGAAGTTGTTGATTCTGTTCATAAAGACCATGTGTCTGCAGTTGCCTGGTACAGACAGCAACTGATTTTCTCTATTAGAAGACATCAAAAAGCAGAACAGCAATGAACTGTGAATAATATGGTATTATACATAATGCACAAATTCTCAGGAGAAATGGACATATTTGGATCTAACAAAAATGTCAGAATGTCATTTTAACAGCTTTTGGTTACTATTTCATCTCCCTCTCTCCCAGTACACACAACTGCACCTGACCTTAAAAGATCATAAAAATGTCAAGGACACAAAACTGCGCTCTCTCTGTGTTCACAGGTATGAGTCTAGAACAACTCTACGGTTACAATTACTTCTGAACAACAACAACAGAAGTCTCTTGACACAAACTGTTATCATGTTTATTTTCTAAATCAGCTTAAATACAGTCTAACATGTAGGACTCAATCCTACCTACAAATCTTTGCAAATCACTTTCTGTGCATATACATTGCTCATTTCCTGCATGGAATTTCTGGTACTCTGCTTCATTTGTGTAAGGAAGACTAAGCACATGTTTCTGTCCTAGATCAGTCTACAGAGGAGGAGGATGCTGCGAGGAGAGCTTCAGCATATAGGAAAAAAGAGCAATTCACTCCTTCTACATAAATCATAATGAAACTAGGTAGGTGTAATGCAACATAAACAAATGCCATCATAAGAAAATACTACATGCTATTTCTAGTGGTCCGTGTTTATGGTTTATGGTTTCCTTATCCCAACAAATTGCCATATATGTAAAGAAAATCAATCTTTTCAATTCCGAAACTATTTTAGAATGTATGTTCATTTTCTATTATAAGCGTTTGACTTGGTCTATGAAAAGTCAGATGGAAAAGTCTCTACCCTTTACAGTCAGGAAAAATATACTCTTGAGCATTTTTAGACTGTGTAATAAGTAAGCTTTTAAAGCCTGAGATATCCCTTCACATTTTCTTTTCTGATGCTTAATATCTTTTCTGTTGCTCATTTCTGATAACAATTCCTGTCAAGGATAATGAGGAAAAGCAAACATTTGTTCCACACAAATTCTGTCTTCCATCAGTAATACTGACAGGGATATAGATGTCGAAGGCAGTTTCCGTCCATTCGACAAAAACCTGATATAAAACTGTAGAAGCATTTTTAGTTATATTTATCACCAGATGTTATATTTAAAGATTGACATGTTTGCAAAGTAAACAAAACTGAAATAACAATCTGGCCACACCTGCAGAAAGAAAGTAAAAAGCAAGCTGTGAAACTATCACCTCCTGAAACTTGTTATCTTGGCTTAACACACAGATTTGCAGGAAAATATAGACACATGATATATGTTTGAATTTAAGTCAAATTTAGCAATTAGTTGGTTTGCTAAATACATAGCACTTCTGCTTTTAGTGTAGGCCAGCACTCTGGAAAAGTGGTGAGTCATTACCAAAAAACAACTCAGCCTATACTATTTGACCACTTTACATCCATAAAAGTAAGAAAATTCAAGACTGTTTGTCTGCCCTTTCATCTTCCATTTAAAAAATGTAACAATGAATTAAAACCTTGAGTCAAAGTAATAACCAATCAAAACCCAGAGTCATGCTGCCAATATTTTCAAAAATGGCTCATAATTGTTTATTCTACTTAGCTTGTGACCAGCTCTGGGGGTTATGTACCAGCTGACAGTAAGGGATCAGGAGATCCTGAAGCTGTTACTATGTTTTGTCTCTTTTCAAACAAAAGAAGTACAGCAACCATGTCCAAGAAGCTGCTGACATGCATGAAAAAGCCAGCTGCGTTTTTTCTTTTGCCTGTCAGAATAACTAGACATGCTATCAAAATTAAAGATCAGCCTTAGAAACAAAAGATGCTTAAAACTCCATCCCAACTGCAAGAAGCACTTGCATATCACAACTCCACATTGCAGAAAAAGACTAAAATAACATAGGCCTAACAGCACATCCTTAAATACGTAGCCTCTGCCAGCCCCAGCTGCGCTGGCTTAGCTGGTGAGGTTACTCTCTTTTGCTATTCTCCCTCAGCCTCTTGCAGGTGGAGAACAAAGACCCTTTACCCACAGATTTCCCACTACAAAGCATTGCAGCGGACATGTTCCCACCTTGAGAACAGGACTGGAAAGTCACCTCCTACAGTTTAAACCATTAACTTGACAATAAAACGATGCATGGCACAATTTCTGAATAGTCTACTGGTACGGAGGGTACTGCCCATGCAGTCAGGAAGGAGGAATGTCCCCAAAATACAAGTGGGAAAAAGAATATGGAAGAATTTTTTTTCTATAAAAGATCTCCCTGGTTTTTCTCTCAGCACTGAGACTCTATGTCAGTTCCTGGTCATCATAAATAAGAACTGGGCAGAGAAATAAGGAACTTCAGTGCAGTGCGTGAGAGGGGAGGAGTATTTCCCCAAGATTATGCTTTAAACTACTTTAAATTTAGTGCATTCTGGTCAAATTAAAAAGTAAAATGTACGCTTGGAGAGCATTTTATGATCATGAAGGATCTGCTGTTTGACAGGAATAACAGCAATGTAGGGAGGCGAGATGAAGAAGTGACAGAGTGAATAAGTAATACCAACATTTTCTTCTCTAGTTTTTGACAGGAGAATTCTTAGAGGACATAGGAAAAGCTCAAATCCATAGTAATTTTGAGAGTCTGCAAGTCTCTGCCAACAAGCGACAGCTATATTCCCTAATATTATGGGGAAACTTCTGCCTTGTGGAAATCTGTAACTTAGTAGGATTTCAAAAACCGTGTTGTATCTAAACTCACGTATGAAGTGAGATACTCATAGGTTATAGCATTCTCACTGAAAATCCTTCTTTGCTGGAAAATAATATGATTTGTAGTACCTGTGACGGTCTGACAATTATAGTCAATGTCTCAAACATTCATTAAAAGAATTTTGGTGGAGAAAACAGCCTCTGTAAAAATGCTGGAGTTTTGTGAACAGGACAATGTGGCTGGAGGAGGGGGCCCCACGTAGGGTGGGACCACACTTCTCCAAAGCCACAGTTCCTTATCTTGAGTGACCAGGAGAAG
>JANZLQ010000095.1:29619611-29642223 GCA_026212715.1 Elanus axillaris
TTCATATTGATAAGTTCACTTGTACTTGGGCAAGGTTAGTTAGGTTGAATAAAAGTTGATTGTTGTTTGAACTCCCCCGGTGTCATTTCACCTTAATTTCGACAAAGGAAATCCACAAACCTGAGTCGCTCCAAATTCGGGATGGGACAGTACTTCCTCCCCCTTTCCCTCGGACACTGTACTCAATACATGCATACCCACTTCACAACTTTTGCACATTCAAAGATTATAGCATAAATATGCTGGGGGGGAGACAGGGAAAGTCTGGTGAGTTTTTGCTTACACGCAGGCTGAAAAATTCTTGTGAATTCCTTTATTAACAAAATTGGGAAATCTTCAGATTTCTATTACTTGTTTTCTGCCTCTATCATCACTGCCCAGCTGTACTTTCAGCACTGTCACCAGCAAAATACTTCTCCCAACATTCAACCGCTGTCATTTGGTGATAATTCTAGAAAAGATTTTAGAGGCTACATCTAAATATAAATTGAAGTTAACAAGCAAATATGACTAGACAAAAAGTATAATTTGTCTCTTTATCCTACTTACATGTTTCTGGTATTTTCTGTGCTGTTTCAATTATTATTTTTATATTTTAATGGAAAGAGAGGCCAGTCACAGGAATTGTAATGTAATTGCAAAACTTAAAGGTTACTATGCAAGTATATTTTCATTTATCCTATTTAACTCTGAAATATACCACTAAGCTGCTAATATCTAATAACCCATTTATAGAAGCTGAATGTTATCTGTAAAAATTAATTGTTTACATTCACGATGTCATACAGTAAATATAAATGCTCATTCATTATTTAAAATGTATGTCTCTTCACAGAACATTTACATCATTGTAAATTTTATGTTTTCCCTGCTCAGTTTTGGCTAACCAACTCACAGATACGTTAGCACCATCTTTTGGCTAAACTGTACCCTGACCTATATTTAGATCTTTTTCTCACAAAATCTCTTAGACATAGGGTTGTTGTAAGGGACCAGTGGGAAGGGTGGAAGACGCATTCAAATTTGTATTGCTGCCATAAACATTCAGTGAGAGTTGTGGAAAGATTTGGTCATGGGGTCATGCAGTTGATTACCTGCTCTTTCTCTGAATGGAAGATTTAAATTGGGCCATGCAATTGGGACTGACGTGGGGAACAGCCACCCACCATAACTACAAAAATGACCTCTGATATTTCCCTGGGGAATGACTTCTGACCACGAAGAGCCAAAATAGGTATATCAGGCTCCGGCTGATAACCCAATTGGTCCTGATTTATATTTACACTGAGGTCCCTTTATGTTGTTGTAGCCCTAAAACATAAACTTTTCTAATTACTTTTTTGTCCTTAAAAAAACCTTAAATCTTAAAAAACATTTTTTCTGCTTTTCTGGATCTGGAGGGATTCTGGGTAAGCATTTATTTTCCTAAGTCCAAAAATTATGGCTCATGAAGCACAAAGGACCCCAGAAATTGTAGAATCATCTTGTTGCCACAGAAACAGAGGGTCTGCTTGGTCCAATCTTCATTTCACCCAAGTGAGGTGTCTCATTCTGCTTCTGCTGAGGTTCCTGGAGTTTAGTCAATGACCTCAGTGAAAACACATGTAGGCTAACCTGAACTTGCAAGGCACGCTAGGATGGCAAAAGTCCTGAACCACTTAATTTGCCTTTAAGAGTTATGTTTGTTCTCTGTGTAGATCAAAGGATATTCATCTCAGTGTTATCACCATATATATGCAATGGGGTGCACCACCCTTTGTATGAAAGGAAGTACCATTTTAGAGCAAGATGAAAACTCTATACTGCAAACACACGTGATTTCTCCTTGGACAAAGACAGAATTTGGCATACGTTGCTGTTCGGATCATGTCATCTGTAGAGCTATTAATCCCATCAGAATTCCCTCTACCTCACTCGTAAAAAAAATGCTCTCCCAGGGCAAAACAACATAAAGTATTATGTCTTTTTAGTATAATGCTTTATATTCCAACTACTGCGATATGTAATCAATTTCACATTCTGCTTTGCAAAGCAGTCATCATTCATTGCCACCCTGATCTATGGGTGTAGATACATCATGATTTGCCCACAGCATCAAGTATTGCAGCTTTGTTAATCTATAGCAGAAAGATAACTTACTGCATGACAGCAGCAAATATCAGTGCAAAACTTAACGTAAAAGAGAATAACACTTAGAGAGAAATACATTCTATGTGTATATTCAGTATGGACATATTAGAAATACATATTTGCTAATAACAATTACTGTAGTGGGGTCAGATTCTAGCAGCAGTACAGCTTTGGATTATTAACTTAGCCCTCCAAACTAGACTTGTTAAGCTAGACTTTGTATGCCAAATTATTGTGATGAAACTGTTCTTTGCATATTACTAATTGCAAGCTAGACTGTAGTCTCGTGGTCTGGCAGTTTTGCCATGGTTTGCAGCAGGATTATATTTACAGTGAAGTGCCATCTTGCATAGAATGGGCTGAACCTGTCCAATCTAAAGGCACTTTTATTGTCTTTAAGTTTTTCCTTTGGAGTTATTTAGAGACAATAAGCAAAACTAATAATAATTAGTTAAATTATGACCGTTGTGTAAAGCTATGCAGTTCAAAAATCTCCTTTATGCATTTGGTAGGTATATATGTACTCTTGGAGACAGAGGTGCAAGACAGCTTCTGTAACTGAGCACAGCAGGATAGGCAGGAAGCCTATGAAACAGTTTTGTAGTCTGAAGAAAGTCAAATGAATTTAAAGGCATCTAATAAATACTGTTAACATTGCCATAACCAGATGCCTGTTAAGATGTGAATAGCAAGTACTTAGAAAGGTACTATTTGTGTAATATAACATTTATCTATATAATTTGTATCTATATAATATAACATACCCATACCAACAGATATTCTTTTATCTCTGCTTACATAATCTGAATCTTCAGGGTTGAGAAATCTGGAAATCTCAAAGTAAAAATGTATGTGTGAACACGAATATTTTAAGGCAATGTGGAACCACATCTGGAAATAGGAGCAAGGCAGTCATGTCCTAAAAGAATATTGACCTATATCTGAAGGAAATTATACCAAAATGGTTAGTCAAAAGAGAAACAGGTTATTTAAGAAAAGAGGCACTGATGATAGATAGCAACTTGAATGGACATGCTATCAAAGAGGAATCTTCTGTTGCAAACCAGTTAACCTTGTGTAGGGAATCACATCATTAATCCATGCATAAAAGTTGACGATACAAACCACAAAGGCAGCACTACCTCTAGATTAGGTATTTAAAACTATAACAAACTGCACTTAGTTGTTTCTATAGAACTGGAGGGGCAGAACGGGTCACTGCTATCCCACATATCTACTACTACGTATGTAAGTACTGTCTTGTTACCATTGAAGGGGAATGTACCTTAGTATTTGGTCTACATATGTTTGGACTGTTTGATTGTTCTGGTCACCTACCCCTTCTGGGCATGGCAATTCAATCTGGAGGCAGCCAAGAAATGTCCAATCCTCCCAAGCCTCTATCTGGTTTTGGTCTACTGATATTCAAGAAGCTATGTGAATTATTGTGTTGGTGGATGTGATACCAGGAGTGAACCAGAAAGCAGACAAAAAAACAGGAAAGTACAATAGCTTATCTCATTCTAGCTGACAACAATTACATTAACCAAGAGTTGTACAATACCATAACTGGAGATTTATAGGATAGAAAACCCCATAGCTTGAAATTTCAAAAAGTTGGAGGAGCTTTCTGTTCCCACTATTCAGTAAATGAGGGGGAAAGTGGTTACAGAGTTACATTGCTTATACTGCTCATATTTTCCAGCAAGGGAAAATCTTCAAGAAACTAGTAGGTTTCTGCCTGCCATCTAAAGAGCTGGTGTATTGTAACTTTGCATCATTGACTGAAAGTACAGCGTTCATAAAATGGCTATCAAGGGACCCAGCCTGGCTGAATCTCATTCTAATTGCTTCCAGCCACATCTAGTGGAAAAGCTACCCTGACAACATACACAAATAATGAAATCTACTCAGCAAAATTTAGTACAGGAAAAGAGAAGAGGAAAGAACAAAAAGGAAGAAAAACATTTATCGTTATGTTGGCAACTCAGAGGCAAAAACTGAAATCACCTAAAGCAAGTTAGAAGTGCTAGAACTGAAAAATTAGAAAAATAAGTTTTTCCTTGAATTTTGAAAGTCTAAAAAGTCTCACGACATACCTAATTGCATGAGAAAATTTAAGTTTGAGGAGATATTTTGGACAAATTAAAAAAAGATACTAAAACCTGCATGTTACTTTAAAGGTAGTACCCCAAGTTGTTGCAATTAGTTTAAGTTGATTCAGAAATAATTTAAACTACATGAAAAAAAAATTCTAAATGGAAATATGCTGAAATAAGGGAGGAGGAATTGCAAACTTGCAGGAGGGATTTTTCTCCCTGATGCTCTGACTTTACTGGTTATTTTTTAAAACTTCTGTAAGGCTTCTAAATATATGTTTCATCCTTGTTAATTTTTTTAGTGTGTGGTAGCTTTGAAATTTAAGCCAGAAGGGTACAAAACACAGAGGGTTTTTTTTTTTACCTTCTCAGATAATTGGCTATGAAAGCACTTATTTGAACAGAATCCAGACAATCTCAAGTATTTTGGGTACCTACTGTTAAAAGCAGTATTGTTATGCAACTTACAAATGGCAATTTTCCCATGCCAACCACAAATTATTTTTAACAGTCATTTGGCACAGTGTGTGTCTGCTGTATCATTATCATGGTAAATGTTTTGTTTATTGAAAACCCACTCTCTGTGAACAACTAAGCCAACTAACCTTAGGTATTAAATAGCACTCTTCACGTTGGCCCCTGAGCAAACGCTGTTGCACTAATGTATTCAACTACATTATTGCAAGCAGCAGAATATTAGCTACTGCCAAACACTTAAATATTCTTTTTTAAACCAACTATGAACATCTTAAGGAAACTGGCTCATTTGAGAAATTTGATGTTACTGTTAGAGGAGTGGAGATGACAGCATTGGCATTGCCTCCTTGTGCACAGTGAGGTACAGTGTAGGGAGACACAAAGGAAAGAGCATGTCTTGGGGTCCAGAGCTGGTTCAGCTGAGAGGGTCATGTGGACAGAGGATGGACTTTGCCATCCTTCTGATCCCCACCATCCTTCCAAGAATCATTGGCAGGGGAGAAGAATGGGCAAGGGGGGTCTCAGAGACATGGTCTTCCTGAAGAAGAATGAGAGAATAAGCAATTTTTTCTTGTGCATTGAAAAAAAAAAAGGAACAGGAACCATTCTGGAAGACCTTAAAAGAAAGGAAAAAAACCCCAAACAACAAACCACACAGGAGCTGTCATATTGGATGATCCATCCCCTTCTATAAACCTGAACGCTGTTTCCCTTTTGGCAGGAAAGGATCATTTTAAACATCCCTAACAGACATGCTTCACTGCTCAACATTCAGGTTTTCTTACCATATAAAACCAACTATCACAACTCAGTGAAGACCCAGGAAGAGATGAAATACTAAGCAGGCTGAGCTCTCCCCTGATTTTAAAAATCAACCTGAACATGAAAAAAGATATCAAACTTCTCACAAGCACTACATTTCACAGCCTAAACCATAAATGTATTCAGCCATGTCAGCTTTTGAAACTTTTCATTTAGCTCTATGAAGATAAACAGTAGATCAGCATTTTCATTAAAAAGAAATGTCATGGCTCATTCCTTTCTGTGATTGAAGAGGAAGTAGCAACATCTTTCAAAACTCAGGAGAGAAACATATGCTTGCAATAAAAAATAAATAAAAATCTGATTGTTGTTCCATTAAATGTTTCAGTCTGTGATTATAATTACTTCCTGATTGGGAAGAAGTCCCATGTTAAAAACCCTGTGTAATAATGGCTGAAGTAGATCAAAACAGAAATGCTAAAGCTCACTGGATCAGCCAGGGGTTGCTTCCCTAGACAAGGTGCAGGGAAGGAAACTTAACTGCTCATCATATATTCTCTTTTTTTAATTGTAATTCTGTAGCTGAAGAAACTTTCATCCCCCAATATTTTCAGTTCTCTCTCTCTCCAACCCATATAATTTAGCAAAAACCTGGAACAAAATTATTAAATAGCTTAAGTTACAGCAGATTTTGATTGAGGCAGGTCAGAAAGTCCTTACACAGGCAGTTGTAGAGGAGGAATAATATTTAACAGCTAGAACTGGCCAAGACAGTGGACTCCAGCTGGCACAATGACACCAAAAATAGGTCTTTCCCTTTGATGTCAGCAACAACCAGATGGGTATGGCTGAAAGACTAGATATGAATGAGTCATTGTCCACAAAGGAAACTACTGTCACGGAACAGGAGGCAGTGTCCCTATAGTGGGCAGACACGGACCCTGCAGACTGTTTTGTAGGGCAATGGCCTGTGATTAAAGGCTATGAAGATATAGACCAAGGAGCAAATATAGAGCAAAGCAAATTGGGAGTATTTTGGCAAAAAGTCTTCCTTCACTGTAGGTCTTTCAAGATCAAAACTTTTCACTGGAGGTTACAAGTTTCAAGGAAGGATTTGTCAAGAAATATTTCTTCAGGATGTAATGACTGGTTCAAATGAAGGGCTGATGGAGAAAATGAGGGAGGAGGAAGGAGAAAGCCTCAAGCAGTAGCTGACCTTCCCAACATTATGAGCAGTGTATCTAGTTCTTATCATGACCCAAAACCATAAGAAATGTGTAACATGAAAAGCAAGAGATACAGCTGCTCTGTCTAACAGGCAACACACAACTCCTCTAGGGTCCACGGCAGGATGACGTTAATGGGGATGTAGCCAAGTCCCAGGCAAACTTAGCCAGACTGCCCTCAGCCTCCCCTCACATCCTCTTGCAGCCCTCAGTAGTGCAATCTCCATGTCATTTCCATTACTCTCCTCCCAGCAAACCCCCCTGCTACTTTTCTGGCACAGTCCAGGATGTGAGTTGCACTTAAGCTGGTGGGTATCAAGGTGGAAGCTAATGCTTCACTTATTTAGACTGTAGTATGGTATGAAACACCTTGGGCCACCAGGGAAGCTGCACAGGAGCTTCTGCTTGTGTTGGGTGTTACACCAGAAAAACTAGTCAGAAGAGATTGAAAAGAAACAGAAATGACAAGTTTGGCTTTAGATAGATCCCTGGGAGACATAGAAGCAATAGAGATAGGACAGGTATTAGACCAATGACTAGAAATAAGCTGCCCACGTGTTAAATCCATCTTTCAGAAAGTAGAACTCCTGGGAATTTGTAAAAACCTTCAAAACACAAAGAAAAATCTCCCAACTGCTCATCAGTGATTGGGTGCTCCATGCGGTAAGCCAGAAGGCAAAGGCCTCCAAATCCCTTTTGCTGAGAAGCAGTAAAATAGACACTGATTACTGGACAAGAATTGCTGAGCAATCTCAAGCCAAAAGTAAGCTCCTAAAGTCCATACCTTTTCCCTTTTACTGAAGTCTTCTTGCCCATTTGCTGTGTAAAATCCAGTCAAAAGCAGATAACTCTAGCAGTCTTCACAGATCATCTTTCTGCAAGAATCCAAGCACAAATTTTCAAACCAAAGTGAAGACCTGAAAGAGTTTTGGATGTTTATACAGGATTGTCCTCCAGCTCTTTCATACCATAATGTAGTATAGTAGTAATTTAACATAAATATATAACTGTACATAAAAAGTATACACAGAGGCACTCAAAAAAGCATCCAGAAAACCTACAGACAAGGAATTGGAAAACCTTTGGTGTTGATTATCACTACTTTCTTTGTGTTAACTTTAAAATAGTAATGATTTTCTTTTACCCTAAATACACGAACAGTGAAGTAAACCAATGTCAAGTCAGATAAGAAAAACCTAAGTCACTTCAAACAATTGAGATCTGATGCATACTGTAAGTACAGTTCTGCTTTCAATAGATTAAAGTCCTCTCAGATCTATTTTTTGTTCTAGTCAAAGTCAGACACATTGCATAAAACATCAGGGGGCTTTCTTTGATCAGATGCATATCTTTACATTTCTTGTTAAACAGTTACAAAAATAAAAAAAGCCTTATAAGAGGTAAACTCAGAGGATATTTATACTTTCCAAGTGACAGCTCAGTCGGGGTCTTGAATTTAGTACCACTTTCGAGGTGTAAGAATAATTATTTGTACAGTAAGTTTTCGAGTTATATCTCTAGAGAAGATAAAGGAATAATCCACAGTTCTGTGCAAAACAAGTCCCACTTGGAGAGGGTTGTTACCTTCATTGAAATAAACATCTGTTTAATATCACTGGATTAGAATAGTGAGAGTTTCTGAGCATTAATAGGGCCTTTTTGTGCCACTCTGGAAGTCCACAGGAATGATAAAACTGTCTTAATTAAGTCTAAAGATTTTCTCAGCATAAGAGATTATCCCTCTGAGAGACAGCCAGAGCACTTCTTTGTCTTCAACAATTAGATCAGATCTGAGGTACGAATGGCAAAGCCCAGAAGAAGGGTTTCTAAAAATAAAGCATGGCAAGGACAGGGTGGTGTTCAGCCTCCACATATAGCCTCATTTATTGTTTTTTTTAAGGCTTTTCCAAAAATAAAACTGAATTTGAGCTATCAAGTTTTTATATTGATTTTCCTCTGTGTCATGAAGAAAAGGTTAATCAACTTCTAAGAAATTGGAAGGAGATTAACCATAGAAAAGAACTTGTAATACAAAGGAAAATGGGGCTGTTATGACCCACATACTTAGAGTGAGATAAAAGCCATGCTAGAGTGAAGAAGGTTGATTTCTCAGTCCTTTTTTTATCTTGCAGCTCTGCAGACTTTAGCACCCACCAAAATAGATCTAACCACTCAATGAAAAGCTGCTTTTCCTTGGACCATATTTGTTTGTCAGATCCCCAAGTCACACTGAACACCACAGATGCATGGTAACAGTTTTCCTTTTCTGTGTTACCTAGGCAACTTAGTTTTAACAGTGGGAGCAAAGGAGAAGAAATTCTTCTTAAAACATCAAGAAATCAAATAACATTCTGGCAGATTAAAGGAGTTTTATCCTCGTTTATCTAAACTACTCATCAACATACTCGAACTCAAAGAGATGTAGGTCAGCTGATCTGTCCTTTCTTGAGTCGTATCTGAAACCATGACAGTGTCAGCTTGCCAGTCCCACCTCTCATCTCAGAAATTATAACTGTCATCATCTGAGGCATTTAGGGATTTTTCAGAAGGGCCCTGCTTTTTGTTTTAAAAGTGCATTTTTTTCTTGTAACAACAATATGTCAAGTACCAGGTAGCATTTCTAAAGTCTTTGTCTTTCAAGAAAAATGCTTACTGGTTATGCAAATAAAGGCCAGCTCAACAATTTATGTTTTGAGTTAATCAACACAGAGCAATGGATTTATACAAATGATTTTTTCAGACTTTAGAAAGCAATTTCATCTGCATTTTCAAGACCATTGCTAAGAGCTATGAGGCTCCATTCCTTTAGCGGTCCCCTCTCTGCACAATTCCTGCATCTGTTTTACAATATGTTTAAAGGTATGACATAAGACATATACAGTAGTTAAATTCCAATTACACATGTGTTAAAACTACATACATGTACCTATGCTGTATATCTGCTGATATATTATTTATTCTCTTTCCAAAAATGGGAATAGATTGTGAAATTTGTTTTTAAACGAGCACCTATACATGCACACTGCAGTATCTAGGCTTCCAGTTTTTCTCAAACCAAGTGCAGCTTCTATACATAAGGTAGGCTTTCCATTAAACTGATGTAAGAGGTGAGGAATTATTCCAAACTGGTTGTACTAGACCATTATTCTTCATTTCTTTACAGGACTGGAATTTGTAGGGACTACCAAAATTTATAGAAATAATTTATAGTGGTAGAAAGATATTTTTGTCTGCACCATTGATATTCTCAGACAAGACTGTTGGCAAGATGGCCATTTCAACTCATCCCTTGTAAGATTTTTTCATGTCTGTGAGAGAGGATCTGTCCACTAGGAAATCCGCTGAGACTTTGTGATTCATCTTTCAGCTGCATATCAAGCATTTAAGGACAAACATTGTCCTGGTAAACAAATAACTTTGGTAGCACAGCTTGGAAAAAATAGCTCCATCATGACAATTTCCAATATTAGACATTCTCTCCTGTCCATGTTTGTGCAAAATAATTTGCAAATACTAGATACAACGGGATAGGAGTGAATGAGGAGAAAAACTCTTTTTTGCATTCATAGGCTTCAGTGTATTCTTTTCAAGTAGTTCAACTTGCCTATGTGTTAAAATGCTAATGCCAACCATTTGCATAGTCTCCTCTGAATAATAAATAGCAGAGACTCACTGAATAAGAATCACAGAGTGAATTCCATGTCTACACAGACACATCACTGACCTTACAGTCTCCTTTACTGGTTTCAGTACATTTTCTTCTTTCACTTTCTTGGGAAACCTCAAGCAATATTTTGCTTTTATCTCAATGTTTATATTGAATATGATTTATCCTTTGTTGCACTGATCCCCGCTGTGTGTGCTTCTCTGCTCCTTGGAAAACATCTCTCCACCCTCCGTGATTCTGTTTTCACATTGGTTTTGACAGTCCTTTCCCATATCTGCAATAAAATCTCAGATTCCAAGTAGTAATAACTGTCCAAAGAAGAAACTCTGCCTGTAGTAGCAAGCAATTACTGGAAGGCACTGGGAAGAAATGCCTTCTATCTTACAGGACTGTATCCATGCATAGGTGACAAATGGGAGCATGCTGGCAAACCAACCATTGTTCAGACACAATCGAAATTTAACCAACCCTCACCTTTGTCAAATGGCTTTGGCGTCCTTTTGTCTATGAAAGGATGGCTACTCTGTCATGCAAGTAATGTATTAAATTCTTCATTACAATTATGCAAAAACAAATCTACACAGCAAACTAAGTTTCCTTCTGGCTCTAATTTTGATATCAGAGATTTTTTCTAAGCTGAAAATGCTATATGACGCCTTGGTGGAGACAGTAAAGCTAACTTCATTTTGCGAGGGGAGGAGGGGGGTGATGGTAAAAGAATCATCTCTAGGATGACTCAAAAGCTATAGTTCTCCATCTCCTTCGTAGATTAACTGCATATGAGGCAATACAAAACAAGCACACAAGCAAAGAGTTTGCAAAGCATGTAATTTTACCTGAAGTTTCTGCCCGGACCCAGATTCCAGACCTGCACCAAATACATGTATTTAGTCCTGCACACATGAGTAGCCTGGCTACTGCATGGGCATGGTGGAGGTGATGCCTGGGAGGACATGGCTGGAGGACACATTGTTTTGCGAGATAGAGCTTCTGTTGTAGAGAACCAGATTTCATGAACATATTTCAGGTAAGTATTAGAGTATTATACCTCGGCAAGATGCAGATTTGAGCATTAACAGGAAGGACCTCACAGCTGCAACCACAGAGCATAACCCAAAACCAATTTAATTGTACTAATTTCAGCTAATGAGGCAGTGCAGATGAAAACCTCTTTGACAACTGTTACACATACACACACTCCCTCCAGTAAATTTTTCTGAAAAGGCGGAAACCTGGTCATAAAATCAACAGCACACATTTCATAGCTGTGAGCAAGCCAGGACGTTGTCCTGAATCTTTGAGTCTTCACATTAAAATAATAATTTCAAGCTAAAATCTGTGTTGCGCCTCAATACGGTAGGAAGTGTTGCTGCTCTGTAGGTTTTGTGGGGTGGAGGGCTGGTTATTTTCTAAAGACAGCTCATGTGTATGTCAGCCAGGACAAAGGAACATGTGGCCTCTAACCCAGGGTCATCAGGTTTCATTCCTCTAATTATTTATCAGACAGCGTGACAGAGCACAAATAAGAGCTGAACATACTTGGACAGAAAAAGTACAGAGTTAAACAATGCATACACTAAACTTCAGGGATATTCACAGAATCACAGTATGTTTGATGTTGGCAGGCACCTCTGGACATCATCTTGTCTAACCCCCCCACTCAAGCAGGGACACCTAGAGCTGGTTTCACAGTACTGTGCCCAGATGGCTTTTTTATACATCTAAGGAAGGAGACTCCACAACCTCTCTGGGCAACCTGTGCCAGTACTCGGTCAACCTCACAGTAAACAAGTGGTTCCTGATGTTCAGAGGGAACCTCTTGTGTTTCAGCTTGTGCCCTTTACCATGGAAAAGAGCCTGGATCCATCTTCTTCACACCCTCCCTTCAGGTATTAATATACACTGACGAGTTCACCTCTGTGCCTTCTCTCTTCCAGAGGAACAGCCCCAGCTCTTTCCACCTTTCCTCATAGGAGAGGTGTTCCAGTCCCTTCATCATCTTCGTATCCCTTGTCTGGACTCTCTGCAGTATGACCATGCCTCTTTTGTACTGGAGACAGGTTCAGCTATTAAGTAGGAGGATATTGGTTTTGACTGGGAAACGAGACTGAGCACAAGAGGAGGGAGTATCTGTTCTCTCTCAGGCACAGACTTCCCCTGCACTTCAGACAGCTTAACCTCAGCTTCCTCTGCTCTGCAACTGACCTAGCAATATCCATGCACTCCATGGGAGTGCTGGAAAACGTAAGTATCTGTAACTGAAGCATCCATGCATTTCCCTTATCAGAAAGTTTTGATTAAGTATCATGGGTGGTTTGGTAAAGTAACTGGTACTACAAAAAATTGTCATCGCAGCTGCTACATAGCCACCTGGCAGCTCTTGAAATACCACTGTAAAGCGGAAAGGACACAGAATTGAATGTTTTCAGCAGGATCCCACAGGGATTAATTGCTGGTTTTCATGTTTTTATTAGTTATATGAGGAAGGAAAACTTTCCATCATACCCTCACTAAAACTTGCAGGAGAAACAAAGAATGGGGCAGGGGGAAAAATGAAAGAGGAGTGGTTACTGATAAAGACTTACATTAATCTTTAGGAGAACAGGTAAAGCAAGCAGCACTCCTCTAAATACAGAGAAACATAAAATTGTGCATCTGTAAGTATATGGCAGAGCTAAAAAACAGCAAACGCCATCTTGTCTTGATGCATATGGTTTAAAAAGCCTATTGATAAATCAGAGATTTGGGAAAGAGTCCAAGACTTTAGTCTTCTTAGTTTAACCGAAAAAGAAGTCAAAAGAAGATTTAATTGTAATCTATAAACACCAATATAAGTAATTTATCTGTGGTATTGGACTCTTCAATTTTAGCCAATAAATCTATGAGAAGGCCCAAAGATACAAGAACAGCCATCAGAAAAATTAAGACAGAAGATTAGATTAATGTATTTTCGAAGTTCTGGTGGTGGCACTTTCAAATGATCCCAGAAATTTTTATAGCTAAATATGTTCAAAAAAACTTTTTTTTTTAAACAGTTATGTTCTATCCCCTCTTTTTATTAAAGGCTAAACTAAATGGTCAGAATATTTCCTCATAGACTTGTCTCTTCATTTATTAAATGAAACATGTTATTTTATACCAGAGTTAGGAAGAATTGTTGGCATAGGGGGACTTCTAAACAGAACACAGGGTTTAGAAACTTTCCATTATTATCACTGAGATCAAATGGAGCAAATATTATCTGCCATGGGGTGAATCTTGTTGTAAGAAAATCTGTTCTTCCATACCAAAAATGTGGCATAGCTAACAGGCAAATCTACTACCATCACCATCTAAAATAAACTCCACTGAGGCACCAAGACTAATGTTGCCCTTACTTTGGACAGCACTACACATTTTACCATGGTACAATGCTATAAAAACATTAACACCAATCACAGGTCCTTTAACTATAAAATTTTTAAAGGGTTATGTAATTCCTTGAACCAGTTTAGTCATAAGTCAATAATGTGATGATTTCCTGGAAGCTTTGGGTTGCTCTCCCTTACCCTGACAGTATGCAGATATGCTTCCTGTGCAAATTCAAGGGAATTTAATCATTCTCAGACTTTCCCTTTAATTCATGAGGACGGCAAAGCTAGCTAGCCAAGACCATCATGATACTTCATAGATTCTAAATAACAGTGCCAAAAGTTGCTGAAATTTGCAGTCAAGGCTTTTAAATTAGGATCCTAAGTAGAGGCACCAGTAAAGGCCAGTTTGTTCATTTTGGGTGGAAAGTGAGCTATTACAAAACGATGGACAAAAAAATGTTAATAAAGCCTTGACTGACATTCATATTGAACCCTAGTTAAATTATATGCAGCAATACTACCTTTTACAGAAAATAAAAGGTATTGCTGACATTGATACATCAGAGCCAAAGCTGCACAAGTCCCAGAACTGATAGGATGTTTGATGTCACCCAAATGAGGCAACAGGAATTACAAATGGCCAACACCTGCTGCATTACTGATTTGGATTGTCTTTTTTTAAGCCTGTGGGCATAATTTGAAATTTCTGTTCCATTTGTACTAGACCAAAGTTTTCTGTCAAGACACCATCTGTAGCAATGAAATTCCTATCCAATTCCAATTCCTAACACAAACCAAACCAAACCAAATGAAAATTACACCCACAAAACAGCTATAGGAAAGTAAGTAACTTCAAAATGTCAAAGTCCGTACTTATTATCTCATATTTACACGCTGTATATAATGCCCTCTGGGATGATTTGGAACAGCCACATCCAGTAAAAGCCTCAGTAAAAACAAAAGAACAGCAATCTGAAAAAGACTCATGGGTCTGCATCCCCAAGGCACTGTCTCCAAAATCTCAGTCTATTCTTTTGGGACTCTATGGGTCAGTACATCAACTGCAGGTGTGCTGGTCTCAGTGTGTATAGACGACCACGTGCACTGTGCAATCAGACACAGGTGAGACAAGCAGTTAGGAGGAGAAAAGGGAATTGTTTCTGATATGAAAAAGCATCTCTGAATTGCTTTATTTTATTTTCTTTCTTTTGTTTAGTGATCTTCTGAAGTAAATGACTGGTGATGGGAAGAGATCCAGCAGTTTTGCATAGGTTTTTCCCAGCAGCATTCAAAAGAGAATTGGATTCTCAGCCAGGTAACAAAAATAGGAATGAATATCTTACAAGGGAAGGAACTGTAGGGGTTTCAACAATTTTCATATTTTAAGCTGGGACAAAACACACCACAAACTGTTGCCTGAACACAACATAGAAGCAGAGAAACGTGTCCACATTCTTAGTTCACGGTTGCTGAGTTGTGGTGGAGAAGAGGGAAGGTGTTGTGATGTGCTCCCGAGCTCATGCCAGAGTAACTTGTTACTACAGGGTAGAAGCAGGAAGAGCTCTAACCAGTAGGGTCATGCTCAGTACTTCTCTCATCTCAGTAAATATTAATTATTTTGGGCTGGTAACCCAGAAGAACTGTTTGGCATGTGCATTTCTTTCTGTCCTTTTGAAAATAATTTGAGAAATTGAATGCCTTTGATACCACTGTGGTAGTGACCATGAACTACTATTCATATTAAGGTTACTCGCAAGGGAAGTTAAGATTCCATGCAGTAGAAGAGAAACCCAACCTACTGGTGAAAGCACTCTTCTTGAGGCATGATTTGAAAACCTTTCAGCTAGAAGAGAAAGCTGTGCCAACATCTCCTGCACCATGGGTGACCATGAGCCCTACCTCTTTTCCCCTGGATGGCTTTTATGGGAAAGATGTCCCCCAGGCATCTAATTTCAGAAGACAATTCAGCATCATGATTCTGCTGTGACCCTTCTCTGCCAGCCACAGAAAGTCTCAGGCAGAGCCAGCACAGCCTGGGCTGGGGCCAGACAAGCGCTCCTAGGCTGCCTTGCTTGTCCACCTCTGTTGCAGCCTCCATGGCCAAGAATCAATCTGCCAAATCACACCTGCCCATGACTTCTCTCCTAATGCTACCAGACATTAGATAGTTTCTTCAAGAGATACGGTTGGCTTGGTCAAGCCAATTTATTGATCCATTACTACAGACAGTTAAAATTTATGAACAACTTCATATTAATTAATTTGTATATAAATATTTTAAAATAGTGCATGCAAAAATAACTAGGTAACTAGGAACTGAAGTCCCCAGGATTTGCTTTAAGAAATTTGCATTTTTCCTCTGAAAGCACGTATGTTCGACCACAGACTTTACACCACACATTATGTAGTCACGGCTACTGAGGGAGACGATGTTTTCTGGCTTTTGTCCAAAGTAGCTTAACAGCTTGGAAACAACCACCATCCTCTGAGGAGCTGGATGAAGGGTTTGGTGTATATGCCTTTGGAAAGAACATTCAAAATTGCACACAACCAACCCTTCCACAGCATAAGTTGTCTATTATTCATTAACACTTGTGCCACTCTCAGCTGAGCCCACAAGCCTTTTTCCCTGGTCACTGCTCACACTGATAACAAAGAAAAGACTGGTGCGGTGATTAAAAGTAAGACTGGAGAGGCAAGGCAAGGCTGAGGCCACCCAGCAAGTTCCTGATACAGGAATGCAATCTGGGGTTTAAACAGCTTAACCCTGCTAAGGCCAGTATATCTCTGCACATTGAGTCCCTGAACAACCTGAGAAGCTGCTGCTGTTCCCTAATGCTTTGGTTGCAGAGATAGCCATTGATTTGTGATTTAAGGGTAACCAATGCAACATCACCTTCCTGAACCTGCAGACAGTCTGAAACAGTTTTGGGGCCATTCAGCAGGATATGTGGATGGTTCACCCTCCCTAAATTCCCCACTGAGACAGTGGATTGAAAGCCTACTCATGACTTTCTGCACTAGCATATTTTACTGAAGGTCTCCTAATTAGATGGAATGAAACAGGGCAGAAGCTCAGCTTGTGAGATAAAACTCAGGAGCTTTACAATGAATTAGGGCCAAGCTTACCTAGCAGATCAACAGTGCCAAAAGCAATAGACTCACTCCACCCCACCTTGCTCCTGGAGCTGCTTTCTGCTGTCCCCAGTCAACAGCTGGAGCTTCTTAAATGGCAGCGGAGAACAAAACCCCAAGGAGATGGAGGATGGGATCCTGTCCCTCACCTCCTAGTGTTTGTCTACCACAAAGCTCACTTCTTCAGCAAAGAAGATTTGCAGCTTTTTTTTCTAGATTTGCAGGGCTTTTTCTGGACTGTTTTTCTGTTGGATTAATGATGGCATGAGTGAAGCATTGAAGCTGGTGCAGTGGAAGCCATGCCCATGTGTGACAGGACTGAAGTAAGCAGATAGGCTTGACCTAGCGCTCCTCCTTTGGCTGTATCCTTAAATGAAAGAGGGAAGACAAACACAACAGAAGAGATGCAAAGACACAATTCTCTTTAAAAATAAATTTTCCTAAGTGCTAATGTAACAAAACAACAACAAAAAAAAGATGAAAACATGAGAACCCCAAATTAAAATTAATTACGAACCTCACAACATATTCTTTTCATCCCCTTACTAATAATAGAGAATGTAAACACATTAGAAATTCTTTGCAGGATTGAAGTCATAAGCTCACAGAAGAGTTAAAAAGGATAGCCTTACTTTTTGCTGGTTTGCTCTTTAAAGTGTTGCCATGTACTGGATGCATTTAATGTGCTTAGAAAAAGGGCAAGAGAGGTCTCTGCAACTAGGAGATTTAGAAGGAAATTGTCACTTTCTACTCTTAAGTGACAATTTTGTAAATTCTAGATGTGACAGTAACAATTGAAAAAGTGAAAGGGGGGGGGTGAGGTGGTGTTAGTGATGGCGAAGGGGAAGGGTTTGACACAGAAAGAGCTCCACAAGCTCAATTACATGAGGCTTGGTCAGGAATTCAGTATAGCTGCTATAATGCACTTCTACAGAGCAATAGTAACATCTAGTGGATATGGGGGAAACTTTCACATAGGCGAGCACTATACTTTTACATGATTTACTGCTGTATTATTTGTTACAAAATAAGATTATTATAACTGACATGATGCACAGCTATGCAAGCAGAATAACCAAGCATTTTGCTGAGCTGCTCTGGCTGTGTGGTGGTAAACAAAGATCTCCCTTCTCAAAATCCACAGGAAAAGGCAATAAGCACAGAGACTGGAGAGGGGAGAGGGGGGGACTTGCTTCAGATCACACAGGACTCTATAAAAGGCCTGAAAGTAGAAATGCCGACTCCTGCCTTACTCTAACGCTGAACACAGTTTGGTGGAGCATCAGGCAATTTGGGTCCCAAAGGCAACATCCCTGTTAGGAAAAGAGCACGGTGCAGCACGAGGGGCTCCATTGAGCACGGCAGTCAGCGCACCTTTGCAACTGAAGCAGCAACTGGAGCAGCAACTGAACTGCAAATTTGCAGCCTTCCTAGGAGAAAGCCAGCTTTATTAATTGCTTTAATAGCATAGGCTGAAACCTTGGAAACTCAGGGAAGGGAAGCAAGGTGAATTTTGTTTCTCCATCTTTTGGAGTCAACAATTAGCAATGAGAGAGGCACTGTTCACTTGTCTCAGCTACCTGTTGAAGTCACACCTCTGATGAGAAGAGATGGAAAAACATCAGTTCTTGTAACAAAATACCTGAAAACTATCATTTGAAAAAAGAAATTAAATTAAGAAATAGATACTGCTAAATTTTTAACATTTTAGAAAGCCAAATATGAAACCCTTTAGTTTGGATATTTTCATTAATCATTATTTTTAAATTATCTAAAAGTTTTTTTCTTTTTTAAAATAAGATTCTTTGTTTTTTTTACTTCAGAAGTAGCTTTTATATCAGAGTCAGTTTTCACTAAAACTCAACAATGAGTTTGGCCGTATAATACAAACCTGTGTCTTTCTGAATAGGAAGAACAATTTTGTATTGCCTGAAAACAAACAGGCTTGGCTGGATCTGCAACCTTGTTTGAACATCATTATGCTAGAAGACATCCAGTACAAGCTTTGGGAGGTCACCTTCTCCTACTTTCTCATTTTCTTATGCATTTACTAAAACTAGGAGTTCACTTTTTGTCCCATGGCTTCCTTTTGAGATTCACATTCATAAGGGGTTCAGCGGCAAAAAATCCTCCCAAGACCCTTATCAGGCAGATGCCAACCAATCCTTATCTCTTCTTTTACTGAAAGCCTACCTAAACATGCAGCTGTTAACATGAGTTCTGCCCAGAGAGGAACACATGTTCACTGAAAGCCAGTTGCCTCCAGCCCTTTTGCTTCACCTTGGATACATTTTTAAAGGAAACTTCTACAGCTAGACTTGCAGTTTCTTTGCTGAAGGTGGTGCAATAGCAATCAGCTGGAATGAAATTCAGTCCATGTAAAAGAATTTCATCCAGTCCAGCTAAAAGATTTTCCACCATCCATACTCCATTTTTCCTCAGTTGCTGAAAGGTATATAGTTCTCAACTTTATCCTGAATATTCATGTGTAGTTCAATTTTAAAGCCCCTACTATCAAATAGCTTTAGCAGATAGGATTAATCAAGATGTGAAGGCATTGCAATCTGTTCCCTCTAAGCCTTTCAGCACTCTTATTATACACTCAGGAGACAACTACCCATTACAGCTGTCTGACCACCCAAACTTAGATAAAGCGTGTTGGTTTTTCCTTTTAATTTCCAATTTTGCTCTTTACAGTCAAGTAGCTCCCTGTTAGCTGGCCCGAATGACAGTCTTTACTAGGTTCTTTTTAGTGTTTCATCCTGTCTAGCCTTATAATTGCCTTATTTTAGAGGAATGGGTCACAAATATTAACATTTTCAAGAATAACTGATTTTTAACTATTCCATTAGTAGTGAAATATCTAGTTTTAACAAACCACTTGTAGCACTTTTTATGTTTGTTCCAGAAGATCATAAAAATGCCCTTTATCCATCATACATATTGTTGCATCCAGATTTTACAACAGCCTTCAAGGACAGATGACCTTACCAACACCCTACCCAACCTATGTGAGCCAAAGGAACAGACTTGATATGCAGGGCCAAGAAGTTTTTGATAGTCTAATTAAAGTCTTGACAGTCTAATCCAAGAATTATTATTAGTCCAATTACAATGATATGGACATTTATAGTCCAAAGTATCCAATTATAACAGCTCTTTTGCAATGATGATATAATTAAAATCCATACATGCAAAACTTTCTCACAGCTACCCCTTTTTCTGGTGTCATGCCCATTCTTCACCAAATGTTGTTACAACATCATTTGCATCCCTCACTCCTCACCAGGAAGATTATAATGCTGATAATGGGATGTCTTCCTCTTCACTCTTGAGTCTGTGATGGTTATTTTTATGACTTTCCTAATGGTTTGCTTACTTGCTCTCTCCTCATTGGTGCAAAAATTCTATGTTATAGCAAGTTTTAATGTATATAATAGAGTTACTGTATGTTGGATACTTGTTCTTTGTTCTCTTTGTTGTACCTAAAATCAGCTTTATCCAGTGTCCATGGTTACATCGTTTAAGGACCAGGAATGACCACTCAAGCTATGTGTTTACAAGTAGTTACCATTCTGCACTCCACACTCTCAAGGCCTCTGTAACATCTCACGCTTGTATGTTTGGGGCCCTCTCCTATAATCTTCTATTTTTTTATGTGCTAATAAGTCATCACCACAAGCTACTTGCACATACACCCTTGTTCCAGGGTCACTGAATGGTGCACTCTAAAAAAGTGATCCATTAGACGGTACACTTACACATAGACATGTGCAGACACACTGCTCTGGTAACCATTTACTAACAATACTATAAATCCTACATCAATTTCACTGGTATATCATCAAAATTGCTCTACAACGTATTGGACTCCCACATTACTTAAAGAGCTTATAGCAGGAAACTTCCTTCCTGCTCGTACCTCCTGGTGAAGAACTAGGAGGAAAGCCACAAGCTCTAGAGGAAATACTACATTTCTCTTACTTATACATGAAACCAACCATCTCTAAATTACTACCAGCAGCTCGTTATAGTTAGTTTCCTTCAATCTTCTGGCAATTCAAGACATCCTTTCTACTCACTCCAGATCCCTCTCTGAACCTCTCAACCACGTAATTAACAGTTACTTGAAATTTTATTTAGAGATCTAAAGAACTAAATCTAAATAACTCAGCTCACCCTCTCTGGGGCAAATTTTTGCAGGACCATCAGATTTGGCTTCATTTATTCTTCTTCCTAAATGTTTGTTATTGCTCACATTAGGTTTTGGTCTAGCTCCTTCTGTGAAGCTTCCAGCTGTGATAAAGGAAGTGTCCAGAACAACTGGTATCTGCTCCATATGTGTTTTAATATGATTAACAGCTTCTAGCAGCTTCTTATGAAAACTGGATCCCACCTATGGTAGTCTTATGCTAACTCTTAAATACTTCAAAAAGTGTGAGCTGAATTTGCCAGGAATCAAATCGATGGTGGGATTTGTTCCTTCTGTTACTGATTTGCCATTAGTTAGAATTAATTGTATTTGATTTTAATAAGAATATAGAATTATGAGAAATATTTTAGTAAAAATTGTATATCTGTTATATTTTAACACATTTAACCAACGACTGACAGCTGCTGTGAAATCCTCTGTACAGCCCCGTGTCAGGACCGAAGGAATTGGTCAAAACCATCTAGTAGGAATATTTAGAGCTTTAGATAACAGGCTTAAGATTCAAGATAATTTGGATACAGTACTTACTTATAGGAGTATTTTATAACCTAGAAGAATGCATAAAATGTCAGAATCTAAAATTAATGGGAACTGGGAAGAGTCGAATGAAGCAACTTGTGGTTACTTGCCAAGAACGAGAGCTGTGGACCATACTGCGCAGAATCACCTGAGAGAGGTCAAGAAGCAGACAAGTGAGGAAGACTATGGAAGACCACCAGAGGGCTTCTGAGGACCACCAGAGACCATCAATGTGCCTGCATAAAGGACATTGGCATATGCTAATAGTTTCCCCGGAAAACTAATGAATATGTATGACATTTTTTTTCAGAAATTTAATGAATATGTATAACAAGTGTGTATTTAACATGCATAGTTAGACTAGCCAGGTGCACACGATAGGTGGAGCTATCCCCTGTGTGCCCAGCGCTGCAATAAAGGAGTGTCTGCTTATCTACATCAAATTGGTGTTGATAAGTTCTTTATTCCGAGTTTTTCGGTAACACTTCTTGGTAGTTTCTCATTGTTGGAGAAGTCAGACCACCACAGTCTGGTTTCCCCCACCAGCTCATAACACATTAGGTGTTTTCCCCTTCCCTCTACTCTCTTCCTGTCATCCCTGAAAATATATTAGACTAGCTCTGAATAAGTGATTACTATTTTTTTTTTTTAATTTTCCAGAGTAAGAAAAACCTCATTAAATTTGCCACAAAAATTTTACTGCTGGGAACAAACTGGAACTGGCACTCAGAAATAGAAATCAGCTAACTAGCCAGTGGGGCCCTATGAGACCAACTGGCTCTTACCTCAAAATACCTGCTGAAGCAGAAGAGCCTGGGGACCCACTGCACAAATGTGCTGGGCCTGGGGAACTCCTGAAGACCAAACGACCAGAAAAAAGAGGTCAATAAAAGCACTGAAGTTGAAGACTACCTGGAGTGAGAGACACCGGTAAGAGCTTGCACGGTCTTTTAGTTTCCACCAAAAAAAAACCAAACCAAAACAAAACAAAACAAAAAAACAAAAAAAAACAAAAAAAAAAAAAAAAAAAA
>JANZLQ010000095.1:29642323-29742509 GCA_026212715.1 Elanus axillaris
AAAAAAAAAAAAAAAACAAAAAAAAAAAAAAAAAAAAAAAAAAAAAAAAAAAAAAAAAAAAAAAAAAAAAAAAAAAACAACCATGCTAGAGTATGCAAACCAAACAAATTGCAAGTAAATACGTTCCTGCAGAGAAGTTCTCCACCACCCCATCCACTGGGAAAGCAATAAAGCTTTATATCACCTTGGAGGAAGCCTCAGGTACTTCATGCAAACTGAGAGCTGACTAATAATACAGGCCTGAAAGCAAAATTCCCAAACACTCCGTTTTAGGACCATCCAACTTAATATTTAGGGTTCTTCAGCTGAAATGCTCTGCAGCCCTGAGGGAGAACAGTGTGTCTCATTTTACTCCTCTAGCTTTAAAGATAGATATGATATCTAGAAGAGGCTAAATTCTCTTTTACTATAAGACTAACTTAGCAACATAAATGTGCAAATGAGAATTTATCTGATGCCATCTATATCCCAGTATTCAGTGCAGGCTTCCTAGACCCCGAAGTGACACATTAACATCATTGCCATCTTGATCTCTCTGACTCCCTCACCTCAAAGACATAAAAAAGTAATTTTGAACAAGACTTTATGAGCTAACAATATCAATAAAAGAAAATTTCTTAACACTAATTCAGTTACTGCTTACTTGGACTACACATTGCCTCTTTCAATGCTAATCTACCTTTTCTCATTTATTGTTTGCATTAAAATAATGACCCATGGTCAAAACTGAGGTTAAAATTCATAGCATTTGCAGAGCGTTTTGTACATACAAATACATACATATTGACTTTTTGTGTTACTTCCTTCAAAATTCAACTTTGCAAGATCAGATCAAAGTACTAATCTGTTAAACTGCTCTTTGAGCCACTTTCAGTTTTGCCTGACTTACCCCTTACAGGAATAAATGAGTGGAATAAAATTTCAGTCTGTATTCAGCCCAGAATATACACCCAGACTTTCAAAATCCCATATTGGCTAACTAATTTTCACAGCTGGTGCCTTGACTCTCATTTTGCTCAACACAGACATTACATATTAGTTAAATTTACCTGAAATTTCTCTTTCAAATGAATTTTTTCCATCCATGTAGCTTTTTAATGTCCAGATTAAACTATTATAATCAGTGATTCTATTTCAGCTTATTTCCAGGCTCCTACTAAATAGGAGAAAAATAGAAACCACATTTTTTTCATTTTTAGCAACCTCAATTTCTACCTGTTTTTGTTTTCCTTGCCTTGTCTTTTTCCCCACACCCCCCAGGAAAACCTGGTCATTTTCTTGGTAAGGAAAAAGCCAAGGAGATTTGATGGAATAATTCTAATTTTACTGCTTACCACACAGGAGCTAGAGGAGGATAAAACCAAATACTCAGAAGCAAGATACTGCAGTGTTAGAAGCCTTAGGAGTGTCTGGCTGGACAAACAGAAAGATAACCTCTGAGCCTCTCCACTTTTGCATGTACCAGCCAGCCAAGGAGAATACAGGTCCCTGAGATACCATATAGAAAATTGTCAATGCCACATATCCAAAGCCATCCTAAGGGGAGGCCCGTAGGATAATGTGGCTGAACAGGCTGTTTCATCATGAACATTTTATAGTTACATAAACTTGCTGCTACCCTCGGTACCTAGCTCAGATTACCAAAGCAAAGAAATTACATTACCCAAGGTGAGTAATGAACCCTGTGAGCTCCTTTCTGTCGATGAAAACTAGTCTGCAATTCATGCCTCAAAATTCAACACCCAAGCATTCACAACAATTTTACTTCTATGGAACAAAGCTGGGCCCTTGAATTACGACTGGGGCAGCAGAAAACAGTGAGTAAGAGATTATTTTGTAGAGCTGACAGCCATCATTATGGACTTGAAATAAAGCCCTTTATTTGGTTGGGGAGAGGATGGGGTGACACAGATCATCCTATTTTCATTTTAGGGAAAAAAAAAAATCAAACCCTGGCACTTTATTCCCCAGTGTTTTGATCCTGCCATGCTGGTATTGCTGTCCTAGTTAATTCAAGCTGTAATGAGAGTAAATGATTTACCAGTCAGAGATGTACTGATTTCCAATTCCTTTTCTTCTTAACGATTGCACAGACTCTGGGCATAACTGAGCAGAGTTCTGCTACGTGTCTTCTGAATGGGGAAAAAGCCCACATAAAGCAATGCTGTTGCTGCAAGCTGTGCTGAGAGGAAAGCATCGACTTACTGAGTCTTCTTCAGAGCATGCAGACAGTGGTCTGCTGTGCCTGAATATAACCCTGCCATGATGAACACAGCTCACCCCAGCCCCTCAGCAAACCAAACCCTGCAGTTTGCTGCCCACCTTCAGAGCACGCCAGGAACCGTGCTTCACATCTACGATGAAAGACAGCCTGTAGGGTTTGTAGGGCTGAAAGCAATTCCACTGCAGGTTGTAAAATCCGGGGCTGCTCTCAGACGTGATGGATGCTCAAGTCATACCTGCAAGAGGACTGAAGATTGCACGGGGGGAACATTTACACTAGATTTTCACTGGTGCAGCTTAATCCCATTACTTTTTGCTTTGCCTTCACTACCTGTATTTTCCAGCCTACTCTTTAAATATTTGTAGGCCTTCCTCCATTCCTTTAAAAATATATATTGCTTCTCTTAATGATTCCTTAATACCTGATTAAGATAGACTAATATGAAGGAATATCTTCATGCTTTTCCAAACCACCCTACAATCCCTTAAACTCATGTTGTTATTAGTTTCACTGTTTTCTCTCTACCTCCTGGCAATTAATGTTGTCTCCCCCAGCTAGAGCCAAACTGCAAATAAAGAGGAACATAAAAATGTCAAAGTCCCATCCATTACAAAACGCAGAGGTTGGCACCCCTTGTTGCTGGAATTTACAGACTCCTTTTTAGTTTTATCATTTTATCTCCCTTTAATGGCAAAATCAGTTAATCCTGGGTGGCATCATAAAACTTGCAAACAGAGGCAGACCATAAGTCAACAAGTCGTTCCTAGAGCTTTGTGGCACAAATCCTTGTTGTAAAAAGCAGCAGCAGTTAACTCCTTCCATTTCTGCTCCTCTTTCAGGGACTTCAGGTGCATGCAAAGCTGTTATTTATCTAATGAGCACCACTAACAGTGCTGCAGTTCCTGCCCTTTAAAGGTAGAAAGTGGCCCGAAGGCGCAAGTCCCTTAATTAGTCAGTAAAGTACATTTAGTTTTAGAGGGGGGAGGTGAACGTGTTTGATGAGAAAGCTCAAAAGATGATGAAACTGCAGGGCTCAGATACTGTGATGGCTTAGATATGCAGGCACAGGGCAGAAAGATTCATTTTAAGCTAAAATGCTCAACTTCCATCACACCCGTGGTTATGTAGACCTCTTTCATTTGCAATTCCTCAGATAACGCCCCAAGAGTCACTCAAGCACTCAACATTAAGGACCTAACGACAAAGATTTTCATCCAAATGATAAGGTGGGATCCCAAGGGAAAGCCATCACCATCTGCTCAGCCTTCTCTCTGCATGCCACTGGGGGCTCACAGGCCCTCATGTAAAATCTTCCAGCACCCCCCATGCTGGGAAAGCCTGCTTTCCTGAGAACAGTAACAAAGGAACTGAAATGCATTGTCTTAATCAATTATTGAAACTTTAATCAGTTATGTAAGAGTTTGGATGAATGAAAAGAAAGGCAACAGAGAACCGCACCTGTGCTCCTGTGAGTTAATAAAAAGGATGCTGAATCTCATCCTTTGATGTGTTCACATCGGGCTACTCTCCCTGTAGGGTATAGTGTGTTTCTTTGAAAGATCTGGCACAGGCTAGTCTTAGGGACTGAAAACCCCCACAAAAATAAAAAAATAAACCAAAATGAAACAAACAAAAAAAGAACTAGACAAACCTGATCTCATCCAAAACATTAGACTCTGTTCCTGCTCACAAATGTGTGGTTTACAGAGGCATTTTTGGAATCGGTTTCAGAGATCTGGATTTTTCTCTTTTCCTTGGTGTGATGTTACTAAACTTCCAGCTGATGCTGCAGGGATGTTTCAAACAAGCTGCTGCCACTCACGTTCATGGCTGTCCTCACCAATGAGCAGAACTCCAGGGCAGAGCCCATCCATCAGTCCCCCACATGCAACACCAAATGGGGACACTTGACCACACCGCCCAGATCTCAGCATCGTATAGAGAATCTCAAGAGTAGGATATGGAAAATGCATTGAAACCATACAATCACAATCCAGCTGTCACTACCACCTGTGAGTTTTGTTGCCAATCTTCACAGGAGATGACCTACCTGAAGACCGCGTTGTAGAGCACTGTTGTAATATTGCTTTGCTTTTAACCAAATTGTGAATAATGTAAGGCTCTCATTTGCATTACATTTATTTTAATATTATTTTCTTTAAAGGCCAGTGTGAAACGAACGAAGCTTGTCAAGAAGAGCCCCGCAAGGCCAGCAGAAGCGATGGTCCAACTCCAGCGACCAAGAGGTGGCGCCCAGAAACCGGTAGATGTTGCCTGCGGGGCTGGTTTGAAGTGGAGGAACTGCCCAGCAGAATGCTGCTCAGATCAGGCTTATCAAGGCAGGTGAAAAACAAATAACGTGGCAGGTTTTTGGTAAGCTGTATAAAAAGAGGAACAGCCCTTTCCAGCCTCGATTCAGCAGCTTTCCCGACTCCTCAGCCTCCAAGCACCTACGTCTCGGGTTACTGCCATCTTGTATAGCCCAGATAAGCAATTTGCTCCCTTTCCATCTTTGCTGATTGATTTATTCAAGACAGGGCCTTGGCTGCTTCTACTGGCCCCAGCTTCAGTTTTGTATGCCCCTTAGAAGAACACTTGAACACAGTAAATTCCCTAGTAAAAATTCCTATAGGTTTTTTCAATCCCTTTTCCAGTTTCATTAAGCTGAAATTTCTCAGGTTTGAAGTTAGAAGTGAATATCCAATATTCACATTTTAAGCAGAAACTACTGGAGATTAAAAGAGTTTCACTGTGCTGTCTTGAAGGCTTGGATACTCTTGATGTCTTGAACACAAGTCTCGCATTTCTATACCATAGCATTGCAATATGGATGTGGTTAGGTAAAATGTATTTACATATAGTCCAGTTTGGAGACGAACAACCAACAGGAGCATTCAAGGATACAATAAAAGTAGATGCACAAAATGCACTGGCAAAAAAAAAAAAAAAAAGACCTTTGAAAGTAATGTCAGAAAATAAAGTTCAACACTGAGAATTTTTTAGTAACAGGGTGGAAAACACGAAACATAGTACAATGTAACCTTGTGGGCTCTGCTGCCAGCCAACCATGGAGAAATCTCCATCATGACATGCCTTGGTTTCCCTGAATAGAGGAGGTGAAGGGACAGGCAACTGGCCTGGCTTGCAGCTTCAGCATATTCCCAAACAGAGAAAAATAAACCTTTCTGTGTAGAAATTAGGAAAGCTAAACAAATCAAAGAGCAAATCTATCCCTTCTTGCTCTTTCATGCTATAAACACAAGCTGATGATCAGCAATACATTGAAGGAGACAAAAAGAAGAGAATGGGGGGAGGGTCTGGTTAAAATTTGTCTGTGAAATTCACTGCCAAGAGATATCACTGAAGCCAAGACATTATAAACATTTAAAAAATAGATTTTTATACAAATACACAAAATATTTGCAGGATTTTGAGAGATTGATAAGCCAATACTTCAGAGTACACAGTTACTGACTAAGAGCTATAACTATTATGGGCTAATTTTTCTATAGCTGCTTGTATTAAAGCTTTTCTGAATACAAATGAAGGACACACCAAGCTTAATGCCAATTAGCAGCAAGGAAAACATTCTGTAAATCCACCCCATGATTTTATCAAGGGAAAGAAGTTGAAGCTGAAGCACTGTTTTAACAACTTTATTAAATGGTATTTGTCTAGATTCATCGCAGTCTTCCTCATAGCTGTCGCTTGCTAAAAAAACCTGGGGTGGTGGTGTGAAGGCTGCCAATATTTAAACGTGTGTTTTGAGAAAACTCTGAGATTTCCTTCTTCACTGAACCCAGTGGACCCTCTTCTGTCTCTTGAAGAGGGAAAAGGAACTCTGGAGGTTTCACGGTGTAGGCTTCACACTGCATACACCTGCTTTAAAGCCACATTCCATCTGGAGTGCTGTAAATGTTTTAATTAAACTATTTTCATGGCATAATAGCAAGATAACAGAGCAGTAAAGTCAAATACAGCCACATGGTCTTCTTTCCTTTACATGATTCCTGCAAAGTCTATGGGTTGCTTTTCATCCTGCGGCTTAGGCTTTTTCTCTGCCTACATGGTGTACATTGTTTGTCTTCTTTTTCCCCTTCAGTTGCTCTCCACCTAACAGCAGGATGACAAGAGACTCAAAAGCCATTAGCACAACAGGCAATCTTCATGCGACAACGGTAAAAACCAACACAGATATAAGTAGCTAGTTTGCCAGCAAGGTGCTGATTTAACTGGAAATTCTGCAAACAGGAGAATATATTTATTCTCCCCATGAAGCTTACAATATGGTTGAATTATTTCATTTAAAAAGGGAGTCTTTCATGCATATATTAATACGGCAAAAGCCTATTATATTCTTCCATTCCTTATAGCATATTTTTTTTACTTATGTCTAAAGTCACCTCCAGCTGCCTTTGCAATTTGCTTGATCTGCTTACTAGCAAGCAATAAGTGGAAACCTCTACTGCTTTTTGTGCCTTCTATGTTTTACTCCTAAGCATAAATTACTTTAGAAAAGCACTCTCTGTCTTCACTATGAGATTTTTCAAGTATGGGAAAATTAACCTCTTATCCAACATAGTGCGTGCTCTGTATTTATTTACACCATTTATTGTGAGTGCCAAGCAGTGTAACAGATAAACAAATTTCTTCAAAGTACTCACAAAAATGATATTTGATTTAAACACTTCACCCACCAGAATGAAAAGTCTTTACAGTGTCTGGAATGACATATTCCCCTACACAGCCCTGTATTACTGGGTCTGCCTTATCTTTTCTATAATTCTCATTTAGATGACAACATACAGAGGGCAGCTGAACACTTTTAGAAGGGTCAGCTGGACAGACTTTTAAGCAACTAAAGTAGCATGGCTGGATCATTTTGTTTAAGAGGACGAGGAGCAAAATATGAGCATTGCTGCAAATGCAAGATCTAACAGAATTCATAAAGGGAAAACAGTGAAGAAATGTTGGACTTCTGGGCTGCTACATAGATTTTGTGTCCACACTGATGGACTAACCCAAGTGAGTTTTATACATGGCATGGGTAGCATTTGCATTAGCAACAGTCATGCACGCAGCCCAGAAGAGGGAAGGGTTTGGGGCTCAGCTTGGCACTAAAGCAGCAGCTCTCTGCTTATGAGACACCAGGCACAGCCCCAACCCGCCATGGGTCTGGCCCTACAGCTCTCTTGCTCCATCCTCAACAGTGATGACAAACAATGCACCACCCCCCAAAGGAGTGCAGTGACTTCTTTGGCAACCAGGATCATTTCCAGCTCCCCCCGAGACAACTCCATTTCTGCATCCAGATGCCAAACAGCCAACAACCAATGTTAACTTAGTGATGGGAGGACCTGTTCTCAGCTGGGAAGTGGTCTTCTCCAGCGAGCCGCATACCCAGACAGGCCCCTGCAGCAACCAAGACCTGCAGAAATGCTATTTGGTTTCCCCTCTACAGGATGGGGGCAGGAGCAGACTTAACTTGCAAATTTGCACTCACATCCATTTTAGAGCTAAAACTGACTTTATTTAACACCCTCACTGCAATAATAGTAGTCCATGTGGATGAACTAGCCTCATCTCCAAGTCAAGGTTCTGTAAAAGTAACTCAGGAAAAAATATGTTGTTATTCCTTCCGAGATCATCACTGCAGTTAAGTGTTTGCAGAACCTTAATCATGTGGGATTTCAGCACCAAGCCTTACCCTCAACTGCCTAATCGGTTCAAACTCTTACCAAGTAACATCATATGGAATTAAGACTTTCCAGAAATAGAATTTAAAAATAACATATTTGCACTGACAAAACTTTCTTTGGATTTTTTTCTCCTTTTTACATCAAATAAAAATACCCTGTATTAATTCTAAAAGAAGGAACTGTTAAAGTAATTGTTAAAATTCTCACCCTTACAAAATTCATGACCTTTGGAGACATTTCTAGTAGTTTTTACAAAATTCTGAAAGTTTTCTTAGATTCTGAAACATCTCTCATTATGGACTTATTTGGTGAATTCCAAAACAAATTTAGCTATTAATTAGAGAGAGATTGTTTTGGATAAAAATACAGGTCCTGGTGTGACTGTCCATAAGCAGAAATCCAGATGAATATGAGCTACACTTTGATACAATATTTTAATTGTCTTCCAGCGACAGGATTTTGTAATTTGTTGTCAGGAAGAAAAAATAAAACAGGGGACTATTACAAAACAACCTGCGAAATAATCACAGCCTTATGTACACGGGTAAATATTAACTAAGAAGGAACTAAAAGTTTGTTCAGTTCTGGGCTGCAGACTTAAAACAATGCTATGCACACAGGGGAAAAACATGATGGCTAATTAGTATTCCTGTTTGGCTGAAGAACTGGGGAGTGTGAAAGCCTTACTAGCTAGCAACTAGAAAAAAAGGGCAGGATGACTTCCGTTAGTCTTTTGATGGATGCCCAGCTGTTGGAGATACCTATGGTTATGTGTGGGGAAGACATGCTGAAATTTATTCTCTTTTGCTTGGTCGACTTCTGTCCTCTTGCTCTTCCCTCATCCCTGCATCTGTGTGGCTGTGGCTCCCCTCACTATGAAACTATGATAAAGTATATATTTAATCAGAGATTTTCACCTACTGCTTACAAAATGCAAAAAGTCCCAGAGGCCACTAGGTGGTATATTCAACCCTCACATAGCCTTCATAGGATCAGAAACAGGAAAATAAAGATGGGAGAGAAGAGCAAGCAAGTTTAGAAAATAGTGGCAGGAATTTTTACTCCTGGTAAAAAAAGGGTTTGAGTTCAAACTTCCCATCATATTATCAGCACATGTAAATAATCTATACTACATCTGAATCAACCTTATTATTTTTAAACAGCTAACCAACAGATTTTATGTATGAAAGTATGGTACGTCAGTGACAGCAATTGAAGTTGTGGCAACCTGCAGTAGAGCACACCCAGGAGGCATTGCCCGAGACGCAACCCAAAGCCCATTAAAAAGCTAAGGATTCCTCTACCATCTGATATTAAATCCAACACATTTTGAATGTTATGTTGGATCTGTCGCTTCTAAAGAACAACTGCTATAGATATATGTATGTATGTATTTATGTATCCACATATAAAATTCTTCTGTGTCAAAATTAAGTCCAGCTACAGAGTCTCATTTCTTTCCTGCTTACTCAGACCAAAGTGATACATAATGATATATTAGCAATCTATCAGGTCTTTACAGCTGAGAATACCTAAAGGCAAGAAAAACAATAAGGCACAAAGCAAAATATTAACAAGCCTATGAAGGAAGCCCTGTTCTCCATGGATTTATCTTCCATTCCTATGACCAAATCCTCAGCAAGGATTGATCACAGGAGTTGACTCACTTGGTGCATAGATGTCCTAAGTTTTCTTTATTTTTTTAAGCCTATGGCTGAAATTCACCCCAAACTACTATCAAACCATTTGTAACATGACAGGGGTATGGGAGTTTATTAGATGTAAAACAGAAGCAGAAACCCCAGAGGACATAACTATCCTTCAGTGGCCCATACAGATGTGGCAGGAACCTAACACCTGTACACCAATGGCCCCGGCAGAGGAGATGCATCAGGATCACACACTGCGGCTATCAATAACATGGCCAAGGCTGCTCTCTGCTGCGGAGAATGACTCATTGCAATTCTTACTAGGTAAGAAAAAGGACCAGCAGCTCTCCCTTGACTTGTCATCACCACAAAACCACTGGAAGTCTGAATTTTCCTACTTTTAGAAGCAGAGGTTTATTTTCTTCTATTTTTACATGCAGTTGTCCTCGTTCATGACATGAGTTGCAGGCTGGCAAGGATTTTTACAGCCATAGACTGCCATGAAGCAGGTGGACTGATATGTAAGTTACTTAGCAAATAACCATACTTTAACTAACTAAACTAACAGCCTTGAACAGCACCTACAGGTAGAGCAAAACGGGGTAAACTCAGAGCATGAAGGCACTGACAATGTCTTCTCCATGTTTTCCTTAAACTTAACCACAGAATCCACAAAACACAAAGCTGTTCAACAGTGTCTCATATCCATATACATACTTCTACTGCAAAACAATGAGTACTTACAATTATTTTTACAGCAATACCACTGAGAAGTATAAAACATTTTGGGATAACATTGCTTATGACAAATTGGTAGACATGCTTTACCGTAAAGGAAGACAGAAACCTGTTCAGTTTTACATTGAAATAATTTCTATTCCAAGGTTAATTAGCTTTTTTGCAGCTCGATGGACTGATTTTGTGGTGACCTGTCCTCGAGTCCCGGGAAGGACCTGTTTGGTTACAGCAGGTTGCATCCTCCTCACCTGATGAGCGACCAGACTGCTCAAAGGCACTTAGTGTTAATGTCCTGCAAAAAGCGTGTTTGCGCATCCAGGAGAAATCACATGAGTCATTAAATCTCCATTTACTGAGCTTGTACATCACAGCCTTTAGCACCTTGTTCTGTCTTGTGGAAGGTCTTTATCACCTCTGTGGGATGAGTGAAGTTAGAGCTTGCCCAGGCCTTCCAGGGAGCAGTGCATTGCTTCCTGGGACTGTCTTTACCATGCTGGATTACATCACTCTGCTAAAAACCATCAGTTTATAGCAGTAAGGAGGGGGCAGTTGGTGGTGATGCAAACACTGAAGGAGCCAAAGCATTGGGGAGGCTCTTGAGCACGGTTTCCTCCTTCTGCTGGGAGATGAAGGCTGGATTTTTAAATTATTTTTATTTTTCCTGAACAACCTGTGTTTACTTAGAAGGCAAAAGACTGTCACTTGTGTATTACCTGTAGATTCATAAGACAAAGTTTTGTGTTTTGCAAGAGATTTCCTCAGTGTCCTGCCACACAGGGAACTAGGAAAATATTATCAAAGGCTGTTTTCCACCATCAGAAAACCATGAATCATTTGCATCCATTAAGTCAACATATTTTTGCTAAGTGCATCTTACAAAATCACAGGCAATTAAAAATGACATTTCAATGAAGTTGAATTTTTCAAGCTGACTTTTATTACTTTACACAACATAGCAGAAAAGTTGGTTTTCATCACACTGGACCATAAATGTGGGTATTTTACATTGGAGTGAAATGTTAAAACTTTACCAAAGTGAGCTGTTTAGAAGTTCTGCTACAGGAGTCCGTCTGCTCATTCTGATTTGAAAGGAAACCAAAGTTAAAATAGCAAATTCTCTTCATGTCTATATGCAAGGTTCAAGTTAGCAAAATTTCTGTGCATGTTTTTTCAGCTTAGCCACTACTATATATTTTTGCAGGAAGAGCTTTGGCCTCAGCCTTCCAGCCACACACACAGAAGGAGCCACTGGGTTTACAGCTTGCCTTTTTTTTTTGTATTCCCTCCTTCCTGTTAACTTCTGTTTAAGAAATAAAACATTGTCTGGGGGATGTTGTTTAGATGACACATGCATTCCCTGTTGACCAGATTACAGCAGTTAGCCAGGGAAGGGAACACACCACCTGTCACTTAAACTCTCTGGCAGCCTTCATGTACCACCATCCACATGTTCCAATTCAGGCTGCAGAAGAAAGCACCATGCTCCTGGGCTTATTTTATTTCAATCAATCAGCTCCACCGACATTAGCTGACCTGTTTTCTCCTCTGTATATCAGCCATGTCATTGGTCTGGTCCAAATCTTTCCTGGTAAATCCTTTGAAGTCATTACACCAAAATGTGCTTTGAAAACAAAGCATTAAATTAAAAGGAAAAAAAAAAAAAGACACTGATTAAAGACCACTCGCTGCCTGGGTTATGCCGTGTCAGGGATGGGTCAGAACTGCCTTGGTTTGACAGAAGGGGAACTCATGGCAGAAGAAAGAGTGGCTGGTTTTAGTGTAAAACACAATTGTAGACTAAAGTCTGTGCCTTTGAATTTTCATTCAAACTGATTGAAATTTGGCTGATATTGTGGGCAGCTAGTTATTATTGATTACAAGAAAAACATCTGTATTAAAGTGAAATGTATGCTGTATGAAACACCTGAGGCTACAGCCTTCAAGACAGAGAGAGGCTTTCTACCTCTGTTAGTGTGTAAAGCACAAAGCACATACCAGGCAAACCGGTATCCCTCAATTCTTACCTATTTTTCATGTCCTCCCAGTCTTTAGCCATTTTATTAAACCTAGGTCACTTTCATCACATTTTGCTGCATGCACAGCTCACCCTTCTTGCTACTAGTACCAAATCATTTACAAGCAAAAAGGCAAACACTGACCCCCATCACTGCTGCCTTTACTGACACATCAACTAAACATCAGGGCAATCATCTTTTTTACTTTTAATATTTTCTTTAGCTGGAAACATGCACTGGCCCACAGGTATGACAAGAAAAGTGGGTTGGGTTTGCTCCTGAGAAATGACAGTTCTTAAGTTGAACATAAATTTTAAATATGTATATTTGCATTCTTCATCTAGAAGACTGTATTTCTTGTATTTCAACCAGTTGGTGAAGACCTTATAAAACAGTTTCAAACACCTGAACATCTTGCTTCAAGGCTGCTGGATGTAAAGGGAAGATTCCTACTTTTCCAAGGCAGCTTGAAAGCCAGAAGTGGTTGAGGAAGAGGTAGGATTTGTGAAAAAGACAATTGTCTTATTTCGCCCACATACTTCCACTTGGCAAATATAAAGTCTAAGGTGAGTACTGGTGTATTATAGTCTCCTAGTTTTTTATGGAATACAGGTGAAAAGAAATCCTCTGAAGCGCCCTGCAAATGGCGGGTTTTTATCTCCAATGGGTAGAGTGAAGGAGGGGAGCCTTTTCATGCACTGCTCTGCCTTTAGCACTTTGTGGCCTGGAGACATTTGGGACACAGCTATTTACACATATTCCACAGAAACACCTTGGTTTTGATGATTTAGTGCAGAGAAGGACCAGCTGCCAGGGGGAGCATCCCAAGGGTCTGGACCGGGGCAGGGGATGCCATGGCTCCAGCAGCTCATCTGGGGAGCTGGAAACAGCAATGGAACTACAGGGAGTGGATGCTTCCAGGGTGGCCGCAGGGCCAGCGTGCCAGCCAGATGCTTTTCCTTTTCTTTGGTATTTTCCATAGTGAAAGCAAGTTGCAAAAACATCGAAACTTCCAGTGAACCAGAAACCTTTTTTGCTGGTTTTTTTTTTTTTTTTTTTTTTTTGCTACAGCCACACCAGGAACTGCTTAGGTACCAGGCATCACACCACCCGATACCCCACTGACAGATCTTCTGGCTATCCCAGCTCACAGTTGCATTACAAAGCTTTGTGTAACTAAATCAGAAAAAGGTGAAACATGCCTGGCCCTCGCACTGGTCTGGAGAACAGTGTCTCAGTGGACACTAACTATCCGCCTGCTCTCACACTGTACATGCGTGCAGACAGTGACAGTGGGAAGATGAGCATGTTGGGTGGGCAGGGAAGTGAGCCGAATCTTAGCTGTTCTTCTGTACAATAAAGAAAAACTAGCTGTAAGTTTTTGCTATTTCTATTAGTCATATTTCATAATGCGACCCACAGTTTCCACAACCTCCTTTACTGTTGGATGCAGCCATTACCTCTGAGCAACTTAATGAAGCCTACTAATTACAGGCATTTTACTCATCTAGGTGTTCTTTCTGTATCTTCTTTCAGAAGAGTGACAAGGAAAAGAGAGTACAGAGGTTCCCCTTGGGGAAATAAGAACATACAACACGGACGAACAGCTTCTGCATCTCACTGCCAAAGCCCATGGCTGCACAGACCTCCCGCGGCATGTGTGCCATTGGCATGCCATCACTTGCAGGGTCACCACATGCCTGCTGGCAAACAGTGTTTGCTTGGCGTAGCCCATCAGACTAAGGAAGAAACAGTTCAGGCTCAAAAAGAAAATAAAAATAAAAGAGGAAAAGGAAAAAAATTATAAAGACACAGTGAGGATTTCAGATGCCAAACGATTATCTATCTCATTTATTTTCTGGCAAGCCTTTGTCCCACACTGCCTGAAAAAAGAGAAAAGACACACAGGGATGTAATAACAGAAGAAGGTCTATGGTCTGGTGGGTTATTGAAACCTGCTCTAAACCAGCCTGAAAGAAAGAAATTTCTCTGCCTAAAAATGGGGGGAAAATGTGGCTTTATACAAGATGTTAAAAGGGACTTGAAGCTGAGGAAGGAATGGCAAATGAGAGTTAATCGGGGTTACTAAATTTTGGACCTCTGCAAGGTCAAACAAGCACCAGTTCAAAATGGGAAGAGGTTACTGGAGGCAAAGCTTCTTACTTGGTGTTTTTCAACAGCTTTATTAGGCAAATGAGAAGATGCTAAACACTGTGCAGGCTGTTGGGCCATCAGTTCCTCCCAGGCTTAATTGTCAGCTGCGAGTGCTGCAACGGGATGGCAAAGCCAAACTTTGGATGTGGCCCACGGCACATGTCCCACTTCAGCACCGGCAGGGTTTTCTACCCACTGATTCAGACCTCATTTCAGCCTCTGCTCCCACCACGTTTGCTCATCCCACCCCAGGATCCACAGGCAAACAAGGTCGCAGCTCCTCCGCAGCTATCACCCGCGGAGTCCTGCCTGAAAGCAAGAGCCCTGGGGCTACTACAGATGGACGGACTTTCACAGCCACATCTGCCAGCATGCAGGTACTATCCCAGCTGTTCAGGCTGCCCTGATTTCTGCTGACAGCTAGCCCGGATTAGTTACTGTAATAATCAGTGTTTGACCGTAATAAAAAAAACATTCTGTAGCAAATCCCGGGGTTCAGCAAAACAGGATGAAAAGGAAGGATTCTTATTAAATCTACAGCTGCAAAGTATCAATGTTTCTAGTTCCCAAACATGCTAGCAAAACACTTGCCTCAATTTCTTTTAATGTCATCACGTTAATTTCATTTCACATTTTCCAGAACACACCCTAAACAACGTGTTAGCAACAAAATGTCTATAAAGGGTTTAGCACAAGCTGAACACATGCAGAACATGCCAGCTACATTAACCTCCTCATCTGAAGCCCTGAATGACCTGCCTTACAGAAGAGGTGAGTTTCCATCTCCCGTGCAGAACAAGCGCTGGCCCCATCCATCTGTCCCTGCGACCCCATCCAGAAAGCTGAGCAAGGAGCAGGTATGAGTGTACATTAGAATATGGTGACAAAGAAATTTTATAACTTTACTTATGTAGTTGTTCCGAGATGGCAGAAGTTACAGTTTCACACCCAAGTAAGAACCAAGCTGCCTATTTTTCCATAGTCACTTTTAACTTGCCTAAAAAAAATACATCTGGCTGAGAAATAGAGGGGAACACAAGGGCCAAACCCATCCCAAAGCACTTCGGTTTCTGCTTCTAGCTTGTCCACAAGCTTCAAGGAGTACACGCTGGAAGAGCATTATTCTCATTAAAGGCAAAATATTTTTTGAACATGAAGTTGGGCCAACATTCAGCACCCTGAGGTTTTTCTGGCAGGTCTTGGGAGGACCTCACGAAGGGGGCTGATGACTCCATGTGCAAACACAGCCACAGTGCTGGCAGGATGGTCCCCCTTTGCAGGCATCAGGCATCACTCCCAGCCCAGCCCTCACACCAGCACCTGCTGGCCACACCGCAGCTGGGGCTTCTCTTTCAGGACCCTGTTTGCCCCCACCTATTGCTCAGAACCAGCTGTATTTATGGCACCCCTGGGGTCCAGGTCACCCTTCCAGCGCATGGCTGCCTGCTTTGTGTCTTCCTCTATTCCCATACATCTCCTGACAAAACTTAAAGAGAACAGAACTCTTTTGGCTTGGCCTCTGGTCCGTAATTTCTGTCTGAGCCAAGTTGGCGTGGCTTGGCACTCATGGGTTAAGTGGTCACATAAGGAATTCCTGTTCCCATTGTAGCAAATATTGTATTTTTTGGTTAGTCTAACAAGTTGCTCTGTCCTTTGCATGCAAAATAGTCTGGTTTTGTTGTCATAGGGAATTCCTTGCCTGTGAACCATGACAGCCTTTACCCAGCGTGAGAAGGGCCAGTGTATGTAACTTAATTGGATGAGTCACATTAATACACAGATCTAGCCTGTATGTGAAGTGCAAAAGCAGTAAGAGTGATGGGTAAATTTACAGCTTCAGGAACCGTCTACATGCTTTTGCTTTGAGTGAGCATCAGAGCAAATGTGTTATGTAAATGCATGTGGTTGCACAACTCCTCAGTATTACTGATCTCACATCCATTTGTGCGTACAGAGCAACTGAACAGCTCTCATCAAAAACAAGCCTATTGCTGCTCCAAAAGCAGAGATATGTGGGTGTTCGGGCCCATGTTAAAGAGAACACCATAGCTCATTCACACTGACTTCTCAAGTTTCACCCCATAGACAAAATATGCCAGGTCAAACCAGATAGCGTGTTTTTTGCTGCTCCGTTTCCGTGCCAAAATGAATTTTCTTCTCACTGATTCAAACACTCTTGAGGTCAAAGCTCTCATACTCTCATGCTTTCCGGGTCAACAGGATTTTATTCTGAGCATTCACTTCTGCGGCTAAAGCAAAAAGGCAAGCAGAGATTTCAGATGCCTATCCTAGCAGCTGGAGACTGCCTGAAGGTCCTACAGAAAAGAAACACAATCTCAGGGCCAGATTTGGTGCCAGGCTTACCTGGAGCAGGACAGGCATCTGCTTTTCAGGAGCCATACTTATCTGCAAGGCTGAGCTCTTTGCAGTCACTCCAGGCTAGCACGACAGCAATTCCACATCCTGCAGGCATCACCTAAAATAATTTCTGACATCTGAAATAATTCATTCTCTAAAGCCACCTTTTACTGCCTTCTAGGTATAATACATTCGCTTGGAAAGAAATATTGCAGGCATAAACCAGATGAACCAGGGATTGAAGGAAGGGAAAATGAGAAACAAAGGACTAACTTTTTAGGTTAAGCAAAAAAATGTGGTTTCATGTCAGTCATCAGAAGTGGGAGAGGTTTTTTCCTGCATTATTATTCTCCTTTGATGCAATTTTTAATATAAAGTGTGACTAAGACTGTAAATCCTAGTATTCTGCTCTGCAGCTGAACTGAAATAAGGTGTCGATTTCTAAGTTTCTGATCATACTAAGATGGATTTTTCCATTTGAAGTTTATGGACACAGAATTAAGAGAGGCTTTTTGTTCGAGACTGTAGTGAAACTACAGTTATGAACTTATCAATGAGCTTCTGAGGAGCCCAATCCACTTCAAATGTTTGAAAAAGTTGTTACTAGGGTTTTTTTTTATGACAACTTTGATTTTAGCAGAGGAAGAACAACTCCCGCCCTGGCAGAGAGACCCTCTGCTCCAAAATGAGAAAATCCATACTAGTACCTACAGCACTGCAAGGTTCCAGCAGTGTTGGCTCACAAGAGTTTGGTGCGTATTGAGACACTTGTCACTCCCTCCACAGACATTTTAGATCACAAGCTTTTGATGCCTCTAATATTGTACTCTTAGACCTGCTGATCATAGCTGATTCTTAGCCTTAGTCACCATACAGTAACGGAATAAAAATATTTACACATTTTCTATCAGAATGATGCCCTTACATTCTGAAGTACCTACAAATGACAGACTCCTCCTGGTTTTCAGCAATCATAAGCAACAGGCCAGCAGCTATTTGATCCAAACAGGTTGGAAGGAACTTCCCTTCTTGACCTGTTTTTTTTAAGAAATCTGAGATTAAAGGCAGCAAAGACCCAACACCCATACTGTAATTGGCTGTAGTAGCTCTTAACAGAACAGCACAAAATATCTGGCAGAGTGCTGATAACGAAATGTATAAGGAGGAATAAAACCGGATTGATGTGCTATCCCCACAAACTGAACTGTTCAAAAAAGTTGCAGTTTTAACATCTAAACTAAAAAAAAAACACAGTAACAAGCAAAACCTCGAATTTCCTGCTTGCGAGCTGTCCCGCCAGGTTCCACGCACAGAGCTGTTCCACATCTCTTCACAATAAAAGTGAAAATACCATGTAAATGATGAAAATGAACTGTCTGAAAACAGTAGGTGCCAAATATAGTTAGGTTTTATTTTTTATTGTCTGATAACATTGTGATAATATAAACCATATAAAGTATGATAAAACACCTCCATAAACAGCATAGGTACATAGTACAAAATAGAAAATAAAAATATTATGTTAACAAAAGGAAAAAAATTAAAAAGAAAATACTACAATAAAATAACAGTACCAGCTTCCTCCTGTATTCTAAAATTTATTGAAAATGTTTGAATTATGCAACACTAAGATAAGTTACTTTTATTTTTTCTCTTGTTTTTAAACATGCACTAACTCAAACAAATAAAACCTATTGATCAATACAGAAAATATTACTAATCATGTAACATTGCACGTAGATTTAAGGAGGAATGATGCAGTGGCTGTTAAAAGAAATGCATTATAATTACTTCCCTTCTCATGGGCTTAGAGATTTTAACAATTAAAAATAGCTCAATAATTCACAATAAAAGGAACAGCCACTGAATTAGCAATAAACTCTGATAAAGGAGCAGTTATTGTAAAAATTGTCAGAAAACTATCAAACAAAAGATCAGCTATGCTTCAAATAGTCTCTGCACAAAGTGATGGCAACCATGATCTTTGCACTTGGTATCTATCAGAAAGATAGAGGGTGAAATCCAAACACTATTAACGTCAACAGAAATTCCACTTACAGCTCTTGAAGAGAAACACGCTTGCCTTCTGACCACAATATTGCAAATAATCCTACTTAAAACGTGCTTTGTTTTCACCACAATGATAATCCTAGTGAAAGGAGCGCTTTTCTTCTCCATCTGCTGTGGAACATCGGACTAGTGAGCTGCAGGGCAGCTGGGGATGCGTTCTTCCCCTCTCACCTCTGCAAACACCTTTGTATGTTCTTTTGCATTAACTCTCAGAGACGGCAATCTCACCTTGAACTAAATTATTCAGCCCCTATCTTCTTCAAACTCCAGAAGAAAGCAGCTAAGGAACAACTGCCAGGACTGCCAGGTCCATCTGCTAAGAGTCAATCCCATGAAGTTTAAAAAAATGAAACAAGCCAGCCAAGCACCCCAAAAATGTGTGTGACTGCTAGATCTTGCACACAGTGCAAGGCCATCAGTGACCTCATCAGTTCCTTTTGCTCTTTCCCATGTCACACCCTTGCTGATTACACTATTTCAAAGAAGGCTGGAAGTTTTCAGAGGTGCAACTCCATTTTTCTATACCTTTTCAGAGTTAAGACTTGTTGAGATAGTACTAAAATAATCTATGTCTATGCACAGTCTTTCATTATGCAATGTATTAAAAATATATTTTTTAAAAATAGCCCTTAACACATGAACTACTTCACATTCTTACCTAGGAACATTTTATCTATCCCCAGTAAACATTGCCACTGTCCCTTTGCAGAAATGTGATGCTTTTAATCACGATCAAATGCAAAATTGCTTTTAATTTATCTATAAACATTTTGGTCAGAAATATATGAACTAACAATAATTTAACACACAGATGCTACTAGCTCAAGAATTCAAGAAATGTAATTTTCTGGAACAAAAGAGAAAAAAATATAAGAGGTTGGATTTTTTTGCTGAGTGGATATATACATTCTTAAAGAGCAGTAGTAAAGTGGACTTCAATTTTTGTAAAAGCATTTGAGATTAAAAGATTTAAGAGCAGATCCTTCTTAGCATCAGTTACAAAAGCTCCACTAGCATTAATAACCAGATGAGGATCCTACTTATAATATCAAAGATGTATAAATCCCATTTCTTTGATACCCATTTTTATGAAAAGTGGTTTGGTTTTTTTTTAAGAGACACCACTCATGTAAGAAAAGTGAAATTTGAAATACATCTTGATGATGGAGTTTTGGTAAGGGCAACAGAACCAATGGTTATTAGTGAGGAAAACCCCTTCCAGTATAAGAAATCAACCTTAATAGAGCTTGTAAGCTGCCAAGTGTCTTTATATAATAATAGGGAGCTGCTGTTGCCTAGCTGAGGTTAGCAATTATTGACTTTTCAAACAAAAGTCAGAGGAGATCTTCTCATTGATACAAAGCAGTGTGGAATCTGGGCTGAAGCCCAGGTATACACTGTCTCTGTTACTAAAGTTTTATTCAATTGTGTTTCTAATTCCATCTTACATTTCAAGATAAGCCCAGTTTACATCAATTAAAAATCAGGCAATTGCCCCACTATGAAAAAATAGTGTTTACAATTTTGCAAGGAAAAGAAAACACACTGAAACCAATGACCTTAGTAAAAATAAACTAATTCCATAGTTTTTAAAATAAGGATATCAGCATACTGAAATGTTTTCAATGTTTTTAGTTTAAAAAAAAGGGAGTACAAAATTATATTGAAATTTGAAAATCCACAAGAAAATGTTTTCAAGAGTTTTGCACAGCCCTGTCTAGGAGCAGTGATGCTCTGATCATGTCTTTTTTACTCCAGTTATAAAGATAGAACCAGTTTCTTGAAGGAGTGGAACTTCAGACACATCCTCTACGTATGGTTGTTATTAAGATTGTTCTTATTAAAGAATCTCCTTGCTTCAACACTGCTAAGAGACACGGAGCAGCGAGATGGGTTCTCTTTCCTGTATTCAATGCTTTCCATCATAGCTTGCTTGATCACCTAGAAAACAGTGAACAACATGTCATTCAGGGAAATAACTACATCTTAAGGATTTATTAATCGATAGAAAAGACCCCTTCGGATGTTAACAACTGTTGCTCCTACTTTTAACACTGCTCCATCATTGAAGAAAGTGATTGCTGACTATTATTATGAATACTATTTCTTAATTATATAAGGCACTGATTTTAATGTAGTTAATAAAGATACGACAGGATACCACCAACGTCAAAAATGTCACACAATATAAACCATTTAAACTGAGTCCCAATGAAATTCTGAAGGGTAAATCAAAACACTGAGAAAATTCATACTTAAAGGCTATAGAAAATAATTATTATCTTGAGAAAGATTAAATCTTCACTTTTGTTTCCTTTGTCCTGAAGTAACAAGATTTCTTTACTACATTGAGAAAAAAAAAATAATTTCTTTATCTGGGATGATAATTTACACTTGTGAATATGGCAATTCACTGTATGGATGCTAGGATCATGGTGTCGTTACAGCCGGTATCAATAAAAAAATAATTATTACTGAGGTAGTTGATAAAGAAATTTCCAGACATCTTTACAGAAAATTTCCAATTTCCTTTCTTCCAATTAGGAAATCATCATACATAAAGAACTGAGTACAAAATCCTGAACATAATGTCTACAGCCTACACAGTCATCTTTGCGCAGTTACCCTGCAGGGCTTTTGATGGTAAAGTGGCAAAAAACCCACAGAAACCAAATTAGAAAAGAATACGAATTGGAATGGATCCTAACAAGCACAGGCTCAAACATTATGAAAAGCACACATATTACACTCCAGTAGTTCTTCCATTTGGAAGATGGCCACAACATTACATCAATCTTCTTAGCCCCAGAAATGCTCTTTAGACTTTTTTATTCTACTGGAAAGCACCTCTGGCCTTTTCAGCAGTGTATTTGCTTAGTGGTTTATTATTGACAGAGGATCATATATGGTAATACTTCCTACAACACTGCTATTTCAGTACTTTAGAAATAGAGGTCAAGTGAAAAGACCAAACTCTCTTCACCTAATTCTTACTGTATATCTCATCCAGTTCTCTTCAGATAACTCCAGCCACTGTATTATCTAGAGTGACTGGACTCTTCTTTCCTTCCCAGGCTGGAAGGATGCAAGTTGACCACGCCACAGTTAGTGCATGCTTCTACACAAGCTCATGAAGAACTCACCTAGGGTATACTCCAGCCCTCATTAAAATAAAGCAGTTTTTTTCCACTGACTATAATGGGCTTTGGATCCAGCCTCAACTCTGAGAATAGCAAGGAAGACAACAAAATGCAGGAAGCACTTTGTATGTCACAACAATCAGGCAAACACTGAAGTAAACCCCTGTACCTTCTGTATGGCAGATTTAGGGCTTTATTCACACCACCTACTTTCCCATTTAACAATCAAGACCCTTTAAGTCCCTTCCACACCGGCATACATACATCTATGTTATTGAGGGTGTTGAATTCCATTAGATCATGAAGCCTTTTGAAAGCCTCATTGGAATACTGGAAGTTGAAGGTAGAGAATGGTGTATTCGGATCATCAAAAATGTCGAAGTCTGCAAAATCCTTCTCTTCCTGTGTTTCTCTTGGAACACCTGCGTACAGAACAAATGTACATCATAACAATCAGGCAAATACTGAAGTAAACCCCCATATCTTCTGTACGGCAGATTTAGGGCTTTATAAAAATACAATTTAAATGTTAGGTCTAAGGACTTACCATCTTATTTTTTAATGGCTCTTTTGAAATCCCTAACTACTACAGACAGACTTAAGAGGTATTTCAGAGACAAAACATTTCTAGTATATAATCAACAGCGCATTGTAAAGCTTCAAAGGAACAGCTATATTTAGCATCAGAAACTGTGTGCTCACCTGGAGCTTTGTACTTCCGAAAGTTGATGTTGGCCAAAACAAAATGAATTATAGTTGGACAGTCTTTCTCTGAAGAGGTGTCCTTTGGTTTGAAAACGTAGCATTCCTTCATGCCCTCTCGATCAAATACATTTGGGTCTATTTTTGGGAAAGGAAGCTTGTTCATTTTAGCCCATTTTTCAGCAAGCAAAATTTCCTGGAAAGATAACAAAGACTCAGGTGCCTATAAGCATCCACTGCAAAGTGAGATTTTATGTTAAGAGACACAGGTCAAATTGGTTACTAGAAGCAGTTTTATTAACTCACACTTCTTTACAGCAGGTGGACTGATCAAGTCAATCTTTGTATAGAAGACCCATTATGGCAAACTGAGCACCTAATTCAGCCTGCCCAGTCTTCACTACCTGTGATGATTCACAGGAAGGAAAGAGCTGGTCTGTCACATAAATCCTTGGGTGAATTTACAGAGCTGACAGCTAGAAAAAAACATCCATAATTTTACTTGTAAACTGAGTATCAGTGCTATGGAAACCAATGAGAGTTAATAAACACCAATCCACGCGTTGTTATGTTCAGAGTCACATCGTAGCACAGAACAGCATTTGAAAACATGCTAAGTAAAGAAGTAAGTCTGGAAAACAGGCTTTCTTTTCCTCATGACAACTCGGTAAACAAAATGATTTGTAAACAATGACTCAAAAGCATGTAATGAGGTGTGTGAGCGGGAGGAGAGGGAAGGTCAACATCTTTAATATTGGTTTTGAATGAAATAGGACCCTTCTTTGGGAAATTGTTTTGGATATGCAAGAGATTAAAAGATAGTGGGTGTAAAATGATAAAAAAAAGAGTAGAGTCATTGACTTCAGCTGGCTGATTTCCCTCTGTTTTGGAGTAATAAATGTATATTAGAGTGCTACCATCGATACAGGTCAACTCCTGAATTGGCATTTACTCTTTGTAATGCAAGCAGAACCAATGGGATTGCACAGCCAGTAAACAAAACTGGTTTCTGTCCTTTAGGCCATTAGCATACAGCCTCTGCTTGTGGACTATACCTGTGTATTAGCTGGAACTACGTCACTCTTTTTATTATACACATATTTTCGCTTCAGAAATAATGAACCATTCCCTTCAACAGTGGCTTTGTGAAAACCTAAGGTACCACTTAATTTTTCCACCATTTTTTCTTGCGTAAAAGGATTTTGCCTTTTTAAAATTACAGTTTACAGAAAAACATTCAGGATGCCACTTGACTTCCAATCAATCTCTCCATGTTATAGTATATTCCCCAAAAAGACACAGAAAATTGCAGCTGATGGAGACAGAAAGCTCCATGCATAGGCTTAGAGTAACAGAGATGACTATACACAGCCTTTTACACAGACTCCACAAGCAGAACATCAACAAAGGGAGGAAAAAGAAGATGTTTCAGAGGAGATGGCAGTGCTGTGTCAGTAAATTTAGCTGATGGGGAAAATACTGTCATGACAAAAAAAGGAGACAAATTCTTAAATAGAAAATTAAAGGAAGAAACAGACTATGGGATTCAGTCAATTAAGGAAAAATGAAGGATCTCAGCACTAGTAAGAGTCTTCTCAGTGCTTTATTCTAAGTAGTCCCCAAGAGACCTAAAGATTACAGAAGTTACTCCTTTTTTTTTCTCCTGAAGCTTGTTTTTCTTTGCATTTGACAACACTGATCTAGGGTTCATTTTGCTCCTGCTGTTATTTTCTAATGTTGTTTGGGGGTTTTGTCCCTTGATAGCAAGAAGAAGGAAAAAAATATTCTGTTCTAACTGAAATTTCTCTGTAAAGCAACAAAGAATGCCAGTTGATTCTCAAACAGACATGTTTTCTTGGTTTCCTTAATTATTCTTAAAAATCCACTTGAGTTTCAAATAAATATTGCCTCCTTTTTGAGAACCTCACAAGTCTCAGAAGAGCTGCTTTTTCTGTGTCAGTTACCAAAATGATCCAACATTAAGCCTTTCTGATCAGTTGGAGCTATCTGGATGCATAGGTTGTACAGGTCGTACAGACTGACAGATGTCTTTTCCACACCTGCTACAGCTGACAGCCACGTCATTTAAACCAGATTTTCTGTTGTTACTTTGGCCTGAATGGGTTTAGGAATCCTACTTAAACCAGTACTGGGACTGACCTAGTGAGATGTAACAGAATAGTTAGCCCCACTTCCAAAATGTTACATATTTAGCAACACCAGAGTGACTGAGACATATTTCTGCAAGATGATGACAGAAAACCATTCACTTACACCCCAGTATCACAGAGGAGAACAACTGTACAGAGCTAGAGTACTAGCACAATGGTAAATGACTTACTTAATTGTTTAATACTGACATAAAATAAAATTCTGCAATTCAGTGTGAAGGCAAGACTTCCATAAAAACAACAGAGCGACTACTTCAAACGAATTATATTAGCCTTGTTTGTGTCAATTGTCTCATGTGAGTCATGTAACAGGAACTGAGGCAGAGTGCAATATTCTGCCTTGACGTGGAAACAAATTGCACCAATGCTGTTGATACAATAGCACTAAGGCTTTCTGGAACCATGAAATGTGCAACCAACCTGACTGGAAGAATACAGCTGAGTCAACTTAAGTTTATGAACACAAAGGAAGGAATGGCCTATCTTACTTACTTTGAAAGGAGGACTGGAATCACTCGGCCTCGCTGAAAAATCAAAAGAGATGATGAGATCAACGCCTCTTTGAGGTCTTAAGATAAGTGGGTACGGCAGGTTAAATGTAAGCCCACTGTCCACTATATGAATCTTTTTGCTCTTCACATCTAGTGGCTCATATATCCTCTCAAACTCATCAGGATCTGTGCAGAACAAATGAAAACAAAACAAAACAGGAACACATGATTTAAGAACTGAAATTTTGATGGGTTTTTCAGTGTTTCCCCAAGTACTGAAGATTCCACAGAATTTAAAATGTACAGTACCCCAGCAAAACATACCATGAACTCATGTGTAACCTTAACTCTCATCTTAACAAGTGGAGAATGAGGTGAAAAAACAGAGCTGGAAGGGATCTCAGTAAGTCAAGTACACAAACACCCTGTCCCAAGGCAGAAGGAGAGGTGGCTAGAGGCAAAACCAAAGAGGAGAAATGCCTAGGTTTGACCCTAGCTTTCCCACCTTTACCCCATCATCCCTAACAACCCATACACAAAGGAAGGTGTTTATGAGCATTAAGAGACATCCCCACAGTGTCCTATAACACCTGCCCAAACCTCTTCCCCCAGGTTCCTCCCAATCCCTCATCCTTCCCAGCTCCTCTTCCCCAAATAACTGAAATTTGCCTAAAATACCTTGATGTGGCTCTGCTCTTGTGTGACGCTTGTCTGTGTTTGCTTCTGTCCATTAAAATTAGCAGTATCAAGTCTTGTTTTTCAACTTACACCAAGTCTTGTCTTGTGACCTCATTCACACTACTATACTACGAACAAAAATAAATGGTAGCCCATATGCATATCTGAAATCTAAGCATTGGGCATAATTACATGTAAGATACTTACTGTTTTTACTGTCACATTATAGTATAAAATAGTCCCCTATCTCTAATGCCCAAACTGAGGGCTGAAGAAGATGATGTTTCCCCTTTAACCACAATATTCCCTGGGGGCAGTTCAGGAAAAAAAAGCAATTTTTCGTAAGTGTCTTTGCATTTATCCAAGTCTCTGGATACTACTAAACGATCCCTGCAGTACTTAAAATTTTTCTCCTGATGGTTTTTTCTTGCTCTAAATCTTAAAAATATTTCCAGTGCATGTTTTTCCCTTTTGACTAAAAAATAATGCTCATATCTGTAGAGGGCAGTGTAATCTAAGGAATGCTGAATAGAATAATATAATTATATCTTGTATAATTAAATTTCCTAGCACGTACTTATTGCCAATGGAAGTAATCTGAAAAAAAGTTATTTTAATGTGAAGAAAATCCATCAAAAATAATTCAAACTCTAGTTCCTATCATTCCAGGACCGATGAGAAAGATTTATTGTTATGAGCAGCAAAAAAAATCTCAGAACGGGTATTGTGAATTTTTATTTTTTTTATTATTTATTAGAGGGCACTTTGCTAAGAAATAAGGCACCAGTTTCCTAATATTTGCCTTGATTTCTAAGGCAGAAAACACTTTCAAATCACTGCTTCTTGCTAAAGGGCTAAGTGTATCTATAGACCTATTTTAGAACCAGATTTATTTCATAACCATGTATTAGCATAAATCAATGAAAATATATTAATGCCTATCAAATTAATGATAATTAAAAAAAGCACTGCTAGAAAAATACTTACTATAGATCCTTTTACACAAGTAGATCAGTTTTGTTTCCCCCCTCCTTTTTTAAAGACATTTCAAACATGATTTAACCCTTGTTCTCAGTAGAATTTCTAAAAACTGTAAAAACATTTTTGGTCAAGTTTTGTATTATCTTATTTTAGAAAATTTTAATTTGAAAGTCAACAGTGGTCCTTTAAACAAGAATAGTACCACCTATAATAATGTTTATGATAGGAGTGTTACTGCTTACACAAACTTCCTACCAAAAAGACACTGAAGATGGTTCTTATTGCTTAGAGCCTTCATGACTCTATAATCACATTTATCATAATAATCTTATGATATTCTAAATGATAAAACAGCATAATGCTATTAATAAATTTATAATGACCACATAGATTGTTTTTATTAGTTGTTCTTCTGTGATTACAGGAGAAATTAAATTTAAAGGTTTTTCTTTTTATTGTAATTCATTTTAGAAGTACTTTTCTAATCTTTGAACTGAGAAGAAAAGTTCCAAAATGCAACTTGTGTCCACGTTCCGAGGTCAGAATTCAAAAAGCAATTAAGATAATCCAGTGTTATTTTAATGACATGACTTTAAAGGCAGACTCAGCATGTAATTTGATTTGATTTACACATGATCTGGAACCAGAGGCCAGAAGCAACACACAATATCCTGGTGAGACAAGGCAAGCGGGCAGACTGAACCGTGGGTCAGGACACTTCAGGTGAGCCTGCAGTTGCTCCTGGGAGAGACGTAATGTACAATAACCATCCCTGATGCTAAAAGAAGCATCACCTACTCTATAACCTCTGCTGTAGTTATTCTGAAGGGCTGGATAAGAAAGCTTTGTTCTTTTTATACTTTAGAACACATGAATCCAGGACAATCATTCTATATACTCTAGCAGCCCTGGTAAGTCAACCATCATTATTCATCAAACAGTATGGAGACCAAGTGGAGTATTTATGCTCTGAGAGCCTGGGACTCTAGTTTTCAGCCCATGTGGACTGCTTTTATGAAAGATGCATCCATATTATGAGAAGCTTTCAGTCCATCAAACAGCAAACTGGGAGAAGCACAAGATGTTTATGAGTACAGCTCTGTGTGAAAATAGCACAGCACGCCTATCTGATTTGCAGTAATCAGACACACAAACAGATATTAAGAATTGTTTGGAAACAAAAAAGACAGCATTTTCTAGAGACCAAAGTTGTCACAGATGGCAGCTTCAATGGAAGTATAGGAGATGAAAAGGGCATTTGCTACTGACGTGCATCTACTATAATAGTTTCAACAAATACTGAAATAAGGAAGCAGAGATTATGAGTTATTTCTTCCCTATTGTTATTCACTTGGCTTTTTCTCAAGTGATTTTGGTGTGTTGTAATATCAAGGCACAGAAACAGAAAAACTCTGAGTTAATAATTAAATAATTCAAGGGGTGTAAAGTTTTAAAGCATATTTGAGATCAACTAAGAAAATGCTCAGCATAAATAGAATCTGCAGCAAAGCAAAGCCAAGCATTTTACTTTCAGATCCAGCAGCTGGGATCTCTGCTGTATGCACTGCAGACCCCAAATTCAATCCTCAGTAATGACTGTAACATTGGCTTAGGTCTGCTGCAGTTCATCCTCTGCAGTGCAACTCAGTGGGTCTACAGAAGGTTTGAGACAACTGGAGATGTATTTATGTCCTTTTTGATTCATTTATTTCTCCTTTGGAAACTCTGGTAATAAAGAGAAAGTAAGTCCTGAAGTAATTCAGACTTCTATTTGTACTCAAGTTGATAGGTAAACTGTGAGTGGTAGGAATAAATATGCAAAGTTTAAATGCATCTAGTGCCTTGGTAACATACAGTATTTTACATTTACACCAAAGTTTCCTTTCTATCCACTCCTCTGGGCTGGGCTCCTAGGCTCTAACATATATTAGCAAAATTTACAGCACTGAAATGTAGATACACCTACCACACTACTAAATGATTAAATTTTATATTAACTACTGAAATTTCAAGGGGTTTTCGACTGTTCTTGACCATAACATTGCAACTACTCATAGCTGTTAGATTTGTTAGTTCAGGTTTATGCATGTGGGCTTCAGCTAACACCAAAAAAACCTGCAGTTATGTCAAACTTTTGCCAGACATTTTACCCAAAGAAATTTCAGGCACTCAAAAGTAATTGTTTCAGAGATGCAGGCTCATTCTGTCGAACCAGCATTTTATTTCAATTAAAATTAACACTCAGGACGTTGATAGTTGATTCTGAAGATTATCCACATCTTAATTATGCAAAATTCTCATCAACTGTCATTTTTTCCAACCGTAAATTTACTACCCAGTTTCCTGCCTCTTTTACAATTACTATAAATATTAAGATTACCCAGTTGTAAACACCTCTGAGATTATAAAAATATTTAGAAAGCAGAGTACAGATGGAAATTACTATAAAACCACTCAAAGGGATTTGTTACATTAACAAATACACATTAGAATGCGTCTGCTACTTAAGCTTTTAAACGACATCTGGTACTTACTATTGCATAATGACCAGCTAGAACAATCTCTTTCCTCTGAATAGAAAAGGGCTGAAGTGACTACTATTATTACGAGGGATGGTTGGTAGTGCTGTTCTGCTACACAAGAATACAGAGAGAACACCACTTTCAGAGATCTGTAGTTTGTTGGCTTGATGTCTGTCAGTAGTAATTCGTAATAATCCAGAAGCATTACACTTTATATCACAGAAACTGTATGTGGAGGCTCCACCAAGTATGCCTCTTCGCTGTAACATAACTTCTACAGGGTAACTCACATCCTTAACTCAGTGCTGTGCTGTCTACTGAGGAAGAAATAAAAGTACCACTGCCAGAAGAATACTAAGAAATTAATTGGCTTTCACTGAAAGGATTGTAATGAACACTGTGTATAGCAAATCTTCAAAATACTAATCAAACGTGATTCCTAATTCTTTGCAGCTACTGTTCCAGACACCATAGACTTCATGGAGTGGGGGAAGATATTGAACTTTTTTTGCAAATAACATTTTTCTTAAGTTCTTATTTTCCATCCACATTCCTGCTTCCTGCTTAAGCCAACATGACATGTGGATGCATCTACACATCAGTCACACGTGAAATGTGAATGCACCTGACAGACAGTCACACTGGGAAGAACTTGGTGTCATCAAAGCAAGGATCTACAAGTAGACAATTGTGTTGTCTCCACTTGTTTTCCAGAGGAAGACAAAGACAGCAGAAGAGCTATAAAATTTTTCAAAAGGGAAGCCCTATAGGAGAACAAAGAAAGGTTTTATTTCCACCAGAAGTCTTAGCACCAATGAAGGAAAAGGAACAACACAGGATACCCTTTGTAGAAACCCAAGAGAGTGAGAAAGTGGCCTTACTGAAGGCCACCATACACAAAAGCAGCTTGGTCACCTCTGCCAGCAATTCCTCCAAAACAAAGAGCCACTTCCCTTCCAAAAGCTACTGACGGTTCTGCACACTGTAACAGGGGCAGGAGAGGTAGGCAGCAGACAGAAGTCACTGTGCAGTGCCCTTTGAGACACTCAGTCACCTCATAACGTCTGCTGCTGATCGATAGTCATGACTGCCAGTACAGAAACGTTCTCCTGCCTTCAGGTACGTGCTGTTGTAAGCCTTGTAGTTCCATGTTATCCCAATGAGAACTCACTGTTTCTGGTTTTACTAAAGAATATGCAGCAACATAGGCTTTCTCTGAACTAACCTGCAACAGCTGCATCTAGTTCATCATCCTCCACCGACTCCTGAGTAAGAAGGTCTGCCAGAGGAGAGAGCGGGTAACAGCTGTTGAGGTTCAATCCCAGCATGAAGTTGTGCACTTTCCCAGCGCGCCCTTCCCTGGTGTTGAAAAGGGTGCTATCACCCACCAAAGCCATCAGCATTCGCTGCACCCAGCTTTCTTGGCTGCTGTTCTGATATTCTTGATTTGCCTCAGCATTTTCAGTGCCTGTAGAGGAAAATGAAAAGAACTAATGGTGAGACAGTTAATGTATAAAGTATAAAACCAAGATTTCTGGGTCTACTAAAATAAAGAACCTATTAAAATAAAAGGAATTGGGTCATAGCCTTCTTTCAAGGATCCATGGACTGAATGAAGGAATTTTGCCACAAGAATTTCAGAGGAATGGAGAGAAACCATCCTCTTAAATTCACAGGCCAGTGAAACTTTCCATCTGCAGTATAGTTGTGTGGATGTGTCCATCAGGAAAATAGACTGGCAATGTTGTTAGATGACCTGAACCAGATTTAGTTAGTCTGGATGGAAAGGTCAATGAGCATATGGCTCTATCTGTGCTAGCACCCAGAATGCAAACTCTCCTGGGCTCAGGGAACAGACTTGAGTCACCAAGATCTATACTCTATGTAGACCTAAATTCATCTGGATGTGTACTGATACCCTCCTTCATCCTTCGCTGATTGGTAGAAACTCAGCTTTCCTTAAGAAGGCAAAGTTAGTCTACATGAAACAGAATACTGGCAATGTATGTGGCAATTTTAAAATATCTGAAAATTTCCTTACAGTAAACTGTAGACTACAATAAATATCTGGTTTTAATTAACTAAAAAGTGCAATGAAACATCCAGACTTAGATGTCTATAGCTAGACGTCTCAATAAAAATGACTTGGATTGGCACCACCTTGCATTAGTAAACTGTCAAAACTTGACTTTTTGGGGTGTTTTGTAGAAGATAATTCAGGCTCAGGCTTGATCCTTTAAATCAAGCACTGAAATGTGCCTCTAATCCAGGCTTTAAAGGACTTGATTTATATGTAAGTAGAGGGAAAGGAAGCATCAAACACCGCAAAGTTTAGAGGTTCAACATCTGTACAATAATATTCTATAGAAGTGATAGGGATTACCAAGTGTTTACAAATCACAGAAAAAACAGGAAATCCACAAATAAACACAAAATGTGGTATCACCCTCTCCCTGTTATTTTACACATAAGGGGAACTGAAGAAGTAATCATCTGACAGAGCTAATGACATAATTTCACTGTGTCATCACACAAGATTTTCTTTTCTTGTTGTAGATCCTAAAATTACAAAGAGCTGCATTCCCATCTTTGCTTTAGTTGTTAAAAATATAATAAATTTCTTTAGGTGAAAATCACTGCTGTGCCCAAAAGTATCATCAAATACAGAAAGCTTTATTAGGATGAGACAGAGACCCTGACTAAAATCACAGAAATCCCCAGGTGGTTTAGGTACATAAAGATAATTTTCAGTAGGCTCTTTTCTTCCCACTGCCCAATGCTCCCTTGTGGTTGTGTCTCTTCTGGGAAACTGGATTTGGGCATTGTTTAAAATATTGTGCCAAGCGCTAGGAATTTCCTGTATCAGATGTAATTTGCAAAGGTGCTAGAAGACATCTATGAATGCTGGAAACACAAATTAAACCATTCTCAGGTAAATATTTGATCAAGGAACCCTTGAAAACAATAAATAGTGTTAGTTTGCTGGGCTGGTAACAGTTTGAACATACCTCTGAGCTCAGTAGCTTGCTGATAACAGACTTCTGGAGGACACTGGCTCAGCAAGCCTAATTTTTGGATATATGTGAAATTCCAGACCTCTGTGAAGCACTGTTGGGCTGACGCCAAGACTGAAGATGTGTGGTTCGAGAGAATCATTTACCCATCAGCTTTAGCAGGAGGCATGAAGTCAAGCCAAAGACCCTCCTGAGGTCTCTTGTTCAACATTCCTCTATTTTGCTGAGCCACTGGCTCCTTTAAGATTCTTGGGCTAGGCAATTAAGTTTTACCATTGGTATAAATGACAGCAGAGCTCTCAGTTATAACAGACTATTGATAAGACTAAGGAAAACCGGCTATGGCTAATTACCAACATCCACAAAGTTGACAATGCTACAAGAAAGCTGGTGAAAAAAGTAAACTATGAAATAAAACATGAGGATTTCCTTACCTTTTGGATGCTGTGATTCATCTTCACTGTCTGAACTGTCATTGCTTACAAGGTGCTTTAGCCTAATATTCTCTGTTGAACGAAATACAAAATTACTTTAAACTGCTAGGGTTTAATTGTCAGAACAGCTAAGAATTTCTAAACAATTTGAGTCATAGAACTTTCATAGTCTTCATAACAGAAAATACAGCTGAAGAGACTGAATCTGCTGTGGCCATCTGTATGTTCAGAATCTGATCAGAATATATTGGCTTTAGCCTGCAATTTTTGCAAAGCTCCTGCACTAAGCAGATTAGCCAAAGGGCTGAGAAAACAAAATTTAATCCTAAAGCAGTACCTACCCCACTCACCTCTGCACCACATATCTGACAAAATTCATTCACCTTGATTAAAATTTAGATGTATAGCTTCTGTTCTCTCAATAACTCCTAGTAAACTATGAAGACAATGTTAATTTCTGTTAATTACCTGATAATTAAAAAAAAAAAAGAGTAACAATCTCATTCATACATATATAAATGGGTACCCTTAAAAATAGTGGGGGGAAAACCAAAGGCCAAGATAGAAAGTTATGAAAGTTCTACTGGAGTATGTGTGAAAAATAAAGACCAGTGCAGTTACATGGGTAGAAAAGACAATGGGTTTCATCTCGTAACATTGAGAGAAATAAAAACAGAAATGAGTGAATTTCCCTGGCAAAAATCTGCATTTTGTTAGGGTTAACAGCTTTGTTTCCAAAACAACCACAAAGTCATCGTTAACTGTTCATTGCTATCTCAAGGCATTATTTCAAATTCAAAATGAATACTGAAAAAGCAACACATTCCACTGCTCAGTTAAGATTTGTAGTGGAGGGGAATTCATGTGCAAATGGATTATAGGCTCGCAACATTATTTTCGCTAATTATGGAGGGAAGCCCTTCTTGAAATACAGTAAATTTGCAATGTTTTATGAGCAGTCTAATCTTGGAAGCTTATATCCTACAGAGACTGGAGATAGGGGCTGAATTCCAGTGATGCAAATGTATCCAAGACAAGACTTTTGAAAACTAAACCCCTTTATTCCCTAGTATAATGTATGCTAGATATCATCTCTAACAGAAATTTGAAGCCAGTTAAAATAAACTCAGTGAGGGTTGTTTCCTAATGAACTTGAACATTGGTTTTGCCATAAAAAATGAAAATAAAGTAACATCTACTTTTTCTCACAGAAGGATAATGTAGATGTTGGTCTCTGGTGGCATAGCCCTGCTTTGGGCCGTAATTTCCAACAAATGCTATAATTTCTACCAAATGCAGTATCAAAACCATGGCAATTAGACTTGGCACTTTTTGCTTAAGTCTAAATCTAATTCCTATAAGCATGCCTGGCTGAAAGAGAAGATTGAAGAGAGAGTCACCATAGCATCAAGTGGAAAAAACCACAGCTTTATTACCCTTGGTAATGAATACTGGATACAGATGACCACCACTGTTGCTTTTTTTCTAAAGAGGATTATGCCCTCTTAGACTTACATACAACATTGAAAAACTCCTCACAGAAACAGAAGAGTTTAGTCATCATGTATTTTTCCTTAAATACAACTTCTTTTTAATACTCAGTCACTACTCAAATACAGTTAATGGACAAACACACACCAAAGACAAACACGTACAAATTCTTGAGCAACAATGGAGGACACAGGTCAAATAAAAATTACTGACCAAAAAAAAAGAAGCTAACAAAAACAACAAATGCAATATTTGGACATAAAATAATTTCTTTAAAGCAACTCCTATGCAAAATTTATTATTCACTGCTTTAGGTGTGATTTACACATACTGGGTGCAACACTGGCTCTTCTGATGTTCACTGGCATTCTGCCATTCACTTTGGTGGTACCAAGGTTTCACTGGGACATCTTCAGCTTTGGTAATAGACTGTGGTTCAAGTCACATTAGTATTTTCATATCTAATCTCACGTCAAAGCATATTTTTTAAATTATATGCGAAATAAGCCAGAGATGAGAGCTAACATTCTGTCTCTCAACATCTTAAAAAGCAGTAACACAGACTTTTCCACTATCTGTAGCAGAAATACAAATCTGGAGGCACAGGTCTCATTTTCATCCATAAATAAGTACATTATCAAACAGCTGAATACCATCTATTAAGAGGCAGAGACAGCTAAGGGGATTGGGGGTTTTTTGTTGTTTGTTTAGAATCAACTCAATGTGCACTTTCTCTCCACACTCTTCAGAAAAATCTGGCTTTTTAGAACAATTTAGTTATTGGTCATATATTTCCCTGTAATGCCATCTTCTGAATAGGTAGAAAAGTATAAAAAAACCCTTTCATTATCAACTGCATTCTCGAATAAAACACAATAAAGTCTATTCAAACCAAGCTACAATTCTTTCCTTATAGTCATTATGCCATTTGTGCATTAGGAATGAAAATGAAATCATTAAATTAGTAAGCAAAGGAACAGATACTAACAGGTGACTTGTGGTTAGAATGGAACAATCTAACAATCCAGGGATGATAAAATTTGGTTTTATTTTCCTAATCCCTTGAATAATACAGTCCAGTGTCAAGAGACTACACAAGTAACTACCAAGTATTTGTCAGCTTCTGATCTCCAGAAAATAGCATAACACAATAAAGGGAGTTGGATTCTTTTAACTCAATGAAAATTGTTGGATGATACTGGATCAGAAACCAAAGTGAAAGAAAGAAAATTACTAGCCTTCTTTCCCTGACCTCATCAGCATCTAGCAATGTCAGCAATTAAAGTTACTTGAATTCCACATTCTTCAAATTACTACCAGCAGAGTGCCATCCTTCCACAGAGAGTGAACTGAATCTTACTAGTAACTGTTTAATATTACCTAATTCTTCTTCCATGGTGGGACCTTTATTCTGAGAATTGGAGACACCAAGCACTCTGTTAAATAATATAGAAAATGCACTGCCCCAGACACCTGAAAGGGAAAAAGTAAACAATGAATGGAGTTGGTAGAAGAAAATAAACATATACTGCACTATTCAAGTAGTTGCTTGCTCTCTGAACACACCCTTGATTTTGGAACATGCTAAGTCATAAGTTCAGATGTGCATACCAGAATCAAAAAAACAGGGAATGCCAATCCATGTCTGTGAAATCTTTCAAATGGGTGTCTTCCAGGAAACTGAGAACTCTACTACTTGTCTCACACTTTGTGTGATTGTATTTAAAAGCCCTTGTCCATGAACTGCTGAAATTAGTTTTATTTTAAAGTCTCTTTCTGTCACATACTCACCCATCAAGAAATGCAAGGGATTTTCACTATACTTCTTCACCACTGTCCCCATAAAAAATTTGCTTCCAAACAAATCAGGAGACATAAAAGTGCCATACTTTGCCATACCAATCTCATATGGACTGAATTCCACCCAGTCTGCAAAACAAGAAACAAAATGGTGCTTAGTTAGCAATCTTAACCTGAATAGAAACAGAGGATGAAAATACATAAATGAGTGAAACTTCTATCCAAGCAAAGAAATTTTAGTTAAATGGGAAGCTAAATAACCAAGAGGAGTATCTCTTAGGTTGTGCAGAAGTCAAAATTTTGATTTCAAATGATGGACAGTCTAATGTCTCAGCAGAGAAGAAATTCTTATTCTCATTCTCTTATCACAACAAACTTCAGTGAAAAAATACGAGCTTGTAAAAACAGAAGTATAAAAGTAGCAATCACGAATGAGAAAAACAAAATGACATCTGGTTTTCATCTCATGCTTCAATATGATTCCCTGTCACATAAAATGCAACGTGGGTCTAAGTTCCAAGTTTCTTTCACTGTGATCCTATGAAAAATGTGGAGGGCAGTGACAAAGGCAGAAGAAAAATTATTTAATACCACAGAAGATCTGAAATAGTCTAGGAGAGGCATTTGGATTCCAACAAAACCTACAGTTTCTAGTGAAATGCAATATGAAAAGGCAAAGCTGAGAGGCAGCTGAGAAACTTATTAATACCAAACAGCACCAAACATATTTTTGAAAGTACATGCCATTTTGTGGAATAGAGAGCTCAATAAAAATATGGAATAAAATGTTCAAATGCATTTTCTGATCTTAGCAGAAAATTTCAGAAGTAATTTACATTCTATGATGTATGACTTTTTTGAAAATGGATTTTAGCTGACTTTGAAGTATTTTCTTTGATACCATTGGAATTGCTTACATCAGAGAATTCCTTTCAAAAAGGCAGCAATAACAAAAAATACCCTACATATTTAGTATTTCACCCATTCATCTATTTTATCTTCCATACTTTTAGTACTGATTGATTTACTGCTTCTATAAACAAATTAGAAATAATTCTGAAATAGAAAGGCAAAAGAAACAGCTTTGAAAAGTCCTCCAAAGTCACAGAATGCCATCCACACTCCTCAAGATATTCAGTGTTTCTCTTGAAATGTTAAACATCAGGTTAACCACTTGTCCTGAAAAGGAAAGATTTAATGCTTATCTATGCTAAGTCAAATACAACATCCTACTTTCCAAATAAACCACCCACAAATCTTCACATTTATTGGAGCAGAAGGAAATTCCTTTGAAGATCCAGTCCAGGAATTTAATGCTATTTCCCTTTAGATATATAAATTGGAATTGGCAGATGCATTCAGAACAATGTTGACAGCAAAACTGAATTTAGAATTAATTTAATCTGTGATAGTCACTTTCATTTTGTATTTGCACTGAAGAAGATGATTTCTCAAATCACATATCCTGCTTAGGGAAATAAGATTTCTGCTTTAAAATTAAAGGGCTTCAGCATTAGCTTCTGCCATTCCAGAAGCTCCTTGAGACAGTGGCCATTTAAATGAGCAGGTCTTGAATGTCCCAAGAGACAAGAACTCTATACCAAGAGAAATACTTAGTGTTTACATCCCAGTAAACCAGGCTAGTTTCTTTGCTGTGGCTTAATCCAAAATGTAAAGCCAAACCTCTCAGCTGTGCTTACTGCATTTTGGATGTGGCCTTGATGTAAGTTAGATCATAACTTTACACTGCTTCATACCAGCTGAAGATGCAACAGATTTTTCCTGTTCTCAGGAGGGAAGACAGAGAGGTAATATCTTGCCAACATTAAGCATTTGGCAGATGTAGATTGGGCATATATATGCATAGACTGTGCTCACACTCTGAGACCAGATTCAGTATACAGTCCAGCCTTGCTGCATGCGGGCAGATCAAAACCACATACCCAATCCGTATGTGTGATGAACATGGCTAACCAAGCACCGACTGAAGGATTCCTCTGAAACCTGAAGCATGGGAACTGAGTGCTAAGTATCCATACCTCAAGGCAGCCCTGCTTCCCAAAGGAATTCTGTAGCACTTACTGGTACGGAGCAACACACACACTCAGCCTCTCACAGACCTAAGTTTACTATAATGACCTTCAAGAGCAAAACCCCAATCCAAATCTTGACTGGTTTGGCACTGCAGCAGCAGCAAAGGTGGTGAAAATGCTGTTAGGGGATGGAAGCACACAACACCAAAGCCAAACATTAAATTCTACTCCCCTTTTTAACACTGAATATCAGTACCTTCAGGTAATTTCTTATCATTAAAGAAGCTATAGTAGTAATAATAAAAAAAAAAGCTGTCTTTAACTAAATCACTGTAATTATGTTCAGTTAAAATGATTACTGCAGTTCTGGGTATGGCGGGTGCCACCTGGGTCAAAAGTGCTATTGGTAGAGAAAACATGCAGAGCCTGGGGCATGAAAGCTATTAGCAGCTGCATGAAATCTTGCACCGTTGCTCCCAGAAGGAGTGTTATCTGATATAATTAATGCATTTCAACTTGAAACAACATTAAAGATCTCGCCTACATCTATAATCTAGTAAATAAGAATGTGTAAATATTTCTGTTCAAAACTTACTATTTATTTCACATCAAGAATAGCTGTTCCGTTCTAAAAGGAGAAAAAAAGCTTACAATAGAAATGACCAAGATCTGGCATCATATATAATGATATAGATGACAGCCTCAAAAAAAGCAAAAACAACGTCCACTGGCAGAGCCAATACCTTTTTTAGACCAACTGGTAAGGCTAGAGAAATTAGACCAGCCTTCAGATGTTTCTGGTCTTGCTTAGAGAAAGTCATTATTAACTAAAGATAATTTTGTTTTTCAAACAGTAAATAAGTAACCCAAATAAATTTTTTTCAGAAAACAGAAGCTCATCAAAACCCAAAATACTTTCTTTAAAAAAAAAAGGTTTCCATTTCCTAGGGAGGAAAGGAGACTTCTCCCATGAAAGATTTAACCTAATTTACAACCTCATTTTCCATTATGAACAAAGTTTTGATAGCAACTGTTCCAAATAACCTTTTTAGGAAATGTGGATACAATGTCTGACTTACAAACCTCAGGCAAGCCACTTGGTGTTTCCTTTCTCAGTCTTATATATATAAATATATAGACATACATATCCTTTTCTTTGTACAGCATCTAGCACACTTGGACCCACTGTCAACTGAGGCTACTAGATGGGATTAAAATCTATGGAATAAATAAAAGCAAAAGCCCCTTTTGTGTTACCAACAGTATTTCACATTGTGCAAGAAGTAAAAAAGAGGTAGTATGTCTGATTTGTTTGTTCAATTCTAATTTCACTATTCTTAGAAAGATGAATAATCCTGTATGACTGAAGACATTTCCCTTTACCTGTTTGATATACTAAAGTTAAGCAGCTTTCTGCTGTTGGAGAAACATCAGCTTTCTTTTCGTCTTGACTGCTGCAATGTACTTAGCTACTTCATGGATAAGCAACTTTTCAATTGGTAGGAAATCTTTTTTTTTGGTAACTTACATAGAACAAAACTTGGTCACCACTTAACATTTCACAGAAACCTAAAGAGGCTGTTATGGTGTTAGACTTATTTTCAGGGAAAAAACCAAAGAAGTTTACAAAACAGTCTAAGAATAAGTATCCAAACCCAAGAATGATGGAGAAATAAAAGGCCGTTGGCCTAAAACACAGTGTCTTTGTCTTTCCATGGACAAGAAAAGATGCATCTTCAAAACTAAGAAAAGGCCCAGTGGTATGCCATGAGGAATATGTCCATTTGATGCCTGTTCTCCACAGCCCTGTAACCCTGGTGTAAATAGTGCACCAATCAAATAAGTATCCACCTACCTAAGTATGTGATCCCCTATCCCTGAGTAACTTCTTGTTGTCAGACTCTACTGTCAGATTCCCAGAAGCCACTGGACACAAACGTGTCATTTCCAAGTCACCTTTTAAAATGCACCAGAACAGTCCTTATGATGTGCCTGATATCCTTCAGCATCACAGCTTCCTATTCTTTTTATAAATTAAAATCTCCCTGTATTCATAACAATGCAAATTTTGTTAAGCCTCAAAGAATGTTTCATATCATGGCAAATTCCTTCCTAATCCTTGCCATAAGACTAATAATTTCAAAGTGGACTGAGTTGCAGGATACAATTATTCTCTGAAGTATTACAAAAATATGCTTTTTTGGCAGCAACACACTCCTCTCTTTTCACAAGTAACTCAGTAGAGATTGAAAACATACCTGCAAACATAAGCTCTGAGACATCTGGTTTGACATGGAGACAGGTAAAGAGTGGGAGAGCACACTGTGCATTATTGATTTTCTCTTTCATGTTGCTCAAAGTGGCATCCATTCTCTGCATGAAAAAGAAAGACATTACATCCAAATGGATCCTATAAAGGCCTGCTGATATTTGGGAGACTACACATTTCTCTGAAATTCTCAAAGAGAAGAAAAATGGACAAACTCGGTTAATTCCAAGAAAAATAGAACAGAAGAAATTGTAAAAGGAAGTAATCTGCTTGAATGCCTTTTAACTGCACAATGCAGGAAGGAAGGAGTGGGAGAAGACATGATAGGAAGATGAAGTAAGCATGTGTTATAGAATCCAAAATAACATGGCCAAAAAGAAAACAGTATTGCTGGACAAAGCAAGTTCTTTCCCTCTGCTACTGTAAAAGATGATAACAAGAAAAAACGTATTAGACAGAACTGCCATGTAATCATGTAATGTTTTTCAATCTGTGCTGTTTCTGAAAAGTCAGCAAAGATAGCTAAGAAAAGCAAATGGACTATTAAGAGGCTTACATTTGCTAACAAAGGATCTGCATCTCCCCCAGAAAATACTCTGGCATTTGCAGTCTAGAAAGACTGAAAGTCATTATGACATAATAGTACTAAGATGTTTTATCTGTGAATGACCAAGACCCTTATTTCCATTTTTCCCTGATTGTGTCAGATTCAGATTTAAGCTAAACATCTGTGCATTTGTGTAACTCCTTAGTAAACAGAGACTTCTAACCAACCTCACATGATCATTAACATCCCTTCATCACCAGAAACTTATCCCATATATCACAATTACTAAAAGCTATGTTGTTTGTTTTCAGTAAAGTGTTTAAAACCCAGTGGCAATGTATACTTATGAAAGATAAAAGTATATAAAACATGTCTGTGAATCTATTAACACATTTTAATCTTACCATAAGACCAAATGCAAATTCTGCTCACCTGACTCATTTGAAGTCTGTGTGCCTGATTCAGTCAATTAGGATTTTTCAATAATAAAATACAACAGTATGAAGCCCTCCTATTGTCCTGTTTCTCAGAAGAACAAGTAATAATAAAGATGTGGATCTTCCACCTTGAAATTAATATTTTTTTAAGCAAATGCTGCTATTCTTGTAACAAAATGTGCATAAAGAGGTTACACCACTTTGTAATTTTTTGTTGAAATTGCTTGAGCAGTAATTTTAATGATGATACACAATGTTAAGAGCTTGCTACCAGTACCCAGCAGTTGAGCTTATTTCTGTTGCACATGAATGCATGATGTTTTCCTAGCTCTTAAAGAACTGAGTACCATTCAGAAACATGTCCCAGAGCAAGGAAAGCATTTTACAAGTTTCTTATCCAGTATCTGTTCAGCTATAACTTTAAATATTCCTATTGCTAAACATGCTTTGTTAAATGTTACCAAGGTCATTTCAAAAGAATAGTAGCAGCAGTTATTACACAATAGTTTCACAACTCTAATAATCATAAAAAATGAACTCACGTTATGGATAAGTGTTTCACCTATTAGCATTCCAAAGATGTCTGTGAAGGTGACAGGCTGCCCTGAGCTTTTCTTATTCCACAGTGCTTCAATGTAGCGTTTGACTTTCTGAGGAGTGAGCAGCAGAAGTGGGTTGTGACTCACAGAGTTCATCAATTCTTGATTAATCTCTTTTGGTCCTTTTTCTGGAAAATCTGGGTGTGAATACAAAGTTGACATATACCTGCAACGGAAAATAGGCTCTGTAAGTATCAAACCCCGGTTCAATGTCAGCTGCCTGAAATGTACAATAAGCTCATAAATAATTTGATACAATTACTGATTAAATCAGACTAATTTACTCACCACTTATACAGTAAATTGTCATTTCCTTTTTCTCAAGGCATAGAAAGCTAAACAATTTGTTCTAAATGTAAGCACACAATCAAACACTCAACATACATTTCCATAATGTGTATGATGTAAAAGATTATAGTGTTCCTCACTTATCTGTTTAACGGATAATGGACAGAATCATTATAAGCTGAAAACAGAGCTTCTCAAGTTGTCATAGCACACCTAAATTTGGCAGACTGGAGGTCCTGTAAATATATACATGCAGTTCTTTCACTCTAAAATGTACCTCTCTCTGTCACTCTCCAGTTCATTATCACTATTCAAAAAATTCCTAAAATATATTAGTATATGGTATGCTTTCCAGGATCTAGATGTTTTCATAATAAGATGAAGCACAATAACTACAACCTGTGGAGAGATTTAATTGACTCTGACAATTCAGAAAAGGCCTATCAAGCAAATCTTGATTTTGTCACTGAGTAACTCTGAAAACTGAAGTTTTGTTTACTCAAAACAAAGTTTAGACACACATGCAGACAACTGTGGTTTGCACTTGGTTGGCTTAAGTAACACTATGGGTGAAAACTCAAGACAGGCTGTCCTAATCTACTAGATGCTCATTTCACTATTATTTATTCAATTAGCTGGCTCAGGTATACATACCATACTGCAGGCATAATTCTGCACAGCAGTGAGATACACACTGTGTATGCTTGGCCCTGAGATCACTCCCTGGCAATTTACTTGACAGCATGATGAACCCTGTCATATATGTGATATAAGAACTTGATTCATTAGTCCTTACGTAGTCTCTAAAGCTTAGTATGCACGTCAGCTCATGGGTGGAACAAACACAGCTGCAAGCTTCCATGTGAGCAGAGAAAGGAAAATGCAGGATGAAGAATTCAGTACAAGGTTGAAGCAAGACAACAGAAACCATCAGGGAGGTAAATGCATTGCTCCAAGGTTAGGCATGCGTCTGAGAGAACAAGCGAAAACCTGCCTCTCCCACCAGGAAAGGAATTCTCCACCCTTCAGAAAAAAGAAAAGAGCATTATTCCCAAGTAATAGACTGCATAGAAAAAAAGAAAAAGAAAGGGTGTGCCGAAGTGTCAATTTCTTTATTCATCAAGCAAGGAACATCTGAATAGGTGACATCACCAGGACAGCAAAAGCAGATTTGTTCAAATACAACTGTTTCCAACATATGTTTCTGACTAAATCAGTTCAGATAATCTTGCTATTTTAATAGAGATTTTATAGGTTTACATTAGATCAGCTATGTATTCACACCTGGGTTTTTCCAAAAAAGGACCTCATGGCCAGCTGACTGACATCTTTTCAGAACATGGAGTACATACCATTCCCTAGAAACACTGAAAATTTTTCATGCTACGTTGCACTATTCAATTGCTCTTCATCCAGCCAAATGGTATCTTCCACTTTTCACAAATTTGACAAAAGTACATACAGGTGTCTCATTAGACAGTGATAAATCTGCTCCTGAAACCACTAGTGATAGAAAGCCCAGGTTCCAAGGATGCCAACCTTCTATAGTCCAATCTAAATGAGAAACTTACTCTAGTTCACAGACACTTCTGGCATTTCAAAACCTTCTGGCATGCTGAAAGCTTTCTATCTAGCCTGGGAGGGAGGAAGCAAGCTTCACACAAGTGAAAAATAATGGGAAAAAAGCCACACAAGGAATAGAGCAGATCATTATCTATTTCAAAAGAGTTAACAACTTTGGGGTTAGAGTACTTCCTTAGAATGCATGAACCAAAATTCATGTGCTTACTTAAACCAGGGGATAAAACCCATCCCAGGCAGATTCCCTGCTCATTTATATTTATTTATATTTTATCTATTCCAACAAAAGCCTTCTTCCCTTACTCTCGAAGAAATGAGACATTCATATAATCTTGTAATTTAGACTGGAAAGAACCTCGAGGTCTCTATTCCAAATTTCTGCTCAATGCAAAGCCAACTTAAAAGTCAGATCAGGTTATGCAGGACTTTGTTCAGTCAAGTTCTGCTTTCACATGAAGTAATCAATGAGTCACATAAAGAGAGGATGACACCTTACCCAGCCTAGTCAAGTAAGGGCAATACATTCCAGTGCTTGACCACTCTCACTGCAAAGTAATTTTCCTAATAGCTAATCAAATTTCTCTCGCTGTAATTTACGGCTATTACTCCCTGTCCTTTCTCTGTGCATCTCCAGTCTCCAAAAGAGTCTTCTTTACAGCTCCTCATTAAGTAGCTGAAGATAAAAACAAGATCTCCCCCCCATCACTTCCTTTGTCTATTCCTCAAGGCTAAACAAATCCAGCTGCCTCACTTTCTCATGTGCTCCAGTCCCCTAATTGCCTAGGTGGTACTCTGATGGAATTAATCCCATTTGTCAACACCTTTCTTGTACTAGGTGGCCCTAAACTGGATTAAGATGCAGCTCCACTATTCAGACTGGAATGGTTATGATAAAATCATATTTAGTGACATTTGGGATACTCCCTTGAAAAGTGCATAATTTTCTTAGGATGTAACACCCTCTACTGCAACCTGATCCACTGACATTAAAACCAAGTTTTAGACAAAAAAAAAGTCTGCAATTTTTCACTTAATGAAAAAAATGCAGTGTTAAGGAGTCTAAACAGTTAAGAAATTTGGACTGAATTTGTCAAATGTCTTTGGCTGATGAAAATTACACAGCTTTTAAATATGTTGCATCATTCCATTTAAGAAACATCAAACCAGTTTCAACATTTGTAATAAGTGTAATTTGGGACAATTTTTATAAAAGCCAAGAAGACAAAAGGCTGCAGGTTCATAGCACTGGGCAGGGAAAAGATAAATCCTCTCATTCAGAAGAGTGGTTGAGGCAGACATAATACTGGGGTTCAAAGCATTCTCCTGCCTACAAAGCCCTAATCTCATAATGCCCAGAGAGTGCCTTTCACACAGTGACATCACTCTGATTTTCTCATGTTGCTGTTATTCCTGTTAATGGGCTGAAGTATTCACTGAGTCAGACAGAAGGACATCATAACTATCTGATTAGGGCATTCTTATTGAGACATCTTTGAAGATTTTTAGTCCCATCTGATAACAAGCTATTTTAAAAAACAATGTAATTTCTAAATTAAACAGTGACAATAGGAGTGATACAAGGCGATCCATAGCAGGATGCCCTGCAGCATGGCAGTCAGTCGGTATTCTTTCCTACAAGCTGAAATACATCTGCCCAAATTTCCTTACACCATGAAAGAATCAGTGAACAGGTCCCAGACATCCCCAGTAAATCCACTAAGAAGGGGACTAATGAGTTTAAAATGGAGCAAAAGATCTTTCAGTGATTTTGAGAATCTCCGAAAATTTCCCCAAAAGTATACAATCCATTTTGCATTGAATGAGTCATCATCTTTAAATCGCAAAGAATTTTTTTTTTATTTCATCAGAAAAATAAAACAGCACAAAAAATATTTTATATTTATACCTACAGCTTGAATTTTTTGGTTATCAAGATGAAAGAATCAGTTACACAGTCCTAGTACATACAGTACTGGCTGTTGATACAGAAATGTGGGTGCATATGGATAGCACCTCTTTTCATCCATTCCTGCTATCAAAGCTCCTAGGAAGATCACCTGGACACTGAGCTGTCCTCACCCTTCAAGGCATTCTGAAATACCTCCACCAGCAGACTTGCTCCACTGACCTGCTATGCTGCAAGATAGCTGTCTCCATATGTCTTTTCCATACTGATAGTGTATGCCTAAAATTTGCTGTGAATTATAACCTTAGAAATAAAGTCAACTCTCAAGAAAATTCATTCTTGAACTTCCTGAAGAAAAACTGAAGAAAAACAAAAGAAAAAGCCCTTACCACGTGGATCCTGAGAGACCAGCAATGTAAGTCGCACAGTCTAAAATTCCTGATTCATAAAGGGCTTTCATGACTCCAGCAAACCCTACCATGGCACGAAATCCACCTCCTGAACCCAAAATCGCTATCACTGGTACCTGCATAGATAAGAAGAATAACATATCACCACAACAATTCTGATAAAGACTTAAAAGCAGTAAATAAACATTATTCATCAGTCACTGGCCAAACATATTAGCCTTGTGCAATTAGTAGATCACCATCCAGAGATCCTCACAGCAGAGAAGAAACCTGTGCTTTTCCAAACCTGTGCACAAAAGTTCTAACAAGCCAAAAAGAAGGTATTCTGCAGTCTTTTAGTGGTACATGTGTAAGAGAATGGCAAGACACTTTAATAAAGCCCTTTGAGATATGACTTTTAAACACTGTATGTAGAATAGAACAGTACTGTAATCCCACCCATGAAGTTACCTGTCTCGCTTAGGTTCTCTGGGCCCAAGGGCGATGTATAATATCTGTATGTCATTTACTCAGTCCAGTCTGCTTCACAAAAAGCTGAATGGCAAGAGTACTTTTGGATTGCAGCATGGGAGGAAAGCACTGCCAATCATGAGCAAGGGAAGCCAGGAACCAGCTGGCAGCACGAGAGGTTCTGCCAAGGTGGAAAACTCAGAGGGGCAATGCAGACTTCCTTCCAGCTTCCTATTTATCTTGTACCTAGGGACCATTAGCAACCAGAAGGTGCAAAGCACCTGGCATGCAGGGATATAAAGGGAAGCTAAATGTGCCTACTACCCATGTAGGCAAGAAGGAAGATATGACTGAAGCAACACAAAGGCAGGAAGAAAGCACAAATTCCCAGGAGAGAAGGAGCTGCAAGCATGCTACTTGTGTCAGTGAGAGAAGTCTCCCCTTCCACCTGCAGCTCTTCGCCTCAGCTCAGAGCCCTGCTGACAGAGAAGGAACAAATGCTGTCAGTGAGGATTTTGGACCGGATATCACAGGTTACTGGATAAAAAACAGTGCTACAAAGTGACAAGCAACAGTAGCTGATGACTCCCTCTTCTATGGGGCACAGGCCAACTTGCCAGCCAGACTGATTGTTTAGGGAGGTCTGCTGCTTGCCTAGACTTCAGATCCATGATGGCATGAGAAATGGCTGAGTCTCACCAGATGCTACTCCTCACTGGTCATCCATGTAGGCAACAGTGATACAAGCAGGGAAGAGAGACCATGAGCAGATGAGAGGAGCTCAGATGAGCAAGAATGAGGGGCACAGGCACCCAAGGCTGTAGCCTGATGACTTGATCTTTCTAGTATGGAAGAGGAATGGCTCAAGCAGATGCTATCAGGTGCAGGTGGTGTTATTAGTCAGACTCTTGGCTTCCTGACCATGAAGCCTTGCTTGCTGATGAAGATGGCCCATGGGAAAATAAAGAATCCACCTGACCAACAGAGTGAGGAACAAGTTTATAAACAGACTTGCTAATGTAGTGAGGAAGACTTTAGACTAACTTCAATGACAGGGACCTAAATAAGCAAAGGGTGCAAATGTTGCAAATGCAGGAGGAATGCACAGGCTAAAGTTAGTAGTGAGACCTGCATGTTCCTGCTCAGAAGGAAGAGTGTTCAGAGGTTCACCTCAAATGTCTCTATATTAATGAACAGAGACATCAAACAAGACAAACTGGAAGTTCAAGCGCAGTCACAGGTCTATGACACAAGCAGAATGCCACAGACATGGTGGGACAGCACACATGCCATGCACACTGCCATGGATGGGTGGAGGCTGAGAATATAGGTGTGGAAAAAGAGTGCAAGGGGGGCTGTTCTCTACAAGAAAGCAGCTCCTTGACTGCACAGAACATCAGGATACAACCAGAGACACGTCTTTTGGGAGCTTCTGGGTAATGATCAGAAAGAAAGTAACGGCTCTGTTATATTGTACTTTTTATTCACTACTACTTGCTAATAGGGCACAACATTATCACTGCACAGAATCCTCCATTTTAGGTTCCTTACAGGCACAGAAAGGTAATGCCTGTTTTTCTCTGATTCTTCTGGCCAAATAGTTATATAAGTCAAATACTATCATTATGATCCTGCTTAGCATCCTGTCTGCTGAAATAATGTGTAGAATTTCAAGTTCAGTTCACTCGCACAGATTTGTGGCACTGCTTCAGATCTCAAAAGACAACCAGTAAGTCTACAAATTGGGCAAATAAACCACATCAGGTCTCAGTATTATTAGGTTGTTGCCCCCACGATACCCTGTTACTTAGAACTCTAATTGCCTGGTATCTGAAGAATTAGAATTTATCCAAATTGTACCAATTGTAGCAAGATTTCTAATAAAAATATCCTCAGACTTTCTTTAATATGTCTGTCCTTCTTATCCATAATCCAAAATAGAGAAGATATTAAATAAAGTTAGTAAATAAACTAGTTAGTTACAAGACCACAGAAATTTTTAAAGCAATCCAAATACCACCTTTAATCCAAATTATATCTTTCTGACAAAGCCAAAGCAGTAAAACTTACTAATCAGAAACAGGAGAGAAAAATAATATTTTGGCTAGGAGTTTAAAAACACAGTTTATAATAAACACATCTGATATTACTATATAGCATGAAGACAGTCTCAAATTTACAACTACAAAAAACTACAGGAGAGGTAAGGAGAATTTGTATGTATCTGTACACTTATTCAGCTACCAAGAGATAGCAAAGTGAGCAAAAGCAGATCCAGTTACAAGTGACACCATATTGAATACGTATCTACAGGGGTTTTATTTTATACTTCTTACTTCCCAGGCTTCCCAGCCCTGACTTCAAAGCCATTCCCTTCCACTGCATAGTTTCCCCAAATATCTAGAAAGAAGACAAGATAAAATAAAAATTCACTTGCTACCATCATCAAGTGGTTTACACTAAGCAAAAGTCCCATCTGGTTCCCAGTTTCCGAAACCTAGAAGAATTTTCCACTGTTCAATGGTGATAAGGTAACAATGTCTATAAGCATAAAAAGAATTACACAGTTGTGCAGAAAGCCCCTATCTGATCAAACTGGTAATCAGTCAAAAATTTCACTGAAATGCAATTTAAGGTGCCAATAGATGGGATTAGTTATAAGAAAAGGAACCATGTGACTACTGAATTCAGTTTCTTTCTGCAGTCTCCACACTCCAAGCCATGAAACTCCTGCAGACTGACAATGCACAGTCACATGGAAATGACCAAGCACAACGACCAAGTAAGTAGAAACATTTCTCAAGGCTTCCATTCCACAAAAACTGCTTATTCTTGATGCAGTAAGATTATTTGATTATCTTCTTCATAAGTGTTAAGGTTTAGTAATAGAAACCACAGGTATTTACTGGCATCAGCATTCATCATGCATCTCCAGAGATAGCTATCTATCAAAAAAATGACAAAACAAAGGTAAAGATTTAGGACATGCCTGTTTTGTTAAGCCAACACCCCAATAACGGAGCAGTTGCTTTGAACAGAAAAGCCACATTACTAATCACAAATTTAATAATGTACATTAGGCTTTCAAAGCTCTTTACAAACACTACCTAATTAACCTATACAGACAAATCCCAACAGGATGAAGACAGTGGTTTGCAGGTGCAAGCCTGGAAAAAGTATGCGAGAACACTTCCAAAGCACCACTATTCAACAAACCTATTCATCAGTGAAGTGGCATGAGCACAAGGGAAAATCTGAGTTTTCTTCAGAATGCAGAGAAATACGCAAGGAGGATCAATAAAGAATGTCAAGAAGACTCACTAGCATCCTGACTGCAAATACTTCCTGTATACTTAATCCACAGACATTCTGGGAATCATAGATTCCTATACTGGGGGAGGGTGGGTATACTAAGAGGTAGGTGGATGTATAGTACCTCTTCATTTCCAGTTGATACCAAAGCAAAGCATGAAGAACTGCAGTCACTACTTTATTTTCAGAAATGAAACGGATGAGCTCTAGAGCAGAGGGCAGCAGCTTAAGTAAGCTTCCCACAGTAAATAAACCTTTTAAATTATGAAAAAATACTGGAACAGAAGAATCTATTGCACTTTTACATTTATTTATTTCAGCCAACTGAATACAAGTTGACTTGTAGGCATAAGCCAGGTGATGAAGGTTAAGAGTACTTTCCTGCTTTGTAGAGGGGAAGGTAGAGCACATTTCCAAGCTGGTAGGTTTGTTAAAAGCAGCTTTTTAGCTGAAATTCAGTTTCCAACATGATTAAGGGCAAGAAATGAAACAATTTGAAATAACGTACACTCATCTTACAAGTTGCCCTCTAGGATGAATAGGGCACAGGCAGGGGGGAAGTAGCTGCAGACAGAGTACAAAGAGAAAAGAACCAAAAAGCCATCTGGTGATTAAGAATGAACGGAGAAGAGCTAGGATACCAAGGCATGCACGCTCCTCCCTGTACGCGGGCTGGAGCTGATGCACTCCACTCTTTGAGGCACTCTGAACCTGAAGTCCTTTGTACATAATCAGTAAAACAGGGGCTGAGATACTAAACCCATTCAAGCAGGTTAGTAAACTTAGACCAAAAGGTTAAGTGACTCACAAGAAATTGATGTGGTGAGTCAACAGCAAAAATGTGTATTGAATACAAAAGTTGTGGAGACAAAAGTCGATTGCTCTAATCCCTGGCCACACTGCCACGCTCAATTCTATATAGTTGTGCCCACATCCGAACAACCAAAAGGCCATGCCAGCATGGCTTTCTTTTCCCTATGTTGGTCTGCATGGCACAATGCTGACGGACCCAAGCTAGTTGTGAACAAACCAGCTTAGACATCATCCAAACAAACTCCACTGAACAGGATTTAACAACACTGATGAAGTGTTTTGGCAGTACATCTGTACTGTTTCTAGGATCTATGGGGCACGGTACTGTGTGGACAAGCTCAGCAGCATACAGTTCCACTTCAATCAATGGGTGCCTCATCTCAATGCCTGCTGATTGCTTAATCACTGAACTGGGCATGAATGTGAAAAGGATTTGGGAAGCAAGATAAGTTTTAAGAAAAGAGAGCTCTGAAAAAGGCATCTCAATCATATTTTCCAATAATCTAGAAAAAAGAAGATAGAACATACTAAATCTTGTTTGGGAATCAGTGGTGCAGATGGTTTTATCCAAATGGCCTGGAAACACAGTGCGCAGAATTTGGACAAGAATACCTGTGGTGGAAAAAAAATACCATGGGGTACACAGAGATTATTAAAAAGTTGTTCTGCAAATCCAGACTTAAAGAACTATATGTGTTCTTTAATTGATTATGGTATTTCTATAAAATTGTTTAAAGCAAGAAAAATCATAAAAATAAACCAATCAAATCTCATCCTCTGTGTTTTCAGAATCTGCCTCAAGATTAAGTAAGGAAATTTGGAAGTATTCACTTCCCCATCCAGGGATGTATAATTATTTCACAGGTATTAAAGTCTCATAGCATCCCTGTAAGGCACACATGTTGCTATTCTCAGATGAAGAAACTTAGGTAAACTTTAAGTAAGTTAAGTGACTTGCTTAAGATAAAACAATGACTCACAGGCAGCTAAGAATACTCATTATGTCTCCTGACTTCTGATGCCATGTTAAGATGGCAAACATCCTATAAATCCTCCTGCTATCTTCCATCTGTAGCAATAAAAGTAAAAATGACAGGCTACAAGGACAAAACTCTATTTTAATTTGAGCAAAAAGGGTTTTTTTCATTGCTAGAAGCAGTTAAAAATTCTGACGAGTCAGCTTAGAAACACACACTTGGCATATGAAAAACAGGAGGATCACATTACCTCAGTCCTTCCTAGGGTTGATAAGCCTACAATTAGAGATTACTGTCTGGTCTTGGAAGATGCAATTTAACTGATAAGGCTTTCGTATTTGAGACAGTGAGGGTTACCAAGTGAAGACGATGACAAAAAGAATATGAAATATTACCTAGCATTTACAATAATTCATGCACACATACCACCTGCATAAAACTGATACTTCAGGCACTGAGTATCACTCCAGCTCTAACTGGATCTTGGCAGAATATCAGCATCCTTTCTGAGGAAGATATTATTCTGCTGTAGAAGATCAGGCCTATGTCACATTCACAAATACCTACTCTGATAAGTTTTGCCTGTGTTAAGATTAAAATAACTGAACAGAAAATTAAAAAACCTTGAAAATGTTCCTTCACAATATGCACAATTTATATCACTACAAACAAAATATGTTTGACATTTGTCAAATTCTTTCATCTTCCTCAGAATGCTCAGACAAGCACATTTTATTATGCAAGACAGAGTTCAAAAGTATACAACAATAACATATTTACCACCTGCTCAAAACTTCATATAAATTTAAAAGGAATTCTTCAGTGTTGGTTCCAGATCCTGCAAAAGACTGTCACATTCTGCTTCTACTAAAAAATGCACAAAAGGAATCAGTATCAATGAATTAATCAACCCAGATTAATTCATTGACTGTTCACTGCTTGACACCACCCTCCCCCCCCCCAGTCTTCCTGTCACAGTTCTGGGAGCACAGTAGAAGAGGGAACAAGCAAGGAAGACAGAGGAAGACGGAAAAACTACTACAAAACAAGTGGATCTGTACCAAGTGTATCCTTAATTAATTCAAAATGTGTTTTGAACATTTGCTCAGTTTATTTTTATAATTTTTCTTGCTTTAAACAATTTTACAGAAACACCATAATCAATTAAGTGTTTTATGAAATCACTGAAAGGATCAACAGGCTTTGGTACCCCTCCTCACTTTGATGTGACCCAAACCACCATCTAGTCCATCTAGACCTGTAGGCTTAACTTTCTGTTGGCTTGGTACAGAGCACCAGCAAGTCAATGAAAGCTGCAGTTTCTCACATTCTCTAAGAAATAAACTTCATAATCCTAATCCTATAAAATGGACTAAAGGAAAAGAAGAAAGGAAAGAAAGAAAATAATTTCTAATCTGATTCTAACATTAAACCACCTAATTTCTTGCCTAATTTTTTAGACACAAAGGCCATACAGCAAAGGCCATTTTAAGAGCACAGGCTGGATATCAAGCATGCACAGGCAGATTCTGCAATTAGGCACGTGCCCTGAGCCACTACAAGCTTCTTGTGCAGCAGGTATTTCACAGCCCCTCTTGGCATTTTTCAGATGACGATCTCAGCTCAGAACCAACAGCTTAACAAAGCATGGAATTTAGAATCAGAGCAAAATGAAAGGTATGGATTTATCTCCTTTGCTCAATTTTAACCTGCGCACAGCCTGCTGAAGATTAAAACAACAAAGAACCAGATAAAAGTTACAGAAGTTTAAGGCACCAGTGCAAATGAAAAGCTGTGATTTCTACCCTGTGATGGCATTTACACAGTAGTGTCCTTTTGCACATAATGGGCCTATCTTATTTAAGTGCAGCTTCATTTTGGCACAGGATTTTGTCTCCTTAAACTTTAGAGCACAAGAAAAATTATTCTTCAGCCTAAATATTGTATGTGCATAGAGGAAAAAGAAAGTTTTTTGCATCTGCCATCTGTCTTTACATTGAACCTTTCTACCTCATACGTCTCATTCATTCCTTTGAATGACAAATGCAGGACTCCAAAGGTGATACTAATCTTGATGTGAACTCTCCAAACTTACATCACGGGAAGTGGTCAAGTTCTTGCTGTTTCCCTCTCCCAGAAATGATTTCATACTGTGCATGATATTATCTTTTCGCTGCTGCCGAAATTTCTTCTCCTCATCACATAAAGCCATGCTGAACCGGAGATCAGTTGAAGAGCTATTTTGCAAAACAGACAGGCTTTAACAAAAGGCTTTAACAAATTCAAAACAGAATTAAAAATATCACCTATGGAAATAAGTGGAAGTAGGAGTAAGTTCCTCATTAACCTACATAAAATAAAATAAAATAATGATTATTCATATCACAAGATTGCATCAGCTGATTCCATGGATGCAAAGAACTATGGCACACTGTGTCTTTAAGACATGCATTTTATATAGAAACCTCATTGTTCAAACAGTAGTGAAAACCAAACAAAAAATATTCAGCTTCTAGTGCTATATTATGTGGTCTTAAAAAGACCTAAATTAAAATATAGCAAGTGAGTTCACCACTTGCATACAATTATAAATTTACAGTCTAGAAATTTGAATTCTCTGCTTATCCACTGAACAATGAACTGAAATGAAAAATTTTCATACATTCTTATTAACATACCCTCTTCTTAAGTCAGAGGTTCATGTTAAGGGAGGAAAGGGTAATTTTGACTCTGTATCCATTCAGTCTTACAATCAAAAACTGTATGGATGTCAGCACAAATTGTACATGCTGGCCACAGAAAAGACTAAGCTTTTTTCTCTAGCTTTTTCCCCACATTGTGTGATCAAAAATATATGTAGGGCTGCACAAAGACCTCAATACTGTACTTAAATAAAAGCTACAACTTCAGCTCTCGCTTCTTATTTCAGGTATCAAGGCAGAATAAACAATTTGAACTGTCACCTTATTTGGACTAGTTAACTCACTGAGCCTGCATGTCATTCAAAAGGTTTGAACTAAAATACCTCCCAGCAGCACTGCCTCTAACAGACAGCACTGAGGAGGTGTGTGTACAAATTTGTCTTGGTATCTGCCTCATTGAAATTCTCTTATTTACAAAGATGGGCTAAAAATGTTTGCGGATACTTTGACATGTTAGTCACAAGGCAGCATTTTTAAGAGTCCTTTGTGAAAAACACACAATGGTGAAATGGATCTATTTAGGCACAGATAATAATTCCTCAGATTTTTTAAAAACCTATTATGTAATAAAATAATGGGATTAAGAAAAAGGGGGTAAAAGGCTGCCTAGAAGCAGTGTTCCATGAAGGTATATATGATACCATGAACAAGAGGTCCACACAGAATCCAAAATCCGCACAGCCATCCAAGCATAACAGAGCAGAACTTGATAAGATCCTTTTGTTTAAAAGCCCACTGCCTAAGAGTAGCAAGACATAGTCAAGCATCTTCTGTTCATTTAATGTCAGAGATTGGAAATACTTGTAATGTACAAGCCCTGGAAGGTTTATGGGTGGTCTCAAGGACCACCCACATATGCATCTTTACTAGTACAAAATGATGAGCAGAAATTATCCCTGGGGGATGTTTGCCAGTCTCCAGATTCATTATGAAAGAGTTCTACATTTACAGTTATAGTGCTTACCACTGCTATTTATGGTTACAGACAAAAAAAAGACTCTTTAAATGCCTTGTTCTCAGTAAGCATCTGCTTAGCTTTACACATGGTGAAATCCTGGCCCTACTGAGATCTTCACCTTTGACTTCAGCACTGCATGGTATTAACATTCAAATACATTCCAGGGGCAGCTTTGTAATGAGTATCCATATATGCTGAAAGTTAACATGAGATGTGAAGTTACCATATAAGGTTAAAATAATGAGGATAACAGCTGAACCTGATGTCTGTGAGTTTATTAGAGAAAAAGCCCTTGAAAAGTAAAGCACTTAGCATAAACCAGGATGAGAAATTCATATACAGTGGTTTTGTTTCTGAAAATATTTGGAAAGGGCACACTTTTTAATACAAGTAATGGTGTTTAAGTCAATTATACAATTACAATGTGAAAAAAAACCCTCAATTTTAAAATCTCCTGACTTTATAGTACTTGGTATTTCAACGTTAAAACAAGGAATTTTTGCACTCCATACCTGACATGTTTTTAAGAAAATTCTAACAAACAGAGTAAAATAAAAAAATAAAAAATACCTAATATATTTTCCACCTTTTTAAAAAAATATGAGATACTTACCATACTTCAAGAGACAATTCCAAAGTAATTTCAGTAACCTAAAGAAGAAAATTTTTCATATGGTTACACTACTTACAGAGGGAAAAAAAAAACCAAACACACCTGGAACATAAGCCAACTATTGCTGTCAGAATTTTTCTTTAAATCACTTTTTTTTAAAAGGGAGATATTTCTGAAATACATTCATGAGTTTCTTTTCTATAGAATTTTTTTTAAAATGTGCTTTTAAAAGCAAACAATGTGATTTGAAAATACACCACTACCACTGAATACAGTAGAAAATGCTACTAGGTGCTGTTAGATCCTGACTTTCTTTCATCAGATCCCATTGTCTTGGCTTTCTTCCACTGGCAATCCCTTCTTAAGAGTGCTATTAATCTTTGGCCTGAAGGGATCTAATTGTCTTCACACACTTAGGATCCTTTGTTTCTACTGCCAGACACAGTCTATCTTCCACTTGCTTCCCAGTTCACTGGGTAAACTTCACACTTGTACCTGAAACAGAGACTTGTAAAGGGAATGACTGCTCTGTGTTCCACATGAGTCACCAAGTGTCTTTCCACAGTTAAATATGCTTAAATTGTCAATCAGGAAGAGTGATTGCTTGTAAGTTTCTGAAAGATGCAAGTAAACTAATAAATGTCACTACAAAACGATTTCGCTTGCAGACTACAGAGAACTACCTGACCCATAAACTATGGGTTGGTCTCCTCTGCCTTTCATAGAGCACTTACAAGGGGTTGCCTGCAGGCAAAACATAAAAAAATGATGGTTAACATACCAATTGCATGCTAGGCAAAATCCAAGAGTACAAGGTTGCTAAAACTACGACAAAATGTACAGACATTTTCATCTCCCTGAGCTCTCTCATATGCAATGGCCACCAACACATTGGTACAGCCTTGTAGGAGTGTAGCAGACTTACACACAGTGTCTTGTTTCGCTCTGCCTCTAGCTAGAACACCTCAGACTGAATGTTTTCTTGACACTTATACAGAGCAGTTCAGGATATGGAAGTGCAAAGATGCCTCTGGCCTCCCACGTCTCACATACCTGCTGACAGGCCAGGTAAAACCTGGCACTCCACTCCTGCCCTCTGAAATGGGAATTGTAAATGAGGTAGCATATTAACAGGGTGGTGGGAGAAAGAAAAGGCAAAGAAATAACCAAGGAAGAACATGAAGAAACAGAAGGAAGAGTCATTTATGTAAATACTTCAAAGACAGGGTAGTAATTACATTATTCCAGCACCTGATATTACTAAATTAGAAAGCACTTCAGAAACCACGCAGTGATCCAATGATTGAAAAAAATGTACACACACGGTATTAAATAAACCCTTGAAGTGAAACATTCCAATAGGGAAATAGCATGCCATTTTCTATACCTTATACAGACTGCCTCAGAAATCTCAGAAATACACGTTGTGTATACAAATTGTCTACATTAGGCTCAACCTGACTTGATGTTCCGTTACTATTTCCTTATAAATTTGAGAGTATGTTTTGCTTTTTTTCACTGATTTTTTTTCCCCTATGTTCTCTACCAAGTTTTGCTGAGTGCTGATGAGAAGTTAAAGCATACCTGTCATGCGGCACGGTCTTATATTATCGGCATGAGCTTTGTAAACTATGTTTTCAAAATTTATTCATCAGCTCTTTCTCACTACCTCACCTCATGCCTGGCAGAACCAGGCATCTGCAGTCAGCCCACACTCTGGAAGTCCAAGAGTTACTGATGCACTTAGTGAAAAAAAAAAAAGTGGAAACTTAAAAAAATGCAGTAATTTAAAAAAAAAAAATTAAAAAAATTAGGGTATCAAAATTCAAACTGCTCTAAGGATACACCTAATTAAACACTAAATCGTACATATTAAACTCTCTGATGTCCAGTAAATAGGCCTTAACCAGTTATTTGCTGTAACCACACTTTCATGTCACATGGAAGACAGCAGTGCAGTCACAAATCAAGACCTCTGACCATATAATAAACCATAGCCCAAAATAGAAATGCAGTCAGAATTTATACATATAGTATATGCATACAATACACATAATACAAAGATAACCAGATGTGATGGATGTAACTACATATACTGAAGTATGTTCAGAATGCCCCATGATACACTAATAAATGCCAACATTTTAATATGTGCAGAACAAGCTCAATTACATCCAGATTTAACAGCAATTTCCAGGAGTTACCATGCAGGCAGACAATCCCTGTTAAACTGGCTCCATCTCTTTTGTATACGTGTTTAAAGAGAAGAATCCAATTAATAAATTATTGCATGTTAACTAGGGTTGTGTTACAACAAGCCATTTATTGAAAGTGAAACATAATAAAAAAGAATTTCTGTTAGTTTTCTGGAAGCCACAGGCATCAGTAGTAGAGGTAATATACTGACCAGCAAACTCTACATAACGTCTCAAGCTAATAAAGACCATTAAACTAGACTGAAACAAGTGGTGCAGAAACTGGTTTAGCAAGCAGAAGTTTGAAACTAGACTTTTAAAGAGAATTCTCTCAGCAGGAACACTAAGGCATTCAGTGGCACTGTTTTTCTTAATTCTCCGCTCAGCAGAGCTGTAAGAAGATAAATAGAGTGCCTTTAGGCCAGCGCTCTGTGTTTAACCACAGGCAACAGTGAATGCTTAGAAAATGAGCTTCAGAACAGAGCACACAGAAAACAATCCTCACCTGAGATACTCCCACCCACGCTCCCAAATATTAAGCTATTTCCTGACTGAAAGGCTCCCCCCCCTCCATGATATATTCTAATCCCTTCTTGAATTCAGAACTTATCTCTATATTAAGAAAACAAACACATACATAGTACTGAGGTAGACTGATGGGATCAGAAGTAGTCTTGTATTTCCTTTCAACTAGGAACATGTAACTTCTGAAGAGTATCAAGAGCAGGCCAAATGTTTTTCTTATGCTTCAACAAAATGAATGAGGGAATACTCAAGTAACATCAGACTCAGTGAGAGTCCTTAGGACACATCACTTAGCCTTTATAAGCACCATCCTCTACTGATATATGAAGAAGCTTTAACCAGAATGTGGCACAGATAAAATTCAGACACCTGATAAAGGACTGAAATATGGTATGTCCTGGTCTACACAATGGTTTAGCTCTCTCAGTTCAGATGCTCTTTTAAGAACTTTCCATCACGTTCAAAGCTGCACCAACAAATGCAAAGCTATGAAAATTGCAACTTACATCATTGAAAGTTAACTGGACCTCCTTCTTCTCTCCCAGTTTCAGAGAAGATATAGGAAATGTGGATGTGCCAAGAGTCTCATCCATAACGTAATTGGCATCCATCAAAGTAACCTAGAAAACATACACAGGTATTCAATTCTACTTTGGTAAATCCCTTTTTAATTCCATACACCTATGCCTAAAGTAAAAAAAAGTTATATGGAAAAGTAATAGGCCCAACCCAGTCAATGGCCAATGCCAACAGACATGTTCTTTTAAAACAGGATAAACTCATCTATAGTGTAGGTGGCACCTTCAAGGCAATCAATTGCGTAAGTATGACAGTATCATTTACAAGGGTTTTTTTATGCTAGCACCCTTCTGTCAGTAGATCTCAGCATCTTTCTAAGCAGACATAGTAACTTCAAATTAAACATATAAAATATACAATTACTTCAAATTTCCAGTTAGTAAAACTTCTCCATAGAGAAATTTATATAGTTTTAAATGCAATATGCCAAAAACCATACAGCAACTTTGCAGTGAAGACAGAATCCATACATCCTAGCCTTGTACCTACAGCCCAAGATTTTTTATAGCAATGATTTGGCAAGAAGTGCAGCATTCCAAATTACACAAAGCTTTTCTCTGTATCTAGCCAGATCTTCATGCCTCTTCTCATATTCTCCATGTCAGAGCATATACCTTTTCAAAATGTGATACTATCCAAAGATGTATGTGGATACCACAGAAGACTGTTCAATGCTTTTGCTCTAATTCATGTGGGTCTACATCTAGCATTCTTTTTTTCTCTGTTCCAAGTTCTGAAGTAAGATATTCAGAAAGAATTTCAAACTAACATTTCCATGGTTTCTATTAAATTTGGCTTATGATTTTTTTTTCCACTTTGTGGAATTGTATCTTCTAAAATATCATGTTTACAGCTTGGACCATATCTTTTGCATTAAAAAAAAAATGGAATCAAGATACAATCACTTGAATAACTAGTTGGTACATCTAAGTTCATCCTCTTCTCAGCCATAAAGAATCTTCTTCATCCTGTGCCACAAGCAACACTTTGAAATGATGAACTGCATCTTAGGACACAACTCTATTTTAATGGCATCTACATTCTCCTGGTTTTTTTGCAGAACTCTATGTCTATTGCTGTAATCTCTAAGGGCTGTCTTTTAAAACCAATAGCAATAGCAAAAACTTCTTAATGGGATTTTGGAGAGCTTCTTACACTTCAGAGTGAAAACTGCACTTGGGAGAGAGTTAAAGATTTAGATTTAAATAATCTGAGGAGTTGAGAATATTGGGGAGTCTGTGCGAGCTTGGAAATTCACAAAGAGGTTTTGGGTGGGGAGGTGGTTTCACGTATTTGAATTCTGACACTGCACTCCATGCAGAATCCAAAGGCTCTGTCAGGCACTGCATGTGTGTACCACAGTGGCAGAACACAAACATCAGTTTTAACCTAAAGATTATACCTTTCATGGTAAAGATAATATTTGCCATGAACACCATATATATGTGTATGCAAATATACATATCAACCAGGTCCATAATTAACCATTATTAAATGGTACTACTGACTCTTTGCAGGTAATATTCATGGAATTTTATAGCATGTGTCTCAGAGAACAGCAACAGCCTGTAGTTATTGTAAAGATACATTTCCAAATTCTGCTAAATCAATCAATCTTGTGTTCTGTTACAGGAGACAGAGACTTGCAGAACATGGCAGTATGCTACGGCCATACTGTGCTGGAAATCAACACCTTGTCAGCTCATAAAATCCTGTACTTTATAATGACCGCATAAAACCACACTAAAAACTGAGAAAAACCTTATAAAATGTTAGCCAAATTACAAAAGATATTTTAGTAACTGGAGGTTCTCACCCTGGTGGGAAATGAGCTAGTCACACTGTTACCACAGAGGGAAGCGAACAACGCAGGCCTGCACATGGTCAAAAATATCTGAGACCATGTAACAGTACGAAAGTAATGCCTTGCCAGCATCAAAACTTCTTCACATCAGAAGAGATGGTAATGTTCCCAAGAAGGCAGGAGGTAAGCCATTGGTCACTGCTGTTTGTGACTTTACTAATTTATCCTTTAAAAATCCTTGAACCAAATTTTGTACTCAACAAATTTATACAGTAGTTGGGAAGCTGCCTAAGTGTAACAACAAGCAGAATCTGACCCAGTCTTCACACAATGCCAGTAAAACCAAGGGACTGTATTTTAACTATTATTTGCTATTCCTCAGTTTACCATTCCACTCCTCTTTTGAGGATCATGAGAGCTACTATAGATCACATCAATTATTTAGCCAGCTGTAGCTCCTACAGATCTTCCAAAAAAAGCACAGGATCTGCAAAGAAAGGTAAAAGTCTCTGCCCCAGGACTTTTGTTAGAATCCACAAAGTCTTTATCACGCAAAATTGAAACAATTTTTAGTTCCCATATTGCAACAAAGGCAGCTGATGAACCCAAGTTCTTCTTTTCTTCTTCCTATTTCCATAAATGCTTTTTCACAAAGAAGCCAGAATCATCCCATTCCTCTTCGTAATTCCTGACATCTATTTGCCTGACTTGTTATTAGAAAGCAAGAACTAAGTTAGAGATTTCAAACATTTCTCGAGTTTCATGTGGCCAGTTTGCATGTCTATGACCAAAACATTTAGCAAGAACGAACTCAGGTGACTGTTGCACCTGACCTGGTGGAAGCTATTTTGGGTAATCTGCTTTCCAATCTGCTGTAGGGAAGTTACTGTGAATTCCCTAGTATCACTGTCTCTTGTGCAGGATGCATGATAGTTCTTCATGCTCCATTGAGCTGATCATGGGATTCTTCCTCCCCGAACAGTAGAACCTACCCTCTCCCCAAGAACACAGGGAGCCTTGTAGGAAACACAATTCAATTTTCAGATCTTGAATAGTTTAGTCCCAATAGATTACGGTTACTAGTTCAATGAAAAGCTTCACAGGCTTTAGCCTCTGTCCCATTTGGCCAATTTAAACTGATTCTCCGTAAGCTCAGGTCAGAAGACTCCATGTGTTAGGGCCATCCTCTATGAAGAACCAAGCTAACAAAGGACTGCAGATAACCTTAAATGCTTGCCATACCCACTTAGAAAATAGTTACACTTAACACTCACCTTTAGTACACAACCCGGAAAGGCTTAACATACTGAGACTTAATGGTGACTTGGTCAACAAGCCTGCACGTGGAATAAGAGTACCCAAAACATCACTAGGTGGGCTACACAGCCCTTGGCTCCAGGCATACAGGACAGCAGAACCATGCTTCTGCTTTCTGTCTCCTCAGGGAGAAGCATGGAATGGGCAGAGACTTGACTTTACGCCGACCTTGATTTACTGTCCATAACAGCTGAATCAATGTAGGAAGCAGGGAGAAAATAATTAATGGCTGATGTGAAGAATAGTAATACTAGCCCTCAGGAGCAGTCCAAGAGATGACTCAGAGGCATATCCTATAATGACTCTCAAGGCTACTTCTTGAATAATACAATTTGTACAACATCTCTTGCTTAGCACCATGCTTAAAGGCAAAAAACAGCCTTTAATGTTAAAAAAAAAGTTGTCATCTTGAGGCAACAGATGCCATACATGTACAAGCTACTGTTATTTTAACCTTGTAGACATTGCCCAACTTCCATTTTCACAGATACAGCTCAGCCATGTGATTTACCTCAAGAATATTCTCTTGGTTGGGGTCCAAAATGAACTCAAAGGTCTCGTTCCACACAGGATTCACATCATTATTGAAATGTTTCGTTCTCTTCCTGCAATCAGGAGCAGATGGGATGAACAGCTCCACATAGGGATCTGGAGTGTCAACTACAGAGCAAAACAGATGTTCAAGTTAGGTAAAACTTAAGCTTGGGTTGCAATAATCAATACAATTATGTGAAACCACAGATCATCTCATGGTCTATGACAGAAAAATATTCAACTATATAATTTACATAAATACAATGACATGAATCATACAATGATATTAACGATCTCCCCCCAAAAACCAGGCATGCTTTTAAGAGGGGAGGAAAAAAGCCTTCAACAAACAGAATGGCACTGGGACTGATTCAAGTTTATTTGAAATATGTATGCTTCTACCAGGCAGTGGTAATTATTTTTAAAAACTTTTACCCCTTCCTCTCTTTCTAGCCTTTAATTACTTTGGCTTGTGTCACAGAAGTAAGTATTCCACAAAACCAGTTTTCAATTAATGAAAACAAGCAGCTTGGTATACAGTTTTGGATCCTCTTTCAGCTTTGCTGGTTTGGCAATCATAAAGGAAATCAGTTGGGCCACTTATGTACTGCTAAACACAGTGTAAGGAGAGCTGTTCAAATCTGAAACCACTGCAATCACCAGATCTTTGTGGAGGTCACCAAAGAATCAAGATCTTATTTACACAGTATATTTGAGTAACAACTGCGCAGAACACTAACTGAAAATATAGAAACATACGCCAACTATAGCTAATCAGAGTTATCAGAAGGAGAAAAATACAAGTTGACAAAACTCATCTGATGGGTCTAATAATAGCCATTCCTGAGAGCAAAGACTGCATTGTTGGCAGCCCTAAAAATCCTACCTTTCCAACCGGTTAAAGGAGGTTATATTTCTTTGTCCAATGAGGTTTTTTCTGTTCGATGAGATTTTTTTTCTGTCAAACTGCACCAAGGCTGATGTAGTCCTTTACAGATTGCTCTAAAACACTGCTCAGACGCTTCACAGCAGAGCATGGAAAGTTATTTCTGTCATTTTGGTGATTACGAAAACCTACCAACTCTGCTGTAGTAAAACACGCACATCTTTCCAGCATCCTCTCTTCAAAGTTTACCCTCTGCTTTACTGAAACATTTTCAAGCAAATACAAAACCTACCACAGACAAGAATCCTTTCCTTAAAGGTCTCTTTTTGAAAGAGATTAAAACCCATTACTAGGTAAAACAGGTCTGAACATTCCTCCTTGTACACACTTTAAGTCTAAACAGACTTTTTTCAACAAAGCCAAGTGTTTTTAGAGACTCTTCGATTTCAATAAAATGTTATCAGTGAGATTGCTGAGGGCCAGAACCACATGGTCATTTCAGCTGGGAGAAGGAGGAAATGAGCAAAACAAAAAAGTTTTATACTTTCCAATGGGAATCAATTGTCTTCTGGAAAAAAAACAAGCAAACAACCAAAAAAAAAGGCTTTTTGAAACCACTCTGGAGTTTCTGTATCTGTATTAGGGCAGAAGAGAATCAATACTCATAATCTTTGGCCTCCCGGCAATTTAAGTGGGGAAAATCAGCCAGACATCATGTGCCTTCTGATGCCATCACCAAACATAAAAGATACCGAACTTACCCACAAAGTACTTCAAATATCTCTGGAGATGCAAAATAACACGCAAGGGTTGTGCTTTGAACCAAGTATTCCTCTAGCCAGGGAAACTTTATGGATAGCAAACAAACCTTCTCCTAGTCTCAGGCTCCCTCACAGTTAAAATTTTATATGTAAACAGACTTTGTGATTCACAGTTTTCCCTGTGTGAGGATATCCTTGGACTGCTACAATGCTCCACAGACCTTCTTAAGGAGTTTTACATTGTGCTCCACATCTGTGGGTCTTAGCCAGTTGCTACAATTTGGCAGGTCACACTGCTACCCGTATAATTAACAAGCAGCTATTTAAAGTTGGGTATCAGTGTGGAAAGCCTTTAAATAGCAATCTTTATTAGCACCTAAGAATTTATGTCTGATCTTGTCTCTCATTTAAAGTCAGGGGAACAGGGGGATCAACCCCCAAGTGTATTTTAAATCTGTTTTGTCAGTGGCAGATGTAACTAATTGCCAACCTTTATTGAATATGTTAGCTCCCTTGAATTACTACACAAAATTGTGCCAGAAAGAAGGAAATCAAGGCCCCTTGAAACTAAACAGCAAAATATCTACTGAAATCAGAATTGACAAGATCTCATCTGGCAAGTCTGGATATCAAGCACTACTTTGGCAATAAACACTACAGACTTGCTCTGCCAAGAGACTGAACTTGCATACAAAAGCTTGAGTTTTAACCAAAATACTGGTGCTGAACAGTGTTCTGGGCAAAATGTCAATGCTTCCCTTTCTGTTCAATTTTTTTATGTGATTATGTGATCAGCACTAACTGTAAGTTACAAAACTTTTTTTTTTTTAGTTTTAAAAACAAACAGCAAATGGTTTCCTATCTGTATTCAAAACCCCATACCACTGCACAGCTGGCATACAGGTGCCATTACTAACTTCCCATCAGACAGACTCCAAATAAGTGTTGAAACAGAAACTAAACCCAAGGCATGAAACAACTAAATTTAGAAAAATCAGTCTTCGTAACTCAGTATTGCCAAGCCGCCCCTCACTCCCTGCCTTTATTATCTTTTTTAACCCGAGGCAAAGTGTTAATCATCTGCCCTTTCATGTTTGAAAGTTTATTTTGTGCTATTTTCAATTAAGAAAATGAAAATCTATTCTTTTGTAACTTCCTTCTTCAGATGAAGACAAAAAGTACTGGAAGATTGTGTGCTCTGATTAAGATATTGCTATAAACTATACTGTATTAATCAATATCTTACTCCTCATTATTATTGGTTGGGAACCAAAAACTAGCTACCAGCAATCTGGCAAGTAATGCAAAAGTATTCACTTAATGTATTTCAACAGACAGAGTATATATCCTTTTGCATACAGTATTTATTTCTGTTTATGTTTTTGCTACTTGATTTGCCAAGTATGTTTTTCAAAAAGACTAATCTGAAAATGTAAGTGAAAAGTAGCTTGATCACTGCTGTTATCTATATTTTGATTTTAAAAGGAAGCATCTTTATGAAATGGTTTACAGGTCAAAAGCTGATGTTTTGCAAGTGTAATCAATACAAGAGCATTATCTATGTAGAGACAACGTTGTTGTGGAATTGCTCTTTTATTTTTAGTAGCCTACTTCAAACACCAACTGCAGACTTTTCAAAATAAGCAACGTGTAAGAATTTGTACTTCTTCCTCAGCCACTTCTGAAGAAAACAAAGTTTCTATACAGCTCAGCTAGGCTCTGGGCTATTCCTTGCTAAAGCATTCTCGCATGACTCCTCCAAAATTTGCAGGCTAGCTATCTGCAGTGCATCTCACCTTTTTAATGTAGGTAAAGTTTGGAATGTTTGCAAATGGAAAACTTGGAAGGTTTTCAAATGGACACATGCACTACCATAAGACAGTGACTGTACAGTATGAGTCCATATTCCTCTCTTCCTGGCAGTCTTTGACTATCTATATAGTAAGTGCCTCAAAATGTGTATGCAACTAAAATGTCATACTTCTCCCAGAATCAAAAAGCTTCACACATAATGGCACAGATAATGCTCTGGAATAGAGAGACCAGACTCTGTTAGTATTTATCAGTAAAAACCAAATATGATCTGACAATTAAGTACAAGTGTATCTAAAACCCCACCTTTACATGAAAAAATAAAATTAAGAGTTTCAGCACTGATGTCAATGGAACTAACAGAGGGTCATTCATTTAGCAGCTTATAGCTAGATGAATTGTAAAGGTGATTAACAAACTGTTCATAATAATCCTTTTGTAGGATTTACAGCATCCATCAAATCTCCAGGGGCTGAATACAGATATCCAATAGCAGAAGCAGAGTCGGCATCTAAACTGTTATTTTTAAACACACTGGCTTAAGAAATGGCTGAGAGGTAGGAAGTAAGGATTCAATGACTTTTCCCTGTTTGATTTATCTCCTGGTTAAGTAATTGCTATAGAATTCTATCTCTAAATCACATTATGAATCATGAAGTGAAACACACAATGGACAGTAATTAGGATCAATCATTTTCACATTAAAAATGAGTAATGCTTTAAGCAATCTGTCTGTTAAAGAAACCTGTAAAATTTTCTACAATGACTGGAAATCATTTGATCTTACGTTACTAATTTGGTGAGATGACTGTCATCAGGCCCCCATATTAATATAATTAATATTTGAGACATATAATTTATATTTCAGTCATTCCAGTTTAAATTATTTCAAAAGCATGATAGACATAAAGAAACTATAGAAAGCCTGTTCAAATATAAAATACCAAGGATGAAACGACTGCCATCATCCATTAAAATTCACCTCATTTGTCCATAAAAAGTTGAAAGAAATGCAAAGTTCTTGAAGTATTCCAAAATCTGGCTTTCTACAAAAAAACTCTGCACCATAAGAATTTGTTTGGTTTTTTTTTTACAAGAGTATGTCATAAACACTTGCATTCATAACATATTAAATAAAGCTATATTAATTTTAATTTCAGTTAATATATGCATCACCATTATAGAAAGTAAATCTGGATCCAGATTTTTTGGACCCATGATCTCCAGATACCATGTTTATGCATTTACAGGAATATTCCAGTAAGTACATGGCAGAATTTCCTTAAAGAACTATGTTAATTTGGTTCATTAGAGTTTTCTGCCTTCCAGTTAACCAACGTTCTCCATCATTAAGTGCAGCCCCATTCATAAAATCCTGCTAGGCCCAAAATGACCACCTTTGTCTACTTTCCACCATTTTTTTAGCTTACTGCTCTACAGTACAACTTGATTAGCACAAAATGACATGCAGCCGAGCAACCTGACTGAGGCCAAGCTAGTAATGGGAACTGCTGGACTACCTCCCTCTCCTCCAAGGGGAAGGAAGCTAAAAAACACCAGCTGTGCCTTATACACAAGCAGTTCTGGCTGGGGAAGGGAGCTCAAGCAGGCTATGCAGCACATACTTGCTGCTGTCTGGCTGCAGGGCTCTTCTGAATTTTATGGAAGTTATCAAACCTACTGTTTGCCTAGAGAAACCCAAATCAGGGGGCACAGAGGCATTTTCAAGAGGTTGAACATTAACTAGTATCAATCATAGTAATCCAGCATGGCGTGAGCTACACAAATCTCTTCCTAGGCCAGAAACACAGTTTTGTTGTGTGCTTAAAAATTACAACTGAATTTTTATTCAAATAGTGAATTTTATGTGGTTCACTGGACAATATGCTTCACAGTGGCATAGGAATATGATTTCTTCACTCTGCCACAGTCAGATGAAAATGTAATGAATTTTAAAATCATGGGGTTTCCCAGTTTAATGTGATTTTCCAGTTTTAAAAAAGGGAATCCATGAAAACAGTATTTATCAATAATTGTCAGATATAAATAATTCCCAAATAATTAAAGTTTCCCAAACAACATGTTAACAAATATATAAATTATTAGATTTGGCTTACCCTTGCTCTGCTACAAACTAGTGAACTGATAGACTAACACAAGGCTCTAAAAAAAGGTGTCTCCAGTGCTTAAGAGAACATAGGCACCATTAATTGATTCATGAATTCACCATCAGATCGGCAAGGAGGAATGGAAAAAAGGCAGAGCTGCAAGGTCCCGCATACAGCAGCCAGCAATGCTACTTGGTCATGTGACTGGATGGAGGGGATGGTAAACAGTCTGATTAGGATGCTGGTACTCAGGGTAAGACGTCAGCTTGGTACAACCTCCCTGCTAATTCACAGGCAACAAAGAAGTATGTAGTCTTTGCTGCGGAGGAGGCTGGTGGTACAATTCTGGAAACCAGGAAGTTCTTCTCCCACCTGAAGAGCACAGAAGGAGCGCAGGAATACCAGGAGCAGAAGTGGCTGTGTCAGACTGCTACATACAAAAGAATCTCATCACCCTCTTACATAATCTTTGCGTTAAAAACTACCGCAGCCACACAATCACAAGCCCTCAATACCATAAAATACTGCAGCAGCTAACAACAACAAGGCTGAACCTTTCATCTGTCTTTAGATTTGTTCTGAATTTCCATTTTCAAAGAGAACTGTAGCTGAGTCTGCTATGAATTCAGGCCTCTCATTCATATGGAGCAGATATTTCTGAGAGTCTTCAAACAGACAAATTTATAGTCTAGCAGTAACATAAACACCAGACTAGAAGTCTGCAGACTAGCCAGAAGGCCACAGGGAACCTAAAATATCCAAGAGTACACACAAAGATTGCCAGTAAGGGGTCCCAAGGAGGACGTGACAGGTTATTTGTTGCCTGTGTTTAAGGTACTATAGCGAATGCCAGGGCTTCTGGCATTCATCTTCAAGAGGGATTTTTCAAAGGGGATGATGCAGTGAGAGATTTCATGAGCGGAAGTTGACTACAAGTGAAGTAAAGCAGCTCCCAAACCAGCAGTTATGCTATGAGAAATCGTGTGATTGGGTAATAAATTTATTACAGATTATTAGTCCCTTTTATTACAGTGCTTTTCATCTCCAGCATTACTTAAGTGAAGGAAAGAATTGAACTCCAAGCACAGGCACTGCACTACCACCCAGTTTACTGGGGTGGGACACCACTAGCAGTTTTGCTGATCCAGCCTTGAAAGGAAAAAAAAAAACCCAAACAAGTCAGCTGAACCCTTCATAGTTTCAAACCAAATTTGTAGAAATGCCAAGACCAAACAAATATTCAGTTCTCTAGGTTATCTGTACAGTTCCCTTTGCAGACAGACAGCAGTGAAAAGTGACTAAAACATAAGCTTGCAATAGTCCAGACAGAAATCTGTTTTTCTAGTAGTGTGCCAGAATCTAAGGGGTTTGGGTTTTTTTTTAAATTAATTTAAATGCCTAGTTCTTAAGAGCTTTTTCAGTGTTAAACTTGTGAAACATCTCCCTCTGCCAACAAAGACACAAGCAGTAGAGAAGGAACAGACAGCATGGCTGCCTAGTTCAGCTATGACTGTAGGTCCATGGTAACGCCAGACCTGGGCAGTGATAATTTTGCCTAGAGTAGGTTTAGGCATATCATCAATCACATTCCTGGTAAATTACTCAAAACCCAAAATATTATTTTTATTCTGGATTTATGTTAGTTGATGGAGTATAGATTATTCCTAGTCTGGCATAAAGTCTGCTAATACAAATTTAAACTGGCAACATTTTCTGCATCCGCAGAACAAGTTTACACTGGATCTGTGTTTGGTATAATGAGGCTTCAGAGGTTTTGGTCCTCTACCAGCAGCCCTAGAGCTTAATTTACTATATTGCTGAAGTGCAGCCTCCAGGCTTTCGAGCGAGAAGAGGTTCTTCCCTTGATTTTTCAGTTCAGACAGTTTTCAGGAACATTTTAAAAGTCTGGACCTGCCCTAACTGGGCAGAACCATAGCTAAGTATAGGCTCAGGTTGGCTACATACACATCACACCTTGGCAAAACCATCATCATTGCTACTGCAAGCAATTACAGGAAACTCAAAAATAAAGTGACACCTGTGAATTGTTTCTGCCCCAACCTCACCACTCAGTTGGATTAGTACAGGCATTTCATTTACAGGACTGAAAAATGGGTTGCAAAGCCGTTAGTCAGAACAGGATATGCACATCAATGTTAACAGGTCCATAAAGGGAAAAGGATGATCATGCATGTGAGTTAATCTGTCCAACTAAGCAAGGGACAACCTAGCATTAAGCAGACATTCCCTGTATTTCAACTGTCCTGTAACACTGTTGGCTGGATGCTTTGATAGAGCAAAGTTTTTTGTGACAGGCTTTACAAAAGCATTCCTTTCTGTAGTGATGAAATGAGGAAGGTTGATGATTTTTTTCCTCCTTTTCAGAACACGTTCAGTCAGAAATACATAAATGAACACATTTATTTATTTGTAAGAACTTAACTTTGATACAGACTAATATGTGGGACAGTTAGCCTCCTGCAAAATGTGAGGCAGTAACTAGAGGATGCTTCAAATCACAGTTTAAAAAAAAATAACCAAAACACTTTCAAAACAAATTAAAGTCTTCTTCATGCAGTAGATAGCAATCTGCAGAACTCCTTATCAAAGGAGTTGTGGATGAGAAGATTATTTGTATTCAAGGAAAACCAGTGAAGTTTATGCAAGAGAAACTCAGTGAAGGCTACTTATTACGTCAGAAGCACATCCAGCTCAGGGAGTCCCTTACTGAAGGCAGCTGAGTGTTTGAAGAGGATCAGAGGAAATTATCACATGCTTACCCTGTTCTTATTTTTTTGTATCTGACTATGACTGATCTTCCTGATTCTCCCTTAGGATCAGGCATTAGCCCAACCCTAACACAACTTCAAAGGCCTCCTCAGGAAGGGGGATGAGAGGGAAAAGAAAAGAAAGCAGAAAGAAATCATATTACAGAGGAAAAATGGAATAAAAGGAGGGAAATCCCTCCTGAAGGGAGGGAGTGAAAGGCTCAAACTGGAGAAACAGTGGCATCCACAACTCCCTGCAGGAAAGCCCCACCACAAAGTTCTGCCTGGAGACATGACAGAACATGAAACAGAAACAGTTCCCCATCACCATCAAGCTCCATTCTCCTGGGTCTGCAGTTGGTCACAGCATGGCAAGGGCCTTAAGCAGAGAGACAAGGAGGTCCTTCAAAGCAGAGTATCAGGCCAGATGGATCCTTGGTCTAAACCAGTATGACTGCTTTGATGTTATCATTACAGTGTAACAGACTAACAGGAGAGCCTTCCTCTGGGAGATGAAAACAAGTTTTCACTAACATTTTACAGAAACAGACCCTGCCTCAATAACTACATGGCAAGTATTCAGAGATGGAATTTGGTTCTCATTGCAAAGATACTTTTGAAACTGGAAAGAACAGCATGTTCTGGATCAGTTTCACTGTGGAACACATAAGCCTGTTTCAAACACAACTTTCACCTCCCAGCACTGCTTCTGGCTAACTCAAAACAAAGCAAAAATATTGCATTTGTCAAGGAAACTGAAATCTAGTCTACAGCTTCCTCAGGGTTAGACTGAGAACTGCAGTAGATATTTTATAAGCAGTTGTAAATAGCATTGTTCATTTTTTAAGATATACATCTTTTAAGGACACATATTTCAGTACCAGACTATGGCTGCCAGTGGACCATGGACCACTACAGGATATGATCAACAGCAGGGCTGGTACAAGGGCTGTTGGGGAAGAGTCAAATCAAAAGGGGTTACTGAAGCCCACAGAGCTTTGTCATCCTGGGACTCAGTTGTCCATCCAGGCCACTCTAGTCCAGACTAGAGCAGCATTGGTCCAAATAAGAATATTTCTATCTCCTTCCTGCAAGATACTTCGGTCCTCCTCCTCTGCTTTGCTCTGTAAGGCATATAGTACATCTTACAGCTCCTGGCCACGTGAAGATCTGCATGTGCAACTTGTAGGACTGGGAAGACTGGCCAACTCTGACCTACTTTTTCCAGGTTGTTAGGCTGACAAAGGGGAGGAGTTTGGCTTGTTTTCTTCTTGAAGCTCCCTTGCAAAAATCAGGTCCTGCTTCCAGGCCTTGCAGGAAGAGCTTTATCTGATGATACTTCAATGGTTAAATCATACTGTAGCTAAGTCAGGGTGCAAGACCAGCCAGCTGTGATACAGAAAACAGCTGGATTAGTCCTGAATGAGCTGCTGTAACACAAACTGTTGTGTCCCTGCTCTAACACAAGCAAGCAAATCTCCAATTCCTTCCCTTTCAGCTAGCTGAGGTCTAAAATACTCCACACATATACATAAACTGCACTAGACTACTGTGACTCTGGCTTTAAATAAGCCAGCTTCAACACCAAGAGCAATGGCGCATAGTGAACACAACCCCAGGGCAAAGGCCTATGAAGAGAGAAATGGTGACTGAAACTGCAGGCAATAAATTAATTTCCTCAAATTGACTCTGTTTTGCTTGTGACAGTGATAGGTAAGTGATATCCCTGTCCTCATCTTGACCCATGAGAACTTATCACGGTATCTTCTCCCCCCATCCTGTTGATGGAGGGGGAGTAACAGAGCAGCCTGGTGGGTACCTGGCAGCCAGCCAAGGTCAACCCACCACACATTTGCTGCAGTTGCTTGTTTCATAAATCTTCCAGCCCATAAAAAGACATAGCCAGAAGACTTGAGCACAGCTATTAGAGCAGCACTCACTAAAAAGAATTTAAATCTTTTGTAAAGATAGATCTGTATTGATTGGATGTTGATAGGACAGTATCTAGAGTGACAGTCACCTTAAAAGGGACACCATAAAAAGAAAGTGAAATCAGTGAAGGAAGTACTCCTATACAAAGGCAACAGCAAATGGGTAGATATGTGAAATAAGAAGGGACTTGAATGAACTCCTGGGAAAGAGGGAGTCTGCTATCAAAACCTCCCCCTCCAGACATCCTGGGTCATGCATTCTTACAGTAATTCTCATTTATCATCCCCACACACCATTCACAGAATGACAAACTGGTGTAAGTAGACTAACTTCCTTCTTATGTGAAAAGCATTTGCATGGAAAATTTCTATGATGCAATTATTGCCATTTTCATTTATTTTGATGTGCTTTTATCAGTGAGAAACAAAAGCAGCTACTGTAGCTTAGCTACTCAGATTCTGGTATGACCCAGATTCAGATTTGATTGCTTGTCTTTGTCAGTTCACTCTACAAAAATTCTAAAGCTTACGGAGACAATGGGAAATCTCAGCCAAATAAAATAAAAAATAGAGGGCTGGAAGCTATGCTAGCTCCAGCTTTCTCTGTTGTTCCAGCCACCCAGATCAGCCAGGTCACTAAAAATATGTCTTGAATCAGCAGTGCTGTGCATGTGAACTGTTCACTCAAGGAAGCACATTGTCTGTGAAAGTTACAGTGTAGTGGGCATCTACTACCTAGTTTTAAGGATGACACAAACATTTATGCTCTCCATTAATGAAGGATAACTATGTGTGGATAACTATGCCATAGAAATCAGGCCCTCTATGACCACCCAGAGAGTTGGGGCATCATGCACACCAGACCTCTCATCTAAAACTCCTTGAGCAGAGGTGGACCTCAAATCCTTAAGATGAAAAATATCATAGAAACAGCAAAATTATAAGCACTTCCACATATTTAGTAAACTTAGATTTACTCAGATCTTCACAGCTATTCCAGAAATTCTTGGAAAGACTGATATGGAAAAAAGAAAAGCAAAACATTATACAAAATCTCTCATGTTTACTGGGACCTCCATCACCACCACAATGTAGAATTACCTCTCTTGCCCACAGAGCAGTCATTGTCTACACAAACTGGAACAACAACAGAATAAATTAGGAGAAACCTACCAGAAGAGTTAACAGTTTGGTAGTGTCTGTCATGGGAGAGCAACACTCAGGTATCCAACCCAACCAAGGCATCTCATGTTAAGTATCACAGCCACCCTCCCTGGTAGGAAATCCTATCCTTGAGATCAGAAATCCAATGTAAAAGTTCAAAAATTCCTTCAACAAGTTATAGTTTTGGCAAATCAAATAAAAAAATATAAATAAATGGCTGGCAATATCAGCTGTAAAAATCCTCCACTGCTCACAGCTTCATGCTTCTTTCTTAAGTAATTAACATGATTACCGATTTGATCAAATAGCTTCTAGGCTCCAACACACCAAGCTTTGTTTATGTAGGAAATAAAAATATTTTTCATTTCCCAAAATACAAACAGAAGCAATGATCTGGTTTTTTGTTGGTTTTTTTTCACTTCAGGGTATTTGCCAGGACTCCAAGAAGAAGCCCCAGGAACTTGGAAGCTCGCTCAGAGATGCCACAGACTGCAGGTGCCTCAGGTTACAGAGCACTCATAACTGCCTCAGACAGGAAACCAAGCAGGTTTCAGTGGCCCTTGAGCATAGTTCTGTCAGGTTTTATCAAAATAAAAATTTCTTCCCGAGTAGCTTTTTGGTTTTGATGATTTGGTAAGATAAGAGTTTTGTCTGGAAAAAAGTTCCAATTATACTGATGGATAATATTTGGAATTTATACTACAGGACCATACTTGTCCATGGTCGGGGGGGGGAGTGGGCAGAAGAAAAAAAGAAAATAAAAAAATGTCATGGTCTTCCAGCTTTCTTCACCCTTTCCATACTCCCTTTAATATCATATCATGGGGTTCCCATTTCAACACCCTTTCTTCCTTTCCCATGTTTCCCTCACTGTCTCATGACAGAGACCTCTGTGTCCAAGAACCTGGGTTTTTCCATTTAACCCATCTTCTTACACATGCAAAACTGTGGGCCCCTTGTTCTACTCTTTACAGCACTTTTCCCAAGGTCTTCTTATGTAAAGACCCTCTCAGAGTCCACCAACATTAACACTCCACTGCATCTCCTCTGTGTGCTCCTTTCCTTCACCCCACAGTAAGGTTAAACAGATTCTCAATTCCTTCTTCTTCCCTTCTGCCAGGGCTCCCCTCTCTCCCCTCATACTTGGGGTTCTTGAACACTCCCTTTCCAACTGTCCCTCCCACTTACCCCCCCAAGTTTGATATTAAACAGTAGACACTAATGAAAAAAATCTGTTAACCCACTGAAGCAAAGCTGTGTGTCAGAACAGCTGCTGTAGTTTGACTTGAAAGCAGTCTCCAGGAATATGCTGGGAGAGAAACAACTGCATGTCAAACAAGCCTGATAAGAGAGCAGGAGGCACCACACATCCTCCCAGCCCCAAGCCTGCACATCAGGCTATGCAACACTCCGCATGAAGCACCAGGGAAAGGGAGAGATGACCTGACAGCAAAACAATCATAATAAAGTGGCAATATTCTTTTTACAGATTCAGCCAATATATTATTCTCTCCCTCTTCCCACCTTATAAGCAGACAAGAGTTTTCATGAGTCATTCTTCCTAGTGGTTTCCTATTCAGCTACTAAGTCCAGAGGCTCAGAAGCCTAACAGAAAGGGGAAGAAGTGCTGGCGTCTCATATAGCTCTCCACCATAAGAACTGCTTATCTGTTTGGGGCTTTTTTTTTTTTAATTATTCTTACTGCATTGACTCAGCAGAGCTCTGGGCTTCTTTCTTTTTAAGTGTTCCCACCACCAAACCACAGCCTTTTGAAGATACAGCAATTGCCAGTTTCACTATACTCAGAACAGCACTTCGACTGAGCCAAAAAAATAAGTGTAGGTGTTGCTTGCTTGTAGGCAAATTACTTACAACTCACTCAGCTTTTTTGGATCAATGGAAAGAAGGAGCGGCAAATTTGCTTTCTGTGTTAGTGAGTGAGCAATGAAATGGGTACGTTGCCTTGCCCTACCTTTAACAAGCAAGACAAAAAAAAAAAAAAAGAAAAAAAAGAAAAACGCACCAACCCACTAACAATCATTCAATGCATGACAAGCTTGATGTGTCATCTCCCCCTGCCTATGGCAACAGTCTCCTAGAAAAAGAGAGACAAAATAGAAAGATATACTCACGCATGTCACCAATCGCTCCTTTTGTGACATTTGTGGCTTTCCTTACTGTCACAGTGAATATGTGTGAATACTGGTGTTCCACCTGGAAATCAGAAAGTTAAAGGTGATTAAGCTCCAGAACCAAAAACTACTATCAAAATAGGTTTCATTTTGTCCAAAAACTGAGAGAGAGAAATCACCCAGTCAAAATGTAAGTGAAACTCATACTGGATAGAGCATCTTAAAGCTGAACTGCACCCTGTAGCTTTACTGAAGAGCTTATACTACTAGGGTTGCTTGATTTTCCGGCAGCCACACCTACTAATCTCAATGAATAACACTCCTCCTCTCTACCAAACCTGCTTTAAGGCATTTAGTCAGTCAGGGACAACTTGGTATGGTAAGAAAAAAAATAAAAAGGGGGCTATTTTATGGTGTGCTTTTCTTTGTAATTACCTTCCCTCAGTAAAAAGAATGGGTGCAATTATTTCAAAGTATATGTTCTGGAACAGATATAAGCACGCTGCACACACAAGGGATATAGTTAGTAATGCATGGAATATATGTTCTTAGTACACATCAATATTCAAAGTGCAAGTGTCCTTAAGACAATGGAGGGAAGGTGAAAAGCAAGCTGTTAAAACATTCACAAGCAAATTTCATGCCGTTTCTGAAGGTTCCTGTTTCCTGCAAAGCCCAAGCACACAGCAGGAGTTGCCTTTCTAAGAGCCAGTCTGTCCCAAATGAACTAGGGAAATAAAAAAAGATGAAATTAAGAACAAAACCAAAACCTTTAATGAAAAGAGATCAGTAACTCCTATCTATTGTTGCTTTGTCTATACAGCTGTAAGTTTGACGAACCTACTGAATACCATTATGAGAATCACCGCTGCATATTGCAAGGAAGACAACATTGGCCTTTACAGGGACTCAGTACAAAGGCTGTGGGTAAGTTTTAAGTTCTATGTATTAGAGCCAGGATCAGATCTCACACAACTGCATCTCAGCACTTAGATCTATCTACACTGCTATTTTAAAGCCAGTCTTAAGACGCTCAAGCTGTCTGACTGCCCACAGTGCCTAGATGTTGACTTACGTGCTTGTACAACCTGGAGGGCACCCGCCTGCTCTCTGCAACAGAAACTCAGGCACTGGAAAGTGCTTTCTTGCCATGTTTTCATCTGGATACTCCCCCCCCCCCCTTTTTTTTTTTCTTAAAAAAAACCCAACCATCCAAACAAACAGATAAGCCAACAAAACCTTTCAACACATACATGGCTTAGTTTTCAACAGTGGCACATGCCTCAATTTAAGCTACTGCTATTTCAACTGCCAGATTTTAAGGGCCTTCAGTTGGTTCTTACAGCTATTTCAGAACTGGTTGTTTCACCCAAGCCTCATTTATTTCACATCTACAAACACACTTACACCTGGAGACTAGAACCAAATTGGATCCTTCTAATACAAATAAACAAAAAATAGTTTCTTACACATTATATATCATTTTCTCAAAAAAAAGAAAAAAAGCCAAAAACAATCTTCTAAAAGCAGCAAAAGTGGCTTGTGAATGCTTAAGTAACAGTTGAGTCAGGACACATTAAAACAAACTCAAATGATACAAACACAAACACCTCCACAAGTCTGTAGTCTAGAAGTCTGCAAAGGCATAGCCACATCACCACGCCAAAATATCTAGGAGAAAATGCCCACAGTGATACCAAGGGTATGACTTCACTGGAGACACTGGCTGACCCAGACACTGAATTGTCGTATGCTTTATTAAGGCTGTAATCACGCACATATTGTGATGACTGCTAGAGGCTCATTTCATGATAGTCTGCCCAGCAGTAAATTTCAACTCTGTAATTTTTCCCCTGTAAGCTGTAGGAGTTGTCTGGTTCAAAGAACAAGTAAGCAGGCAGTGGGGAAACTGTGGCAATGTAAACTATTACAAGTGGTATACTGAAATTATCATTGCACAGCAAGTGGTTCACTAACTGCAGTAAAAATAGAATCCAGACTCAAGCCAATTCTCTCAACCAGGACTGTTAACTCACCTCAAAAGTATCAAAGCCAACAGAAGTGGGTTAGGTGTGAGAATTCAAAGTTGTTAAGAAGCAACACCTATTAAACAGCCTGCCTTGTGCTGACATGGAAGATATACCAATGATTTTGTAACATCCATCACCATTTGTATCACAACTTCTAAGAGTGGATGGATGAATGAGAAAGAGGATGGTCTTTTCCCCAAACAAACTTCTGTGTCTGCCACGTGGCAAAAAAAAAAAAAAAAAAAAAAGTCCAGAGTTTTCCATCACAGCTACGTAAAGTTAGCCCAGTTCTGTCATTTACCCTGCTTCAAGAATTTTTACAAGCTGTGAATCTCCAGAGAACGACTCTTACTATCCCTTGTTTTCAGTTTGCTTCTTGAAGGTGCTCAAAGCTGTTTTATCAGCGCGTGCTACTTTCACACGCATGTCAGATCGTTGAAGTGTTGGTTTCACAATGCAGCACTGGCCTCAGTTTGTTCACACAGACTGATGTAGTTCCTTTGTCATATAAAACCTTATAATTAAGAGAAACAGCCCAAAGTACAAACACACCACCCTTCTCCTTATTCTTAGCTGTTAAGAAAGAGCCTGTCCTCACTAGAGACCACAGATCAGAGATCACTGAACATTTAGCAACAAAGAGGAGGAGAGAGTTATAATTAAGTTACAAGCATGGGACATGGGCGTGCTGGATTTAGTTCTCAGCTTCTATGTGGAACCTGTGTGCAATTCTGGTGCCCCAGAGGTCCTCGCTGTAAAATGGGGATACTACAAGGTGCTGTCTGACAAAAAGCACTTCTGTGAAGTAATCTTCTTGCATCTCCTAGTCCTGCTCATGAAACTCATATGTCTAAACAAAATGCCCACCATCAAAACAAGGCCAAACCGTCACTTACTAGTGTATTCTCATCACAGCAGTAGAGATCATCACTACTTTCTATTACAGATCAGTAACTATTGCTAATACTATCATGAGAACTGCCTTTTATTGATTTAAGCAGCAAACCCCCTCATTCCATCTGTTGTTCTGTCAAGAAAGTTAAGTCTGGTTTAAGATGTGGTATCCTCCGAAATGAATACGAGTACACAGAGGTCTGGCAGAACAGAAAAACATTATCTTCTTTCCCTGTACCTCACCCAAAATAACACAGAGGCTTATAAAGTTATTAATATTTGGTCATAATCACATGCTTGGAAGAAATTTGCAACTACTAAAATAAACTATCTTCCTCTCAGTGAAAAAGTACATAGAGATACACAGGAAGCTCAAAAGTCTCTTTTCTTACTTAAAAATAAATGTTTTTCATGCAACTTAAGTGCAATCGGAAATTAAGGCAATTTTCCACTTAAGATCCAGTTTCTAAGGGTATTAAAAGGCCTAAATGTCCATATTAACAGCTAATACAACTTTCAGAAGGATTTTTTGGTTAGTTTTTGGAAAGACTGATTTCTAAAGAAATTAGATGCCCCCTGAAAATAGCACAAGAAATGTATTGACTCTGATTACCTTTTTAAATCCAGCCCTTGCTAGTTTAGATGACTAAGCAGCATTTTCTAAAGTGACTTATGTTCACCTTAAGTCTTGATAAAAATCTGTACATTGCCATCTCCTCAATTACTTCTGAAAAATAGACGATGGTATATAAATCACTTAAACGTTGCAACACTGAGTGGAGCAACATCTGCATACCTTTAAAAAAAAAAATCTAAGCCAGGTTAAAAATTTCAGAAGCTCACAATTAAATCAAAAGCCTAAATCCTATCATCCAAAGTGACCTAGCTTTACATATGTTTCATTTAACTTCTCTTTCTCCATAAATTTAGAGAAGAAAGGAGAAAAAAAAAGAAAAAGAAAAAAAAAAAAAGTTTTTAATATGCACTCTCTGAACATGGGTTTTCTGAATTATAGAAACTCCTGTGGACAGTATTCACTCTCTACTGGTTCAATCCACAAGGTTTTCCAAGTATCCTGCACAGCCATGGTTCAATATCTCCCATTCTCACACCACAGCTCTCCCATCTCTTCTAACTCCTTCTCCTCCCTCCTTAGTCCTTCTTCCACCTTTGACTGGTTTTTTTCCTTCCAGTAAAATTTCCCTAATTATCTGACTTCCTCTATTTTACATATCACATGCATTTGTATGTACATAAACACCATTACTGTCCCACTATGGAACTGGGAAGTAGAACAACGTGCTAATATCTCCTGCAACACAAATGGGTTTTACCTACGAACTTTCCGCACTTACAGAGAAAGCAAAGGATTTGCATGCATTGAATACAATACTTTTCAAATCCCAGAATGCTGAGTCACACAATGTAACTCAATCAGGAGATATACTTGCACACAAAATACCAGTCAGGAAGCTCTGGTATAGACAGATTGTGTAATAAGTGTTTTACATCCTTAACATTAAGGACACTTGAGATGACAATTAGGCTAGACAAATGAAAATGTTTGCCTGTTTTCTGAAGTAACAGATTTTCATTAAGTCCATGCTCTTCTTTCACTGGGTTTTACAGTTAAGACAAACACTTGTGCATACACACACACACACACAAATTATCTTAAAGTGATTTCTCCCATTGCTATAATATTTATCCCCCATATCAATGTAACCAAAGATGTATCATGCATCTTTTTTCTTTATTCTCTGAAACTAAAAGCATTTTTGGTAGTCAGTTCTGTCTGTACCTGCAATAACTTTGTGAATGTCTTATTTTACTTCTCCAAGTCTTCCATGAAATGGGAAAAAAAAAAAAAAAAAAGAGGGATCAGAAAACACCTAATAGTTAACAGAACAACTTTTGGAAAATGCAATATTTTTTTGAGTCTTTTAATGCCAAACATTAAAAATTCAAGATTTTTGCACTAGTATGAGCCTACCGCCCTTGACTGTTCTAAGTTTTAGCAAAGCTTTCCATGCAATTACAATGTTTTAATTCAGAAGCCTCAGAGATTTCCATTCACTTTTCAAGCAATTATAGGATCAGCTCTGCATTAACAGTGCTCCTTCCTGCATTACCATCATTCCCACTGCATCAGTTCAGCATTGCCAGAGGACTGTAACTACATATACTTCTAAGGCTCCATTTTGTTCATTATGGTATTATATAGATACCAAAAAAGATCTTAAATGTGAATTATTCAATGAAATATAACCAAGACCTCTCCCAAAAAGGTGTAGATCGGATCAGGCATTCCATCCAGGAGAGGACACTGATGCAGAAAGGACTAAGTGTATTGTTTTAACACTGTTAAATACAGACATCAACCTGAAACTTCTCTTTACAGCAGCATTCACAAAACTACAGAGTGAGTAAAACACAAGTTTGACATCTACTGGCTGCAAACTCATGTAAAGGATGTGACTGTGTGGGGTAGAAACCACATAAATGATAAGAGATCATTTCGAGGAAGCATATGCAGTATTTTTAGCAATGTACAAGTTCAACATTATGACAAGGGTATGGTAACTATCTTTGAGTACGTATTACTTTTCCTGCCATGAGATTCTGGGACTGTTACGAAAAGTGCTTGATATGAACACACCCAGCTTGTTTCAAGATTTTAGTTTGAGCAGGAATTACAATTTCAGTGTTTACTTTGGAAAGTCACTCAAGCAAAGGTACATGTGAGTATTACAGCTGAAAGACAGCACTCAACAAGCTGCTGAGCCACTCCGCTGGCCTGCCATACAAAGGGCAGTTCTGCTCCCACTTCCCTTCTCCTCCTTCCCTTGCCCTTACTTCTCTACTTCTACAGGTTGTGCTCACATGGTTGTACGCTTCCCTTGGGCCAGCTCTGACAGCAGAGAACTTATCTTTTGCACTGAAATGTTTTTCTGCCAATTCAGCAGTGTCAATGGCCTCAGTCTGATCAGATACGTTTGAGAGCTGGTACAAGGGATGCAGCACAAACACTGGAATAAAGCAGGAAGGAGGGAGCAGGAGGTTTTGGCAGCAGTGTGCTGTTGAGTGGCACAGATCATTTCACTGACCTTTACCTGGAGTTTGCAGGCTGTATTTTGAAGAGTCTCTGTGAATCAACATCACTGCTACACACTGGTTTAAGATCTAAATATCAAAAATTGCCAACTTATCCCTCTATCCATACTAAAGAAAAGCGAAAAAAACCAGTTATTTGGTAAATAGAATTGTATTAAAAAAAATTGTACTGCAAGGGAGAAAGTTATACACGTGATGTTACTTTGTCAAACTGAACTGTAGTTTACAAAATCAGTGTGTGGAAAAGCTTGTATAAAACAGTCAACTACAGGCACCTTGATGAAACAATTTGAACAGGCAAGTCCTTTAAAATGATAGCTTATGACACCATACCCACAAGGTTGTTAGGAGCCAGTATTCCATTTTGACTTACACATGAGCAGCTACGCTCAAAGCCATGATACGCTTTTAAAAAGCTAACTTGAATCTTTCAAATTTCATTCAAATAAATTTCTGAAGAGATTTACTCTAACCATGCTTACCATTTCTTTAAGGAATTAATCATAACTCTTAACGCTGTGTGCTTATTTAGAGTAACTTCTAACAGGATACATTATAAAAGACAGTATACATAGAAGATTCAAAGCTACTTACCACAATGTGTTGATAGGGATCTATGACAGACATTTTTGCCTTATTTTGTATTCAAGACAACTGTCAAATGTCTGTTTCAATTGTACATAGAAGAGGTTTCCTAGTTCTTCAGAGTTCAGTATGACAGATCCTTTAACTACTAAATAAAGAAAAAAAATGTAAGTAAAAATGTTATGTTCTTTTAAACTATATTTTGTAACAGAGCAAATTAGTTCCTCCACTTTAGGAGAGTTCCTAGAATTCATTTGTTTACCATGAACTTAATTTCATATAAGCTATAGAGGTATAGATATTTACTTGCCTGAACTAAAGAAATTTCTTGTGCTTATTTCCTCTACCTCGGAGTAAGAGCACAAACCAAATATCTTGAATTCCAGTCATCCAAGTGTTTCTAGCAGCTCTACAAATAAACAAAAAGAATAGCATGATTATATTTATCCATTACATACATTCAAACCTATATGCTTCCACGCATTATAGTGCTAGTAAAAAAAAAAAATTTTAAATATCAGTGTTTAGTTAATAGCCTTTTTACTGTAGTAACAATTCTTGGTTCCCATGCTTTACTTCTATATTAAGATGCTTACATGGTCAGGACAGGACACGACAGAGATGAAGTTTCTCTTTGCATCCTCCTCTCAAGGATATGTCCTGTACTCACACCAAGGGACATGAATGTTAGAACTGAAAAGCCAGTTAGAGAGCACAAGCACAATAGTCAGCAACTCGCACCAGACAACAGCAACCCTCCATAGTAAGGATCTGTTTAGCCACTTAAACGCAGATGTTCATACCACCTTCACTTTGAAAGCTTTTTCCACAAACAGCAAATTCCCAAAGTCTCACCTATCTTCGCCTAAGAAAATAACAGAAAACAAATTCCAGCACCTAATCTGCAGCAACAGCACAGGATTTAGCAGCTGCTCATTTAACTACAAACGAGCAGCAATAGTGCCCTCTGTAAACCTGGGAAGGGAATTCCAACTAAATTTGTGTACTACTACTGAAATCAAGGGCCACCAGAGGCCTTAAACTTCAGAACTGTTTCAAATCGAAGTAAAATATACTACGAGAGGTTATTCCTTTCTGCATCTCTAAAAAACCAGGGAAACTGCTGTATGGCATCAGTTCTTAGATTCACCTGGACCACAGCCAGACCTGAACCATCAGCAGAAGCTTCAGAGTGAAAAGAAAAAAAGCACCATGTGGGGTTTGGTCTCAAGGAAATGATTCCTAATCCTCAATTTTGAAAGGGCAGAATAAACCCTAAAGAATGATCATTTAAGGCACTCCCAATACCCTTGTTCTTGAGCAATTATGTGCAGGCATTTCCATAAAAATTTTGTTTCATTATGATCACTAGTACATTACAATATCCCCTTTTTAATCCTGTCAGCCGTAGCAATAGCTTGAGGCTAGAAATTACCCTGGGTTTATTTATTTGGTTTTATCTAAGGACGTCTGAATAAGAAAGACTTTAACATACATTCAGTTCATAGTTTTCATTCAAGGCAGCTCAATACTAGGACAACAGGAACAAGCCATCTTTATCATAGAAAGCAAGCAGCCTTTCAGACTTAAAGGAAGATCTCCAACACATATCCACCATTATTTCTCCTACTGCAATAATAATTGCAAAGACTTATTTTTATTAACATTCTATCAGCCAAATTCAGCTATGGTGTAAAAAGGCAGATGGGAGGGAAGTAACATTGTGTTTATAGACATAACTGTATGGCTGGTTTGTTATATTCAAGTTTATTTTACCTTGGGTCCTACTTAAAGTAGGAGAACCTTGGTAAACAAGCCCTGACATTACCAGTTTTTGAGGAACTGTTGCAAACTTCAGAGGCAATCAAGAACAGGCAACAGTGAGGGTTATCCAAACACTATAATGAAGAGGAAATTTTAAGTCATAAAACACAAAATACACTATTTCCCCTAACTGCACAGTCAACTACCAACAAGTTACCACACTCATTTTAAGATGATACACAAAACCAGGCTGAGGATACTGCTCTATCTGCAGAAATAAGAAAACAGGTTAGGCCTAGGATAAGAAGCCTGGTTTGAGTTACTTGTCTAGCATCCTAGAGGCAAAGCTCCAGTTCTCCAGATCATCAGTCAACTGGTCGACATGAGATCATCCTCTCTTTTCCTATAACCTCCTACCTGATCTATTTCAACATCTGCAGGGAATACATTTGTGATCCTGCTAACAACAGTCTCTTTGGCTACAGAGCCGGAATGAATCCCCAAGGACCATCTGTCCTCCATGTTGAATAAGGTAAGTACCATGCAGACAGACAAATATGCAATCATATAATTAACAACTGTATCACAAACACACGCACAAACTACAAGCTAAAGGTGTACAGGCAGAGTCTCTGAATAGGGAGAAAAGGGGCAGGGAACAAGAAGATGCTGATGTGATACACAAAGCCTAATATCCCGGTTTTCCACACAGCTCCAACCAAGACCGTGACAGATCCCAGCCCTAGTCATGCTGCTGTTTATCCACATTGGAGCTCTTGGTTTGGTGTCTTAAATCACAAGCTTTCACTATGTGATTAACAGAAGCAGGTACCCAAACACAGGCATCCAGCGCTATTTCAGACATGTGAGTATACCTGAGGCACCCTGGGGCTGCCAGATGGACAGGTATCCATGCTCTGCCAGAAGCCAGCAGGACATTTGAAGTGGTAGAAGACATCTATGGTTAAGTGACTTGAATACTTATGTCCTTTACAGTGTTTTTAATTCAAATCAGAGTTACCTGACCCTAACATAATTACACCACACCCTCTGTAAGCCTGCACTACATCATCGATGGAGTTTGGGTTAAGCACACTAATATATTTCTGTATCTAAAATCTTAGTGTGGCAGAGGATCCAAAATACAGCACTAACAGAAGCTCATGAAGAGCTGCAAAGAAGGTTCTGAAAAATATTTACTTCAAACATCTGCTGTAAATAGAGCTGTGATCCCAGAATTATCCCACTTAACACTATCACTATACACTGTCCATCCCACAAAGCCTAATGGAAAAATCATCAACTAATTAAGGACTGTATCACAAGCACATATAAAGAACTGAACTCGAGCTGAAGCTGGTGGCAAGCCAACCCTTGATAGATTGCAGGAGAAGTAGTGCCTCTAAGCAGATCTTCAAGGACACTTTAATAATATTAACACGTATTGTTTTGTTTCCCTGGTATCTGGTGGTATTCCATCGTCCATGAACTGTGCCGTTCCCAGGGCTGATAGCATTCCTTCCTAAAGGACTATCAAAGCACCTCACAGGCAGTGCCTCTGCAACAACACAAGCATAAATTCTGTCAATTCATACAGAACCACCAAAATTAACTAAACCAGCCAGACTGATTAACAATATATTTCTTAATGTTTTATTGACAAATGTCCAAGTCTACAAATTGTCCAAGTTTACAAAATACCAGAGCAAACATAGCCTCTTGAAGAGACCACAGTTTAGCTTCATCACATAATACAGAGACAGCTTTCTGCTAAATTCCTAAATCACACTTTCACCCAAAAGTGAACACTACTTTTGTCAGGCCAAGAGCATTTAATTGTTAGGCACAGTTTCAGACATCAAAAGTAACAAACTATTAGTTGATTGGTGGATTGCTGTTTAAATCAAGACTCTTCTATGATCTTAGCTCATTTTCACTTGCGGTGACAGACTGAAATGGGTAAGAGATTACTGTCTCTAAAGACCAACAATAACAGAGCAATTCCACAAAAAAGTTACACATACATGCACAGACAGCAATTAGTACTGGAACGTTTTCATTCTCAGTGTTGATCCAGTAAACTCCTACAGATAATTCAGTTTTACAGGATATGTCGAGGACAAAAGACAAGAAGAATAATGAGATGTTCCCATTTCATACGGAGTATGAGCTTACTCCACAGTTAGTCTTACCGAGTGGAAAAGCTCTGAAAAATGAGTAAAACATAACACAGTATAAATATCACCACCAGAATACGTCCTCAAGATTGTACGAAAAATCATAAAAGGGAGATTGTATATATCAAGCTGGCCAGTTCTTCTTAAAAATCAAAGACACGGACGATTAAAAAAAGTGAATAAGTGCGACTCACTGGTACAGTCATTAATGCTTAATCTAATGTGATAAGAGTAAGAGGTACAGAATAAGCTAAATATTGACTCAGGCTTTTGGTATGAATGTCACCATCCATTTTTATCAAAACAGATTACAGAATTTTATTTGGTTACAGATTGATCCTGTGATTGTATAACAGAAATAATCTGTTCCTACATGATTTTGCCTAGCATCCTGGAAAATCACTGTAATGTTATTTCTTAATTTAGGTCTTCCCACACAAGAAACAAGGTTTACCCCTTACTTTGTGTAGAGCACCCATCACTCCATTTTCATCACAAAAGTATATGCTTCGCTGACATGCACTGACTGTTCTTCCCATGCCTTGCTAGGAGAGCATAGGTGGAAGGAAGGAGTCTGAGCAGAAAAGCAAAAAGCTCAACCTTTGTGCCACATTTTTGGAGGATGCTCTGGGGTGAAGTTTGGCAAGGAAGTTGACACAGCAAAAACAGCTAGACAGGAGATTGTAAGATTGGGAAACCACATTTGACTTCCTGCTAAAGAGGACATAACAGATGAAAAAAGATCATGAATCTCTTTTTGAAAGATGACCTGTCAGCCTGTAATCAATTACTGAAACTACAAAGAGACACAGAGTAACTAAGATTTACTTTCAATGAAAGGAGAGCACTATAAAATACACCAGCAGGGCTGAAACTTTGGAAACATCGCAGAAATCTTGAGCAAGGTGTCCTGGTTTCAGTCCGGATAGCGTTAATTGTCTTCCTGGTAGCTGGTACAGTCCTATGTTTTTGAGTTAGGTATGAGAAGAATGTTGATAACACTGATGTTTTCAGTTGTTGCTAAGTAATGTTTATACTAAAAGTCAAGGATTTTTTAGCTTCTGATGCCCGGCCAGTGAGAAAGCTGTGGGGGCACAAGAAGTTGGCACAGGACACAGCCAGGGCAGCTGACCCAAACTGGCCAGCAGAGTATTCCATACCATGGGATGTCATGCCCAGTATATAAACTGGGGTGGAGGGGGGGGGAATCACTGCTCAGGGACTAACTGGGCATCGATCGGCAGGTGGTAAGCAACTGCACTGTGCATCATTTCTATATTACAATCCTTTTATTATTACTATTGTCATTTTATTAGTGTTATTATTAGTTTCTTCTTTTCTGTTCTATTAAACCATTCTTATCTCAACCCACAAGTTTTACTTCTTTTCCCAATTTTCTCCCCCATCCTACTGGGGGTGGGGGGAAGTGAGTGAGCAGCTGTGTGGTGCTTAGTTGCTGACTGGGGTTAAACCATGACACAAGGTTAATTAACACCTTATTTAATGCTGGAGGCTACTTTAGAGGCCAAAAGCAAGGAAGACACAAGTGGTACAATAACCAGGCCAGTTCTCTATGTACAACTGCCCAGCACCTCTGGGAGAGCTCCATGTTACAGTAACCTGTAACAGGAGGCAAGACTTATTGAGTCAGCAGAAATCAGACATGCTCCTGAAAGAAACTTAATTAAGCTGGATTTAGTCCAAGAGGAAGAAGAAAATCCCCATCTTATATTCTACAAGGAATAACCTTACTAACAGGAATATTCAAGAGGCTGGAAGCATTTCTGCCTGAATACCTGCATCTATTTCACATCAGTCATGGAAGTTCCCTTTGCATTTCCTAACCACCAAAGTACTGTATTTTCACTATGAATACAAACTACAGGCCTGAAGGAAGAGGCAGCTGATTCAGGGCATGATGGTTTTATCTTATAATTACACGGCTTATGCAAAGGCAAGTTAACAAGAAACACTCACTGCAACAGTTTGTGAGAGGTTAGGAAAAAAAGCCATGTCATCATACATGATTTTACTGTATGGCAAACTTACAGAAATATTAGAGTGGAACTGAGTAAATCCAAAGTAAGGAAATAATGTATTCTAAGAATGAAAGAGTTGCTTGAGTTAATATCTTTACATAAATTTTCTCCAATGTATTGTATTTCACTTCACTTGAATTTGCACTAGAAATAAAAATCAGCCTTGAATGTAAAAAAATAAAGGTAATCTGAGGGACTCCAAGAATATTTTTTTAAAATGGCAAAGATCACTGTCTTTTTCTACAGAAATCCAAGACAGATCAGATTAGGTGGCAGAGTCTCAAAATTTGTCAAAAAAAATCTCAAGCTGCTGATCAGTAATCCCCACTGTGTAGGTCAGACCCCCTGTTGCTTATGTGGGAACCTGCTAGCTTGGTTTTCCAACAGGAAGGCCAAAAATCAAAGAAGAATGTGAAAAATCTGGTGGAAGTTCCATGGAAAAGAAGAATTTTTAGGATATATTCCCTGTAAAAACAATTATAGTACACTAGGCAAGCCTACCTATTATTTATATAATTTCAAAAGGATTATCTATGCAGGCTATTCGTTATATGCATACTGCAATTAAGAAAAAGCAAGATTAAAACATGCCCTGCATTTCTGTACATTAGGATTTCAGAATGTAGTTATTCCACAAATAAACATTTTATGTATGACAGTCACTTGTTTAAGGGTATTCTTACTTTTCGAAGCCAAACTTAAGGCAGCAGAGAACAAAAACTCACACTTCAAGACAACAGGTGTGCCAAGTACCTAGCACGTTTGAGGTGTCAAGCCAGGCTCTCCAAAATGGAAAAACTCAATACCAGTGGCAGCTTTAAAAGTGCTGCCAAAAATTAACACACTTAAATAATAACTGATAAATTATATACATCTCAAGTGCAACACCAGACTGGACAGAGTTGTTTGTTGAATATATTTCTTTAAAATTCAGGTGAAGGGAAGAAAAAAAATCTCCCCTGCATTTCATTCTTACCTGGATCTTTGACAAAACTTTCCATTTCCTCTACTGTGCTGCAGCATGCTGGTCAGGAGCTGTTCACTGCCAAAACTACCAGGAACCCACTTTAAGAAGCCTCATTGGTACTGTGAAAAGAACTGCTGATGAATGTTTTAGGGTACTAGATTTAGACTCCAAGTATCTCAATCCAAATCCTTTACTCTTCCTTGGTGACAACAGGGATGTCATCCAACTCTTGAATATTTCTGGGCCAATGCCTTTTAAAGATTTTATTAAAATAATGAGTGTTTGGTTATGACATATCTTTAACTTACCTATGCCTTCACTCCTCCTTTTGCTTCCCTGCTGTAGAATAGGGATGGTTTAAAAATAAAACACTTTAGGGAAAATATTAGAATAAAATTTTATTTAAGTATTTACATTTTATTTTTGGGGGAAGAGACAAGCACGCAAAGCTGCCTGATGCTCTCAGGCTTCAATTGCAGTTGACAATCCTTCTGCATTACAGCTATGCAGTGGTTGGTTACACACAAAAGAACAACCACAATAATAGCTAAAAATGCAAGGAGCTGGTGAAATTAACAGATGGCTTCTGTTCAGGTAACATGCCAACAATAAAACAAATTCAGTTGAAAGTCAGACAAATGTTTCCTTTAAATATCTTTTTTAATTCTTTTTCAATTCAGTTAGTATCCAGAGCAAGTTATGCAAACGGCTCTTTTTTTCCAAATTTCCTGGCATTTCAGTGCCAACTGTAACGCCAGCCAGCACACACAGGCTACTGTCATACTGGTGCTGGAGGGATGGAGAAAGGACTGCACACAAAAGGTGTGTTTCATCATCTTGCACTCAGTGTCTGTACAATGTGACTCAACATTACAACTTTCATGTTCTGGTTTTGGACTGTTTACTCAAAACATGAGCTCTGGTCACTGTCTGCAATAAAGGGGACAATTGTGCTGCACTTCCTTTGGCCTATATGGTCATAACATTAAAAGCATGACAAAGTAGTTAGAGTGACTCAAGAAAATTTGTCAGGACTTTCTAGTAAAAGTAGTCATGAAGAAACTTCTGACGCTGAGATTTTTCAGCCTCTTTTAAATGACGCAAGTAAAATTTATATGGACATATTTTATGGCTATTGCCAAGCTGGAGTCTGAGTAAGTAATATAAATGTATGTTTCACACAAACACATAGAATGGCACAGACAGACATCCCTACTGCATATATTATACTCTTGAGGGGAGAGACTAGTGGTAAACTTGTACTACAAAAGATTTCTTTGCATTTTTCATATAGATAATTTTATAATCAACTGATTTAATAAATAAATACTAGACCTAGCAGAATAGCCCAACTGCCCTATGCATTTTCTTGAGAAGTCTCCAGTTGGACACTTTTGCAATAGAAAGTGCATCAATACCAATGGTCTTCATCATGTATCTAACACCTGGCTTCCACAAAAAGCCACATAGCTTGGGGCAAAGCCTGCCTGACCCCACACAGCCAAGCCTCTAGCCAAAGAGGCCTTCAGTCCAGGATTTGAGCAGTTACAAAAAAAGCTCCTGAGTCCAACCACCAGCTTGTGTTTGAAGCCAAACTTACATCAGCAAAGCATTTACTCAGGGGTTTTGATTTTTCTCTACAAATTCAAATAAGACTTTGTTGCACCTCCTCCATAGGCCTCCTCTCCTGCCTTTCGGAAAGGGTAAGCAGAAGCTATCTTCCTGCTCAGAGACTGCACAAGGGAGTGACATGTTATTCTGCCCCTTCTTGAGTTTCCTCTTTCTGTACCATGCCTCTCATGACTTCTCTGAAGCTCTCTCTGTTCCCCAGTCATCTCTGCCATCTGTGCTCCAGCTAACAATTGCCTGTGCCTGCTCTTTTCCCAGGGATACAGTGGCAGTGTCAAAAGGGTTTGAATCTTCTGCTCCACCATTTCAGCTGAGTTCAGAGTAACAACAGCAAAAACACCAAGCTGCTGTAAGAGCTCTAGTGCACTCTCTCTGCTGATTTAAGAAGAAAGTTTTGAACAGGGTGACGCTTCATTTTCAGACAAGTACCTGTGTTATCAACACAGTGAAGCCCTGAGAATTTGAGGGGAAGGACTTAAACCACTTAAACCATTAATGGATGCACATTACCAACTAAGGGTTTGGAGATGGTTTAAAAACCAAAAATAACATTTTGATTTAATATAATTATTTGAAAACTTTCTATTTATCATAAGCAAAAAGATATGTCAAACCTTACTGTAATCTGATTCTACCAGTACTAATTGGTTAGCTACACCAACGGTTACATAAAGCAAACAAAAACCACAAAACTAACAAAAAAAGCCGTAACTGCTAACTACCCAGACCATAAACGTGGCCTTCAGTAATGCGATACAAACAATCTAATACACTAAGAACCCACAAACAAGAAGTAAATGGACCGCAATCAAAGCCAGGAAGCAAACCCAAATTTACATATTCCCTCGTTAAAACAGCTTTGCAAAATTAGGGACATAAGGGGGACTTTCATGCTCTTCTCTGAGGCACAGAGGGTCGGTCAGCCAGAGAACGTTCAGCAAAACTTAAATGAACTATGACTACTCTCTTACCAAACTGCTAAGCTTTTAATTTAACTATTACTTAAGACACCAAGGGCTTACTACCTCCCTTTCCAACTCAAACTCTCGCTCATCATCTTAAAACACCAGCTGATGTGCCAGCTCTGTGTTGAAAGGGAAATGACTGACACATATTACAGGACAAAGGAATACACAGTGGAGATGTTCGAGCACTTTTCAGCAAGACTTTTTGTTCAGAAAAATGTCAGTTTGTCAAAGCAAAAAAGCTGTCATTAGAGAACTACACCAGTTTTTTAGTAAAACTGTTTTGGGGAGAGTTTAATCACACTTATACTCAAACTGAAGTTAATTCAAAACAGCCTGTCTGTATGTGGCCAGGTCACTTCTCAGTTGTGGGAGACTAATGTTCACCTTCCCACACTATTCATTTCAGAGCAGGCGGATGAATTTTGGTCTCCCTCATCCCTGATTCTTGTTCTTTCTCTGGCCCTTCATTTATGCACAACAAGTGATACCAAGAAGCAGGACTGCCCCACAACCAACCATATATTCTGCTCTAGCATGCAAAAAAAATATCAGGGTCAAATTATTCATCTTAAATATACAGAAAACAGGTTAGACACTGCTCTCCACCTGTGCACACCAGTGTGTTAGCCAGCACTGCCCTACTGTGCTCCACTTAACACCATTTTTTCTGAGCTTCTTTCAGAAACACACAGCGTTACAGCTGATCATAGACAGACCTACGTAAAGCAGTAATTTTAAAGAGTGGAAGGAACTGGAGGGAGAAGCCAGGCTCATTCATATGGTCCTCCTTACTTTGCACTCACTGGTAAAAGAACAAGCAACAAAACTTGTTTTCCTTCTGCTTTAGCCATATCAAACATCTTTTTCATGCTTGCATTATTTCAGTTCCTAAATTACAAGAGATAATCCTCAGAAGCACATAAAAGATAAGCAAAAAAAAAAAAAACCCAAACAAAAAAAACCCAAACAACCAAAAAAACAACCCCCTGCCTTAATTCTTTTCAGACAAAGAACACCTAATAAAATTCACTGTAATTATAGCGGCCATTTTTTTATAAGACCGGATTTGGGAGGGGACAATGTCTAAGGTGAGACTACAAGACCTAGTTTCAGGTTTTTATACATAATTTTGATTCAGATTTGACTTAATGACTAGGAAGAAGCTATTTTATTTCTCTATATCAAAAACACCCTTACAAAAATTAAACCTATATTCACTAAGCCACAGGAGAGTTGAGAATTTTGAAGAGCTCATTACATTAATAAATTAGGGATTCTTAGAAAAAGGAATTTTAAGTATAAAAAGCAAAATAATACTTGGAAGTATGTCATAGTTAAATGTAATCGGTCACTTACCAGGAAGGTCTGTGTGAGCATGTGCTATCCAAACTGGAAAACGCCAGAGAAATGTAAGATAACTGGCAGATTTTGCAATTACTAAAGAGCTGGTTTTCATTACTGTCAGCACAGACATCACATTAACATCCTATTGGAACATTAAATTGTCTGGTAAAAAAAAAAAAAAGAGTCTGCAAGTATCATCACTGGACACACACAAACCCATAAAAATAAAATGGATATAAGAAAAGCTAGGACTTGCTTCCTAGCATCTTCCTCTTCGATGTTGGACAAGCTACTATTCTCATTTTTCTTGAGGTTTTTCACTAGCACTGTCATTGATTCATAGTTGCAGGGTTTTGGTTACATGAAGAAAAAGTGTTTTTCCACATAAGACAACAGCCCCAAAACACCACGGTTGTGAAAACCTAGCAGATTCATGCCTTTATCAAAAGATACAGGTGTGTCACACTCAGTGCTATGGTTAGAAACTCATTATCAATTCTCTTTGGATTAGGATGAAAAAGGATTCAAACAAAACAGCAGCATAAGAATGGTTAGTTTCATATTTTATAGATATTTGGTAACAACGAGAAAGTTTCTAATTAGTTACATTCCACAAGTCTACACAGTCACCTTCTCCCCAAAATGATTTGTAGTTCTGTGTTTTGTCTTTCTCTCCTAACAGGACTGCAACGTTAGGCAGCAGCTGCTGATTTTGCATAGAGTTACACTTTTGCATCTTGACTACAAAGGCACAATTTTTCTGACAGAGCATGCAAAGTAACAGTTCAGGCCACAGCAGGAGCTTCTTGGTGTCTGGTACAACAATTGCCCATGAGTGTTGTTTGTTTTCCTGCTGACGTTAATGGAGTTTGGAACAGGCCAAAATTAATCCTCTACTTGGGGGCATTTATTTTTAGCATCCCATTGACAATGCAGTAAGTTAAATGCATGAAAAATACAGTTCTAGTAGTTAAGCCCCATTTACAATCTATATCCTTGAGACACAGACACAGCAACAGCAAGGAAAAAAAAAAAAAGGAAAAAAATCAACTAAAAAAACCCAACACACACACACACACACACTTAACCTACAAAACTTTCCAAAAAGCTAGTTCTTTCTATTTAATGGTCTGGCCAATGCAATGGACCAGACAGGTTGAGACAGCCTAGACAGGATGAGACAGCCTATACATACGTATTCACTGTGCTTCTTACTCCATCATGTCCATCTACCCCAACATTCCACTTATCAGTCTTGTTCATCATGCATGTCTTCTAAAACGCAATCCCTTGGAGCTGTGACTGCCACTTATTACAAGAAATATACGTATGTACAGATCTTATTATAATACGTGTGTGTGTGCAAACAAATATATAACTTTATAATCACTGTAAATATAAAAGGATAATTTATTATAAAAGTGCACATTCCTACAGATCTTGGCTAAGGCTATTAGCACTGCTATAACTGACTGGTAATACTACTAGGAAAAGAAATAAAAGTTTTACTGATTTATGCTGAGATCATTTTAAGGAAAATATTAGATAAATATCAAACATGAGTCAGTTCAATGGCTTTACTATCAGATAACCACAAAACACACAAATGTGACTGAGTCAAATCATGTATAGTTCTGAATTTGTGTATGTGGAAGATCTGACCCTCTATTTCCTGTCTCCTCGCTAAGTATGTATATTTAGGCATGGAAGCGGGAACGGTGGAGAGACAAGGATTCTTGTTTGCAAAAAGCCTACTTTATATTTTGAAAAATATGCTTTCAGCATCCTAAGGTGGTGAAAATAAAAAAATGAGCAACATTTAATTTAGTAATTAAGCCTACAAATGTTTGCCAAAGTAGTTTTGTTATCAGCAGACAAAAAGCAGCACTGTATTCTTTGCTCTAAGTTCTAGGATGCACCGTTACCAATGCTACCACTCATGTGAAAGGAAACTGCATATCAAAACTTAAAGAGTGCTTGCAAATACAGCTGTGCAGCCTGCACAGAAGACTACTGTGCTCAGACACACTGACATACACCAGAGGCAGCATTCACTCCACTTAACTTCAAATGCCTACCATATAGAAGTCTTCATCTGTGCTTAGCCAGCAGAGACAGAGGCACTCCTAGCACAGAAATTGTTGGATATCTGCTTTAGAATCACATTAGCTTTACCCCAGAAGCGCCTGTTTTTCCTCTAGGGATTACTTGAAGAGTCTGGGCAACTCACTCACACATTGACTTATTGACTTCTACAATGTCTGTATTTGCCAGTCCAGATCTCAAAAGTCTCCATCACTGCACACACACCAACAGTCTTGGAACCCCCAGCACACATCAAAAGCATGAGCCGAGATGGAAAGTGTCATCTCAACAACCATCTTTATGGGAAAGGAAAACATACTGGGAAAAAAACTGCAGTGTCTGTGCCCCGGGCGACACCTGCCAGCTGATACAGGACCAACACAGGCTTCAGAGTTACCACTGGCAACAGCCCATGGATTTCATTATGAACCTGAGAGAAAATGAATAAAAAATGTACAGTAATGACGGCATCATCTATCAATATATGTCTGGTATTTTTCCCCTCACCAACACCGTGGTCTTTTTTTTTTGTAGCAATCATCGCATTCTATATAATACTTTCATGCTGAAGAACTAATTGATATTTATAAGGAAAGTCCACCAATTCTCACTTGCAGTATTGACACAGTATTTTCCATCTTAAAAAATTATGCTAAAGTTTAAATGTCTATTAATTAGTTACTTTTACTTTCCCTACAACCTGCTTAAAACAACAAAAAAGGTTTTTTTGGAGCTTCCTGGTGCTTTGTTTGCTCCTGCTTTGTGGACCACTTCCACATGTTCTAGAGACCACCTCCTGTCCCTGCACCATGGGCTGAGTAATGCTACTCCAGACGTTGACACACAGGCTACTGGAAATTGGTAAAGTCAGGAAATTGGTATCATTTCTCTGAGGTAAACAGTAAATGAAAGCCCTCAGGAAATTCTGAATACCAGGGTGTGTGTTTGGTTTTTTGGGTTGTGTTGGTTTGTTGGGGTTTTTTAAAGAAAAAAAAAAAAAAAAGAGAGAGAGTTCTTTTGAAAGTATTCTGTTACTACATCACATTATTATAACCTAGGGCAGTGATGAGATCATTTCCATTACTAAGACAGGTTCTGGGATTTGTTTTTCAGACTAGTGAGAAAGGCGCAGTTATATCAGAGGCATAGTGAACACACACAAGAGTTCATCACCTCTCAGGAAGAAGATAGCCAATTCTGCTGCCACTGCCCATGAAATCAAAGAGAAATACTTCCACAGATTACATGGAGCTTCTGTTTAGAAAGACACAAATGAAACAGAAACAGGGCAGTTGTAAACTCAATTTTAAAATGTGTCTTGTGACTGGTCCCCTAGGCTTTAGCTGGGAGCTGAAACACCAGCTCAGCCACAGCTGTAGGAAAACACTTGATTTTATTGCTCAGCTCGTCTCTAGACTATAAGTGACATATTTTTGACATGTACTTGTCTTTAGAGCAACCACTGAAACATGGGCTTCCCCATCAATGTCAAGTAAACAATTAGACAAGAATTCAGTTTTGCTCCCTCAAGGTCAGTCCCCTTCTTAGGATACTGCCCTGAAGGATAAGAAGACTTTGATCTACATCAGTGCTTTTTATCAGGTAAAGAATAAATTTGAACTTAATCTCCTACCTCGCAACTCCACACACTAACCATAGGCCATACCTGTGCTGGTTTTGGCTGGGATAGAGTTAATTTTCTTCAGGGTGGCTAGTATGGGGCTGTGGTTTGTATTTGTGCAGAAAACAATGTTGCTAATACAGGGATGTTTTCATTATTGCTGAGCAGTGCTTACAGAGTCAAGGCCTTTTCTGCTCCTCACCCCACACCACCCCACCAGCCTAAAAGAAGCTAGGAGGGGACACAGCTGGAACAGCTGACCCCAATGGACCAAAGGCATATCCCAGACCATATGATGTCATGCTCAGCATATAGAGCTGGGGGAAGAAGAAGGAAGGCGGGGACGTTCAGAGTGATGGTGTTTGTCTTCCCAAGTAACCCTTGTGCATGATGGAGCCCTGCTTTCCTGGAGATGGCTGAACATCGGGGAAGAAGCCAATGGGAAGTACTGAATTAATTCCTTGTTTTGTTTTGCTTTGCTTGCATGCGCAGCTTTAGCTTTACCTATTAAACCATCTTTATCTCAACCCAAGAGTTTTCTCACTTTTACCCTTCTGATTCTCTCCTCCATCCCACCATGAGGGAGGTGAGTGAGTGGCTGTGTGGGGCTTAGTTGTCAGCTGGGGTTAAACCACAACAGTACCATACTCTGAGCTTCTACCTGTTGCGCTAGAAGGTTTCCATGGGAAACCAAGTACTATCTCGTATTTTGTAGTCAGTTTTCATACACTTGAACTTCTGGGTACAAGCAGGAGACACCTCCTTCTCTGGCTGCTACGCAAGTCTACCCCCAATATCTTCCAGGCCAAGCCATTCAATTAACTTCATTCAATCTGAATTCACAGTTCCCAGGTCTCTAGAACGGCTCCAGTTCTACTGTCAAGGCTGTCCTCTTCCAATCTATATAGAAGTAACTAAAGTTGCCACATACCCAAATATTGCACATCAATTAAAATAGACTCAGAGACATTTCCTATTACCTCTGAAGTGATGTGCAGCTGGAAAGTCATTCCTACATTGCACTGGATTCAGTCCCTTGGTATTGTCAGAAATAAATGCCATGGAAGAGAGTAGAGGCCACCCAAGATGTCGGTGAAGCCTGCTCAATGGTTTTGCAGGAATACTTCTGAAGGAAATAGTCAGGGCTCACTCCATACTCACTATTTTTCCCCATATGTAAGACTGAAAGTTATGAACTGAAGTACACTAAGGCAAAAACAGACTGGCTGAAACATTTCCTATTGTAGTTATTTTAGGTCAAATGACAAAAGTCATCTATTCAAAGTACCATGAAAATCCAAGAAGGACACCCACCTTATGATAACTATGGTCAGTAAAATACATTCAAGTTAAGATGAAATAAAGTATGCAACCTTAGTGAACAGCAGCACTGGAATTTTTTCTTTTTTTTTTCCTTTTTTGCTTTTTTTTTTTTTTTGGTGTAATTCTTCCAAGAAAAACAAGTCATAAACAGCACTTGCTGCCAAGAATCAAACTGGTATTTTTCCAGTGCAAATTAACTGGCCATGCGTGAGGAGATTAAATTATGTGATTCAGACATAAATAATTATTTCCATTTCTCTTTTGTTATGTACCCCTGCCATAGCAGAACAAGAAAGTGCAGAAAGGTGGTCATAAAAGGACAATGTGGTGATTTTGAGAGACGACAATGGCAGAGTAGCACTTAACTCTAGACAGTATATTCAAAACCTTCCTCCTAATAGAAAGAAAACAAAATAAGGACATCAGTTTTAGGTTCATGTTTTCACTCTGAAATTCTTAGTACTCTGAACAACTCTTGGCAACCACAAAGAAGCTAATCCTATGAATCAGTTGTTTCATGCACTAAGTATCTGAGCCTACTGAAGTGCAGAAGACCATCTTCCTGCCAGGAACATCCACTGCAGTTAGAAGTCCTACCCACATCATTTCTCCTCACTTGGGATTAGATCTTTATCTAGTTTCAGTTTTCATGCTTTTATCTGCAAGGAGCTTCCAAATCGGAAGTTTCACACTCCACAGCTCAGATGGCCAAAGGGATTTTCCCCAGAGGTACAACACGAGGTGCCAACAGACAAGCTCTGACCAGCTCTGCAGGGATCACACTGCCAACAGGTGCTGGAGCCTCAGCAGTTCCAGTTCACAGCCCCGCACAGCAGTTCAAACCCCTATCAGTGGCTGCTCGAGGGAAGGTGACAGACTTCATACCAATGCAAACCCCTGAGCT
>JANZLQ010000095.1:29763058-29773139 GCA_026212715.1 Elanus axillaris
CCGATCTTGTAGCTGGTCAGGAGTGAAGCTCCAAACCACTGTAGGTGAGAAGTTCTCTAGGTACCTGCCCATCTTCTCCCACCTGCCTGCCTACCCAGCCCTGGGGAAGATCTCTGGGTGGTATTCTTAAGAAACTTTTTTGTAGCTCTAAACAAGACCTGAAACACATTCGGAAGACATAGCACTAACAGCATGCTGACTTGCGCATCCCAAGGATATTCAGAATTCTCAAAAGCTGTTGTAATTAGCTGGAAGGAGAAAGGGGAGGTGAACAAATGGGAGGAAGTATCCCCCCCGACTTCCCCATAGATTGAGTGTGATTACCAATAAATTCTGATCAAAGGCACCTGAAGTATGGGAATAATATCAATGCCGCATACAGAAACCAGCTTAACTTCATGACGAGTGATGTAATCATTTCATAAGTCGACATTACCCAGTATAGCAAAATGATAATCTGGATCCCGCTCCCAGAGGTGATAAACATAACTGCAGGGAATACATAGAGCATATAAGAACCTACACAACACCGCCATGTGAACAAACGAACCAACATTGTGACTAGCGTCTATTTAACTAATATAACAAATGGGTATAACAAATTTGTTTTAACACACTCTGGCCAGGTCTGTCATTATCTCAACCCCCCGTGCCCCACATTGGGCTCCAAAAAGGACTGTCATGGTTTAAGCCCAGCTGGTAACAAAACACCACGCAGCTGCTTGCTCACTCCTCCCCACCCCACTCCAGTGGGATGGGGAGGGGAATCAGAAAGGAGAAAAGAAAAAAACAATGGAACCTCGAGGGTTGAGATAAGGATAGTTTACTGGGATAACACAAAATGAGAAGTTACAACAACAATGGTACTGACAAAAGAATGTACAAAATGAGTAATGCACAGTGCAACTGCTCACCAGCTGGAACCTGACGCTCTGCCACTTCCCACCCCAAAAGCAGAAAGCCTCCCCACAGCCTGCTCCCCATTTATATACTATTTATATACTCAGTATGATGTCACATGGTATGGAATAGCTCCTTGGCTAGTTCAGGTCAGCTGTGCCCCATCCCAAGTTCCTGTGATAATTAACTATATCCCAGCTGAACCCAGGACAATACTACAGATTTCTTATCCAGGTTGGAATTAAGTATAGAGTTTCAAACACTCCAAATTATTTTTTTCACACTAGCCTCTCAGAAAATCCCGTAAATATATGTTAATGTGTCTGGATGTGCCACATATGTGCACACACACACTCTCTGTATCTACATAAGTACATCTGTCCAGTATGGTATGAGCCAATAACATGCACAAAAAGCAAGGCAAACACAATCTGCATCACAGTGTATAACAACAATTACTCACAACCGAGAAAGATAAAAGAAACCAAAGGAGAAATACTTACCAGCTGAAGTTTTCTCTATACAACTGGACCTGCTCGGGCTTAACAAATTGTTGTTAATGAAACTGGAAGATTAAGAATGAAGCTTTCCATCAGGATGCTTGTCACTCTCTGGCAGCCAGCTGCTCTTCTGTATAACAAATATGCCCTCGCATCTGCTGACTCTTGATTCTCTGAGTCCTCGTTGATTCTGGATTTAGTTTTTACCTTGCTAATGTTCACCAAAGACTGCAATTCTTGGGTATTTCCCTAGGACACAGTCCCGTCCAGGTCTTCACCCTGTGGAAAGATGGCTTGATTAGGCTATAAGCTTTAATTCTTTGCTATTCTCTCAGATGATTTATCTGCTGACTTGTCTTGATGCCTCATAGCTTCCTAGCTGTGTTCCTGCTCAGCCACTCCTTTGTCTTTGTTTCCTGAAGGACTGAGGAAATCCTTTGGATAGTGACATGCATGTACATGAGGCATAAATGCCACTGCGCTGTGTTTTTCACTAAAAGAGATACAAGATACAGCTAAAACCTTTGCTAGAAGTGAGACATACATAAGTAGATGGTTAGGTGTCAATATCAGGAACATAAAACTTCAGATGGAAATATGCTGGCTCTGAGACAGAACTGAAGAAGAAGAGAGGTCCTACTCAGTCAACAGCATGTCGAGCAGCAGAGAGCACATGGGCAAGCAGAGTTATCCTGGAATGAGGGACTTCATATGGATTCACATCTGAAAAATCAAGTTGGGGCTGAGCACAAATGTACCTAAACAAATGTTAGTATAATACTTTCATATACAGAGAATTTACATTAGTTTGAAAAACATTCTCAAGTTCTTCCTGTGGCTTCAAATATCCAGTGTATGGGAGCTCTGCAGTATCTTCCTCAGAGGGAGCTGCTTTATTATCCACCACTGAATAAGTACAGCTAAGACAGTTTCTCCTTAGAAACACTACTTTGATTTTCATACACCAGGTTTGGCCAAGGCTTTCAGTAATCAGAAATCTTTTCACAACTTTACATTCAGCTTTAGACTCAATTGACCTGAGTAACGAAGACAACTGCAAACTTCAGCTCATCACCTCTTTAGGTCCATCCTGTTGTTCATGAGTATTGAAGCATGGAGCCCTAAGTAAATTTGGCTGGCAGTTGTTGGAGGCACGCCAATTACCCTTTTGCACTGAGGTAGAGTGAGGGTGGGTTTTTTAGGGAGTTTCTAAGCACCAACCAGTCTAAAACAAAGATATACACATCTGCATAAAGCTAGTGAGGCCAAAAAGGTTTTATAGCTAAATCAGCTACTTGATAGAAATGCAAAAGTCCATTTATTTTCAAGTATGCTACAAAATCGATACTAATAAGCTAAGGTACAAGAAGACAAAGCAAATGACATGTAACAGAACCAGGAAACGACTCCCCTCAGAGTGGTGGTATTAACCTGTGGTCCCCCACTGATGCTCTTCCCCACCAGGATCTCACCTTGACTGCACAGACCTGACTACAGCAGGAATTCACTGCACAGACTCTATGCAGATCTCTCTCTTCTTAGCAAGGACCATCCAGCATCCAAGCAACCCCAGAGACCACCAAGCCTCTATCTTCCTTGTAAGTTATGAGAAGTAAGAATGGGTGAACTTCCAACTGAGGCTGCTTTTTGTCAGCTATGTGCACTTTACTCTCTGGTGATTTTTCATTTTAAAGTGTGAGAATTAACTGTGTTTGCAGGAAGGTGGCACAATACATCCAGATGTCACAAATGGCTATTGCACATAAATGTAGCTGTCGTCAAGAACAGCGTCAGCATGTCTTGGATTCTGAAGTAAGCTGAAATTGATGGCAAGAGGCCTTGGAGTGTGAGCCACAGGCTCAGTGCAGTCATTTCAAGTGGTGATCCAAGGAAGCAGGTAAACCCCAGCTCCTGAAGTGAGGTGCTCTGACCTGACCTTGTGTGCCACCTAGTGCTGCTATTAGAAAAAAAATACCCCCTATTAGGCAGAAAGCTGAGTCATTAAAACACACCTACACCTGTCAAAGGTAGAGATACAACAGCCATCTATCTGGCACACTATTCATCTACATTTTAGACTATTTGAGCACTTCCCAAAAAATTTTCTCCAAATACAATTATGTTTGCAGATCCCTCCTCTGCATACATTAAGAGGGACCTGAAAATTCATCTTAATTGAAAATGTATAGAGAGGGACAATCCAATGAGCATAAATCACACCTAATGCCCAGAGTTTACAATCATAAACCTTCAATCCATCTTGTCAGGGAGATGATTTGCAATTTATAACACCAGAGACTCCCACTGACAGTGCAGTCCAGGTATGTTAAATTCTGTAGGAACTCAGACTAGTGCCCCCGTCCAGAAGACAAGGCAAAGGTGACAAACAAGTCCTGTTCTTCTGCTGTTACACATAGGAATCTGGCACAGGAGCCTGAACAATTCTCACCAAGTTACACATGAAGCTAATGGCAAAAAACTAATTTTAATCTCAAAGTCATCCTTCTTCCAGTTCTGAAAGAACCACATCATTTATCCTGGTTGTTAAATTTCTTCAGGGATATCTTTGATGAAGCTTAACATGGTAACACAGTGCCTCACATAAAAAGGCAAGCATGGAAATCTGTGACAAACCAGAAACACGCAAAATGATTATTCATTTCCTAATACTATGCTTTCTTTTAAATGAAACCCTTTTTTTCCCCCATGTTCTGCTAGAATAAGTGAGTCACTTGGTCATGAATGACAGAAGCTTTGAGACTGTGATTAGGTCAAGAATTGAGAACATTCATATGATCCATATGCTCCTATGTTATCAATATAGACGAGTGCAATGACTTTGCTCTAAGAATACACATCTCCTTAAGTAACTATCTCTAATCCTAGAATATAAATATCTACAATTGTTATATGGAAATACACAGATGGATCTTCACCCTCCTCTAAACTGAATGGGCCACAAGTTGGAACAGCAGCAGAAGCATCACACAAAAATCTGTAACACAATACAAACACCTACATTATCTTTGTTATGGGTTTTGTGTTAGTAGTTTAAAAAAACAACAACCTCCCATCCAGTTTTCTCCAGGTTTATGTATCTCTAAAGCTCTTCCAGTAGAATCCCATTTTTATTAACTCCTATTTTTGTTACCCTTATAGAGATACATGGCTCTTTAGAGCATGTCAGTCCAAGTCAGCATTAATTAATCAGATTCAGCAAGGCAGTGTTAAATTAATGGACTGGACTTACATACTGTACATACCATCACAATGGCAAATTCATGACTGACCACTTTTCCTCATCATAATGCTGTGTATTAAAGCCTGGGGACAAGGTTGTGCCACTTGCAATGTAGATATTCACAGGATGTGTTTAAATCAGTCCTTCACAAGACCAATCTTATTTTGCCTCCACCTTTCCCATTTTTAAGTTGCAATGAGACAGCACAAAGAGAACCACTACTTCACAGAAGCTTTCTGAAAGGCATTTAAAGGCTTGGATAATAAATTTGTCACTGAAAAATTAGTACATAAAACATTTTTTTCTGACAAACTTAAAGCCTAATACAGCCCAAGTTACCCAAATGATAGGTATGAAAAACTGCTTGCTGTCTTTGAAAAACAAAGTGTGGAAGAAATAGCATTACAGTAACAATGGATGAAAGCTCAGTGTAAGACCTTATAGAAGGTGAAGGTGACTTTGTTCTAAAGCAAAGCTGATTTCGTTTACTCATATTCACACTCTCATATGCACAGGATCAGAAGCAGTACGATGTGTGTGTCCAAGTACTCTGATCAGCATTCATGCACCAAGAATCTGTTTCAGGGTTGTGTGGTCAGGTTTCCTTTAATGACACAAAAGACAAGAGACAATGGCTATCAGGTCTTAATCATAGCTCCTCTGTTCATCTGACATTGACAAGGGTATGTTCATTTTTGGTTGTGTCTTCTGTACCTTTGGGAGCTGACAGTAATTAGTCTCTATCTTGTCAAATATCTGTGAGTCTCTATGATTTGCTCAGACATTCTCCTCTCAATCTGATTGTCCTGAAGAGCTATACACAGATGTGTTGGGCTCTTTATGACTTGTTCATCTAGGTGTTCACATTTTCAAACTTAAGCACATACTTATAGAACAGTATGCAGAAATACACTTAGCTATACCCAATAGAGTGTGTATGCCAAAGGAAAACCTTCATATTTTTACTTACATCTAAAACGAGTATGAAAAATGTAAAAGTCTATTTCAGTTTAAATTACACTGCACTTAGTTCATACAGGGATACTTGAGTGGACTGCAACAACCTGCATGTAGTTTCACCCTACTCAAATTAGCCCCCTCTAATTATATTCCCTGGCAAACAGATCCATTGTCTCTTTGGGAGCCATCAGCTGCATGGATAAACCTTGTGTCCTCTCCCAGAAATGCTAATTTGTGTGATATTATTTCTTTTTTTTGCTTTTTTTTTACAATTACTTTTAATTTCCTAAGTTTAGATATACTTTAGCAAGCCTTAAGCATATTTATCTAGTAGAGTTCATAAAACATAAAAAACTGGAAACCTGGCAAGGAGAACGTTGAGGTCAGAACCAGAGAGAGGAGATACCGGAGGGCACATATGTACTTTGCTATTCATGCCATGTATACTCTCACAAACTTCAGCTAAAAGAGACCTGAATCATATACATGTATGCAGCCAGCTGAGAGCAACTTGCTGTGCATTTTCAGTTGGCAAATACTTTGAAAACCAACATTTTTCCTTTTTGAAAAGGAAGTGGGAAGACAACAGGAGGAGAACCTACAAACAGATGATCATTGTCAGTCTTGCTAAATTTTCACCCTTATTCTCTGGGCTGTCAAACAGACAAAAGAACAACAGCAAGCCATAAATTATCAATTACCCATGCCCATTATTTATTAAGTCCAGTTTCTGAAATGAAGACACTATCCCAGCTACACAAGAATAACCTGGTGTTGCAGAGCTTGCAGCTCACCTTAATGCCCAAGCTTTTCAAGAGGTAGGGTTTTTGACAGCCTCTGTGAGCTGAACAGTTCTTGTAACTAGAGAAGGCAAACAATCCTCTCACACAACTCCCGTACCACGTCACGCCACATGGATAAAAGGAGGTGGTGTGAATTCAAAGAACAACAAAGGTGGCTACCACAAAATTTGTATGGATTACTTTAGGATGAATTCCCTGTATAATTTGCACGTCAATTCAAATTTGTAATCTAATTTGCCTAATGGTACTTTATTTAGTAACTAAATAAAACATTTATTTCTGTTAGTGTTGTTTACCTTAATGTTAATTTATATATTTTACTTTTGAAGTTAGCAAAATAAAGTTTGTTTCCTTTTTTTTCTGGAGGTTTTTATATGTATCTTCGCTCTTAGCTGCAATACCCAGGAGGTATACTAACTCTCAAAATAGGCATTTTTCATTTTTTTTCTCACTGGGAAAAGATGAGGGTGCAAGCTAGAAGGTTGGGAGAAAAGGAGATTTCGGTTATCTACTCCTTTTTGTACAGAAGTCAACAAAATGATGACTCATTCTCAAATTAGCAGGAACAGAGAGTTACTTTTGTGGTGATATTTAATTCAGCAAATAAATTAGTTTGTGGCCAATGAAATCCACCAAAGAAATAAGGCACAAATTAACAGGTTCTTGTTCCATAACTTTTGTGAGCACAGGAGGAGAGGAATCCTTCATATGCCTCTGTCCAGTGCAAGACATAATGAAATGCTTTATGTGGGTCCTAACACAAATCCATGAAAGTCAGTTTGGAAGCTCTTCAGCCACAGTTCATCTTGTATCTGAAAAACCATGCAGCACTACCATACCATGATAGTTCTCTTGCTGTGGATGTGCTCTTGGACATAAAATAACAGCAAGTTTTCTTCCAAAACTGTCTGTCCAGCTTTTGTTTTTAATGTTTTCCAACTGCCTGTTGTCTTCTAGCATCGATTCAAACAACTGCAAAAACATAAGCCATACTCATAAAAAACCTCTGTAGGGAGCCATGCTTCTAATCTATGACAGGTGCATGGAATCAGCAGAGGGTGAGTCTGTACACCAGGCTGGACTAAAATACTTTCAGCTCTTGTCAAAACAAAGCACTTTGTGTATACTCAGGGAAAAAGCATTGTGCTGTATCTTAAACAAAACCTATGCAAATGTGGAATGCATTGTTTGCCACAAGCTTCAAATATACCCATTCAGACCTGAATATGAATACGGATATGGCAGGGATCATTATATTTAAAGAAATGTTCTGTAGCTTTCCTAGAAGTGTTTGTTTATGAATGCCTGACCTCAGCCACAATGGGGATTAGAGCTCAGGGCTGAGCACTCCATCCCAAAATCAGGACTGATACTGCTATTAACCCCAGATACTGGTAATTTAAAAAGATGGTTAAAAATTACTATATGAAATGTGGAATTCAAAGCAAGAGAAAAAGATTCACCTTAAGACAAGGACATAGCTATGCCACGTGGTAATTTTTTAATTCACAGGAGGTTAACAATTTATTAATGTTTCAGTTAAGCATCTGAACAAAAAGGAACAGTTTAGCAAGAGGAAAATTAAAATTACCTTCCTAATTAAGTTGGAATCAGAACACCCTGGGAAAGGGAGGTTTTGAAATTTGCACCTACATGAAATCCAAACAGGCTTAGGCTATAAAATGAAACACATTATCCAAATCAACACTATTTTTGATGATTGCAAGCCTAAAGTCATAGTTTTTGCATACGAACTGGTTCCAAGTTACAGTTAGGTGTTATCCAGCTGATGGGCTGGTAGCAGTGTAAGAAACCTTTTGGATTTGAAGATAGTGTTCTGCATACAGGCTTGCTTCACTCCTGTTCATCACAAACATTTTAACTGTCCAAATTTTGATGTTGTGCATAAGTTCTTTATTTCACACTGCCTTGTGCTGAGGAGGACTTCCAGGTAACTGGCAATCAGTAAAATATTCCATCCCCAGGATAAGACTCGTAGAGTAGCCAAAACATTACAATGTAAATCTCCTGGGAGCTGCAGAGACTTGTTTGGGAGCGGGTAACAAATCAACTGATACCATAATACTGTATGCACAGTGAATTTAAGCAAATAGAAAAAAGATGTTATCCAGAATACCTAGTAATTCCTGCTGTGCAAAGTGCTTTGCATTTGTTGTTTTTTTTTCTTCTCCACTCAGTATTGCTCATAGTGTGACAATAATATATGACTTCTCACAGTACTGCCTTTATGTCATTTACATTCATTATTGTTAAAGAGCAGGGGATATGGAGCCTTGGGCAAAGGGGCTAATCATTCTTACAAGCCAAGTGAAACAACAAAATGTTCTACACATAAATATTTCTCCTCTTTCCTACCCTATGGAAAGTCTATAAACATTTCAAAATCCCCAAGAGCTAAATTACCACACCTAAGAACTACACTGCGTGAAACGCTCCACATTTAATTGATATGGGCCGGGGCGCCAACTATTTCAAATGAATTCACCGAGAGGAAGTTCACAAGGTCTCGCTTACTACATCCATACTTCCATTAAGAGCTACCCCGAGATGCCCATGGGCCTGACCCAGAATCATCTGAGTTCACCAAGTCCAGGAGAGAGAGTAGAGGAGCCTTTCAGGAGTGTGTTGTGGTTGGAGCGAGCCATGGGGGAGCTATTTGCATAGGAGCTGTGGCCCTTCCCTATAAAAATCAAGTCAAGAGGAAGGACACACACTGCAGAGTGTCAGGCATTTTTTTCCCAGCAAGAGCTGTAACTCTTAAGGAGCCGCAGGCAAAGAAGAAAAGCTCACTGGCAGCCAGCAGGGAAGGGTAATCCTCATCAGCCCTGCCACCATCTGCTGACCTAGAAACCACTGAAGGCCTATCACAAGATTGTGATAGCCTTTGCAATGGTCTGGAACAAGCCACTTCAAAGGAACTGGTGGTGGCTCAAAGAAGCAACAACTCCTTGGGGACACCAGCACAAAATTAGCTCCCCAGACAGAACTCCATAATAGTGAAATACACCCTGCTATTGCCATCCAAACCTGGCCTCAAGCCAAAGCTCAGGGCTGACTGGCCCGAGGTCTCTGGCAACTCTCTCCAAAATAGTGCCAGGAAAACTGCCATGTGAAATGAAAACCCAAAATAACATGCATTGCCAGAACATGTTGCAAAGCTCTCATTTACTTAATGAACTACCTGTAAGGAGCACAGAGCAAGGCACAGAGTGGCACCAGCACAGAATTTCCACAGCTGGTGGAAACTGAATGAGACAAGCTGAAATGTTTTCAGCTGGGTTTGTATGATTTATCTTCTCTTTGCTGAGGGTTAGGAGGAGAAATAAACCAAAAAATATTTTAGAGACCACCTCTGGATAGACAGAAAAATAGTGGAAGACAGTCACATCAATATTAAACCAAATTTACAACTGCTCCACAAAGAAACGCCATGAAAATTCATGATATGGGATGAATCGTGTGGAGTACAGTAAATAAAAACTGTTTACAAGATCATATGCATTACTCTTACAAACAGCAATGAGATGCTGTGATGGGTTGACCCTGGCTGGACGCCAGGTGCCCAACAAAGCCGCTCTGTCACTCCCCCTCCTCAGTTGGACAGGGGGGAGAAAATATAACAACAGGCTCGTGGGTCAAGATAAGGGCAGTTTAAT
>JANZLQ010000095.1:29780782-29832170 GCA_026212715.1 Elanus axillaris
GGTGGGAGGGGGGGAATGCATTTGCTGGAAAGATTTTGTGGCTTTGAAAACTGTGCTTAAAGGCTGTACATGCCTTGCAAGGAAAACACGCGATGGGCTTTGCAAAGCCTCAATCTCCCTTCCACACAAATGCCACCTCAGAAAAATCATTATTATTGGAATAGCATTTGCCTTGTATTTTCAGGAGTCAGTGCAAAAACGGAGTAGCACCAGTGCCGGGGGACAACATTTTCTCTGCTGCTACTCCACCTTCCCTTCCTTCTGTGGCATTACTGAAGCATGTCAGTCCTTATGGATTGCTGTATCTTCTGCCAGTACTGTCCTGAAACTTTGCCTTAGGGAAACAGTAACCTGACCTCAGCAAAGAGGTGTGAATTCGATATATATTCTATATGTAACCTTTTGTATGCAGTTAAACCTAAAACAGAAAGAGGAACAAACAGCTTTCAGGGAATCACCTCCTCCAGAAATTTCAGCCAATGTAAAAATGTTAAAGTTAAGGAAGCTACTCTGTTCCACAGGTTGCTTTCAACGGGACCAAAGGGTACTTAAAATAACTATTGCAAAAGTAAAAATAATATTGATTTTTTTTGCAAAGATCGTTTATATGCTAAAATAAAAAAACAAAACCCAACAAACCCAAAGAGCACTTATTAGTTGATGCATAAAATCTCCACCTGGTGGTGAGTCCTGCCACAGCAAACTATTTTATTTTTAAGAAACATTCCCATTCCAACATAGAACCAGTTCTTTATTATAGACAATCCCAAAACAAGAAGTGGGGAAGGGCAGCCTTCAGAAAAACAGCACTATCACATCTCCCTGATTTTCCATCATCTGGGAAAGCTCAAGAATCCTTTCAGTTATACTGCAGCTATCAGGCACACAAGTGACCTTCCCCAGCCAAAACCAGACTTACAAAGAGCTCACGTTGCACCCTATGTAGGGTAGGGTGGAAGGTGAAGTGTGCTGACTGTTCTTTTCAGCTGCAAAAAGTGCTGCTTACCAGGGAGAAGTGCCCTCTTCCAAGGTTGAAGTTCTGCCCTGTTCCTTGGTTTGCACATTGGTTATTTATAATCATTGAAAACTTAACAGTATTGTCTACCTATATGCCCAGAGTCCTCCAAATCATAGCGTAGTTAGCTTTGTGTTACCATTTTGGGGGTAATTCTCTAGCTGCCCACAATTAACTCAGTTTTTCCCCTTGATGTTGCTGGTTCTACACCCTAGGCACAATTTCTGGATCTACATTTTCCTATGCACCATGTTACAACGTAACATCTCACTTGCCTAGTATTTTTTGGTAAAGTCTTATTATCTAACAGCATCAATAAAAGCTTTTTAAGACAGAAAAAAATCAGTGTAAAATGGACACATAAAATCTATGAAGTCAGACCCTTCATCTACCACATTGTGCATAGCATGCATCCCTTTCTATGCCCTGTTCTGCTGGACATTATCAGTGTTTCGTTATTAGTCAGTTTGGCTCATGACACCTTGTAATGCAGAACAAAACATCCCCTTTTCAGATTTGATAAGACTGAGCAACAGTTACAAGGCTTGCACGTAGCCACAACCTGCAGTGACCTATAGAAACAGGCTCCCGACAGCCATCCTCTGCTTCAAGCGGATGACCAAGGCCAGTAGTTTTTTTACAAGTATGTGTGTAAATGTATAAATATAAGATATATGCCTTTTCCAATGCCAGAAGAATCATGTGATTATAGACTTTCGTGCACCATCCCCTAAAAACTTCTAGGATGACCTACTGCTGATGTACACAAATTATTCACTGACCACAATACAATTCTTCTGGGCCAAAAATAAGATTTTGTTTAAACTGGGCCAAACCCACTTTCTTGTGAAGTCACTGATTTGCAATTTAAACACAATCAGCATTGAACCTCAAAAGATATCTTTATTGAAACAGCAATGGATTTTTTTGGTGTTTAATGCTAACATCAAGGGTGAAAGTGCAAGCAATGGGAAGCCCACAGCAAATCCCCAGCACCACGCTGTAGAGAATTACACAGCTGCATTACATCCAACTTATTTCATAATACATTTTCCACGCACAATGAAGATTAAAAATAGTAGTAGAGTTTACTGATTAAAAAAAAAACCTATGACAAAAAGGTAAAGCATCCTTGAATGGCAAAATCTGTGGAGCATGTGAAGGAAATGAGCAAAGATGTGTTTACAAATCGACTATACAGAGCGGTGGGGGGTATGTTAAAAGCAAAAATGCTGTGGAAAAGTCATGGGTCGTTTCAAAATAAGACACCCAGTAACGGGATTTGGTCTCATCAGAAACACAAACATACAGAAATAAAATTAAATACTCTCCGTATTCATTTTTCCCCTCCGTGTACATTCAGTTGCAACGCAAGTGCTCTGCAGCGAGCCCCCTTTCGCGCGTGTGGAGAAAAAAAGTCCTCGACCACTTCTTTAATATCAAAACTACCTCATTAACTATCTAAACCCCCCCCTTCCCAAGAGCGCCCAAGTGCTGTGTCAGACACAGGGGGGAACCCAAACGTCAGCAGGACGCTGATGGTATGGTGCCTGGTGCCTGTGTAATTTCTTCTGCCGGGTGAGTTTCCACCGCACTTTTCAGTCAGAAACTGACTTAACGTCCCGGGGCGACGCCGGCGGCAGAGCCCTACCGCGGGCAGGTGCGATAAGGGACTGCATTTTTAAAACATGACTTGGAAAAGGGGCCATTGGTGGGGGTTGGAGGTTTCGGGACGCCAGGCATCCGTGTCGTTCGGCACAAGGCCAGCCGCCGGGAAGCGCCGTGAGGCCCAGCGCAGGCTGCCCGCCGCCCTGCCCTGCGGCGACGCTGGCGGCCCCGAGGGGGATAGGCGAGCCCGGGCGCTGAGGAGCCGCCTCCGCGAAAGCGCCCCCTCCTGCCCCGCTTCGCCCAGGCCGCCGGGGACTCAAAAGGGACGGGGGCCCCGGCAGCCCACCCCCCAGGCGGGTGGTCCCCTCAGCGCCCGCCCCCCAGGGCTCCCGGCGGGAAGAGCCGCGACCCGCCGCGGCGGAGGCTCGGCTGAGGTACGACGGCGTCGCCACCGCCTCACGTCCGCCGCCACCTCAGCGCCCCCCGCCGCAGCGTGACGGCAGCCGGGGGCGGGCGGAGGGCCCCGGCCCGCGGCAGGTGGGAGAGGGCGGCAGCGGCGGCGGGGCGGGACGGCGCGCAGCGGAGCGAAATCCCCCATTTCGTGATAGTTTCCGGCGGCGGGCGGGCGGAGAGGGGGTGACTCATTCGCGACGCCAGGGATAAATAGGCGGGCGCCTACCTGGGAGCGGCATTGGGTTCTCGGCGCCGAGCACCCGCAGAGCCTGAGCCGCAGCGAGAGCCCCGCCACAGCCCCAGTCCCGCCGGGACATGCTCCTGCCCTGCGCCCTGGTGGCCGCTCTCCTGGCTGCTGGCCACGCAGGTGAGTCCCCTCCCCTCCCGGGGGCAGGAACTGGTCTGGCCGCGGGTGGATGGTGCTTCAGACCACGGATGGGGATTTCTTTTCTGTTCTTTTGAGCTGCGGAATGGATCAATTATTTTATTTTATTTTAATTTAGTGTTCTGTATGTTCGTCTGTGATTTCTTGAATACTTGATGTATGGTAGAAAGGATGACAGGCCCCCGTTGGCCTGTGTGAGATAATCCAGCCCTCCTGAGGAGGTCTGTTGCTGTCAGGAAATGCAAAGTCCTATGTTTTTCTTAATAACTATTACCTGTTGTAGCCGAAAGGCTAGCGTGAATGGATGCTCACTCTCTGTTGTCTTCCTGATAAGCATTAGACTTCAGGGCTTCGCTTGCCTAAGTTTGAAAAGTTAGCCTAGTGAGATGAGAATACCAGTGTAGCCATATAAGATGCTAATCAGAGCATTTGGTTTCATTCTAGCCAACCCTTGCTGTTCAAATCCCTGTCAGAACAGAGGAGTATGCATGACAACAGGATTTGATCAGTATGAATGCGACTGTACACGGACAGGATATTATGGAGAAAACTGTACAATACGTAAGTATCTTAAATCTCTTTTTCATGGAAATGAAATCTGAGAATTCAATTCCAAGATTGTAGATTATTCTCAACAGCTAATTTACAATAATCTTTCCATTGATGCTCACAGCGGAGCTCTTCACATGGCTGAGGCTAGCATTGAAACCTTCACCGAATACTGTCCACTACATCCTCACCCACTTTGAAGCAGCCTGGAATATCATCAACCACATTCCCTTCTTACGAGATGCTATTATGAGATATGTATTAACGTGTAAGTACGAGTTCTCTCATCTAGTCCTCTTAAGTGGCAGAAGGTGCTTGTAGGGCTCTAGAATATTGTTCTTGATTGGTCCATATATAAAGTTAGCAAGCTAAAATGCACCAAGGTAAAAATACTGTAACCAAAACTTAAGATTTCTGCATGATGTAGACTTGTATGAAACACAGTTTGAAATGGAAATGCATTTTGCTCTAATATCTAATAGAATCCATGATTTTGCTAGCATAACCTTTGCACCAAATTGCTCATGTTAACAGTTGGATCCAGCTGATAATCCAGGACCCAATCCTGATAACTGGGATTACAGTTACTGAATAACATCAGTAGCTGATACATGTAGAATTTGTCAATGCAACTGCTGCCAAAATACATGGAAAAGATCTGGCCTTGTGATTTTTTTTTTTTTTTTGAGACTAAAATGTACAGTTAAAAAAAATGAAATACTTTTTTTCTTTTTCAGCAAGATCGCACTTGATTGACAGCCCACCAACTTACAATAGTGATTATAGTTACAAAAGCTGGGAAGCTTATTCCAATCTTTCCTATTACACAAGAAGCCTTCCACCAGTAGGACTTGACTGTCCAACACCAATGGGTGTTAAAGGTAAGGAATAAACGAGATGCATAACATTCACTTCTAGGAATTTCTACTTTTTCTTCTTTGGAAAATACCGTGAGACCTGCTTGTCTATAACCTTTTTTTGGTGTAGTTGACTTGAAGAATAGCCATGTTCTGGATACACTGTGTAAAGACCTAGAAGACAAGTATTCTGGCTCTCGTTATTGAGTTACATGCTAAAAAGGGAATTTGGAAGCTTCCGATAAAATTGAGAAAGTGAGCATAGAAAAGCAGATAATTCCCTTTATTTGTGTGCTGCTATCCTTCAGTAATACATTGAAAGTCTTAAACCTTTGTGTTGTTAGGAACAAAATTAAGTATTGCGTAAACATAGCTGTGTTAAATCTCACTGTTTCTTTCTCTCACAGGTCGGAAAGAGCTCCCAGATTCAAAGCTGATTGTGGAGAAGTTTTTGCTAAGGAAAAAATTTATTCCTGACCCACAAGGCACAAATGTGATGTTCACATTCTTTGCCCAACACTTCACTCATCAGTTCTTTAAGACGGACCACAAGAAAGGACCTGGCTTCACCAAAGCTCTTGGCCATGGGGTACGATCATAGCTCTAACTTGAACACAGCTCTTAGGAGCTACTGAGCAGCTAGAATGGTATCTTACAGGTTGTCAGGGTATGCAAACGCTGGTGCACATACTTTACAAGGCTGTTTGCCACAAACTGGTGGGCTTACCCCTTCTGTAACTTCTCCTTAGGCAAAATTCTAGCACTTGATAGCATCTCTGCCTGGGTCAGAACTGCTTGTGCAAGGCACGTGGTTCTATTTAAAATACCTGCACAGTGATCTCTGACTGTTTTTTATTATTATTACCAAGAATCTGCTTTCACTTAAAGCATGTTAGATCTAGTGAGTATCCAGAACTTCTCTGGACTCTTCCTGTCAGTTGTAAAGAGCTATATCCAGCACTGTAAAGTATCTGCTGCTAATTGAAGAGACCTAGTTTAAAAAGAACTTCAGAAGCAGACTTGGATTTAAGATCTTTATATACAAAACAGGCAGCCTTTGGACAAAGTTCTTCAGCATAAGTATAATGTATATGTCTAAAACAAAGCTTTAAAATATGCATGTATAGACAAAGAGCTGTCTGCATAATAGAAAGCTGCTGACACTTTAAATGGAGTCCTTTTAAATTGCCAGTTAATTTAACAACTTGCTCTTATGCAGAGATGGCTCCAGTTGCCAGGAAATAATTTGGCTTCATCTTAAATATCAGTGTGTGATACTTAACAAGCTAACAATAATATAATTTAAAAGTAAACATCTAAGGGATGAACTCCTGTTGCCATCCATAGAAGTGGGACATATCCTAAAATGGCAAAAAATGCAGATTGGCTTCATGTTCCAAATACTTTTATTTTATAGGTTGACTTGAACCATATTTATGGAGAGACCTTGGAGAGACAACTTAAACTGAGACTTCTAAAGGATGGAAAGCTAAAATACCAGGTATGTCTTACCTCAAAACTCCTGCCTTCTTATTGGATGACACATACTTCCTAAAACCAGTGCTCTGTGCATGGTGTAGTTGATCTAAAGTGTCTGCCTAAAGTCAGACAGAGGCAATATGGCTTAACTCATAAGCATCGTAGCTTACAACTCTTTGTTCTTTCTCCTTCCCCCTTGCAGATGATTGATGGAGAAATGTATCCACCAACAGTGAAGGACACTCAGGCAGATATGATCTACCCTCCTCATGTACCTGAACACTTGCAGTTTTCTGTTGGGCAGGAGGTGTTTGGTTTGGTCCCAGGCTTGATGATGTATGCTACAATATGGCTGAGGGAACACAACCGGGTCTGTGACATCCTGAAACAGGAGCATCCAGAGTGGGATGATGAGCAGCTGTTCCAAACTAGTAGACTCATATTGATAGGTGAGTGTCACTCCTACTATGTGCAACTCTAACCTTTTCCCAAGCTTGACACTTCTACCCATTATCTACTGCAGCTGCAGTAAGTGTAGTAAGAGGGAAAGCTGTTACTTAAGTTGGTGTTTGAGGGCACTTATCTGAGTATTCATGACCTGTCACTGGGATTGTATTGAGATACAGCTTCCTCCCAGCTATGTTAAAGGCAGAACTGAAGAAAACTGAGCTAAGTGATACTTAATTCCCTTATCTAAGGGAAACATAACTGAAAGCAGTGAAAAGGCAGGAAGCCAAAGTTCATTTCTCAGAGAGAAAGCATGTGAGGCTAGATGACCTCAGACTCTCGGATCTTGTGGGGTTTTTTTGCGGGTTTTTTCCCCTGGGGTTGGGTCAGTTCAGGTATGCTTCAAAAGAAAGGCTGTGATTAAGCCTTAAAGTTCAGGAAGTTATGTAAAATGTAATTCCAAATACTTCTGTCTAATTGTTCATTTTGTCTTATGTAAATGGTGATGTACACTAAGCTTGAAAAGACCTTGCCCACACTGACTGAAACAGTAAACTAAGACAATTGTATTAAGCAGCTCAGAAGCTGAGAGTTGCTTTCAGATACCAACTTTCTTTACTTTCTCCTCCCTTTATCTTAAAGTATGGTATAGCTGCACACAATGTAGATTCTTGTGTGTGCTGTCCTGTGATACATACAAGGAAGCATATCTTGGGGTGGGGGGGAAGCAGGCTACTTTACCACAGCCAAAAACTCTTGGGATCTTAACTACTGTTCCACCCCTTAGTCGCATCAAATACATTAATTTATTTTCTAGAAAAGATTACAGAATGTTGAAGTGTTTATTGTCCTGATCACTAGAGTATTTTTTTAGAACAGTTCAGAAATGGTGCTTTCTCTCAGAGCAGGGTAACTACCTAAAACTTCTCAGGGAACCAGTACCAAGATTCTCTTCTGTTTCTTTGACCAATAGGAGAGACAATCAAGATTGTTATTGAGGACTACGTGCAGCACCTGAGTGGCTACCACTTCAAACTCAAGTTCGATCCTGAGCTGCTCTTCAGTCAGCGATTTCAATACCAGAATAGAATCGCAGCTGAATTCAATACTCTCTACCACTGGCACCCACTTCTGCCTGACACTTTCCAGATACACGACCAGGAGTACACTTTCCAGCAGTTCCTCTACAACAACTCTATAATGCTAGAACATGGCCTTTCCCATATGGTGAAGTCTTTCTCCAAGCAAAGCGCTGGCAGGGTAGGTACTTTCAAGTTACTAGTGAACCAACAGAGACATAAACTGCGTAGAATAAAGCTATCCAAAACTAATCACATACTATAAAGTTACAACTTCCTCATGACTCTTATCAGGAGATCTTACTACTTTTCATCTTTATTAAATAGGTTGCTGGTGGGAAAAATGTTCCTGCTGCAGTACAGAAAGTAGCAAAGGCTTCAATTGACCAAAGCAGACAAATGAGGTACCAGTCTTTGAATGAATACAGGAAACGCTTCATGTTGAAACCATTCAAATCATTTGAAGAACTTACAGGTAAGAGTCTTCATTCTTTCTGACAAACAAGGGCCTTTTTAATAAAATGGCCAACAGAGTCCTGCAGTGCTATTACTGAACTTGAACAAGATAGTCTTGCAATGAAAATAGGATTTTTCCACTTACGGTTTTTCTCATCAATAATTACAGGAGAAAAAGAAATGGCAGCCGAACTGGAAGAGCTTTATGGCGATATTGATGCTATGGAGCTGTACCCAGGCCTTCTTGTAGAAAAGCCACGACCAGGTGCCATCTTTGGTGAAACAATGGTGGAGATTGGAGCACCATTCTCTCTGAAAGGACTGATGGGAAATGCTATCTGCTCCCCTGAGTACTGGAAGCCTAGCACCTTTGGTGGAAAAGTGGGCTTTGAAATAATCAATACTGCCTCCTTACAGAAGCTCATCTGCAACAACGTGAAAGGCTGTCCTTTCACTGCTTTCCACATCTTAAATCCTGAACCCACAGAGGCAACTATTAATGTTAGTACCTCAAAAACAGCAATGGAAGATATCAACCCCACACTACTACTGAAAGAGCGATCTGCTGAGTTGTAAAAATCCATCTATTTATTTATTTAACTATATAATTTATTCTATTTATGGCTTAAAGTGTATAAAAACAAAAAAACTTGAGCATCTTCTTTGTGGGGCTTGCCCTAGATTCCTTACTCGGGTAAGGCTTCCATTTACAAAAGGGATTTTCTGTGTTTGATCTCTACAGTGGTGAATCCCTTGTTTAAAGTCTTCTGTAACAGAACTATGTATTCCAAAGTGGACAAAGGTTCCAACTTTTTTTAATGTTGTTTTAATACTTGACAAAGGGTTTTGGTGGTTTTTTTGTCTTTTCACTTGATAGGTCACATAACACTACAAAATCAAGTTATTGCCTCAGCAACTTCTTAAACTTGAAAACAGGCTGTTGAACTAAAAGTACAAGAAAAATTTGACTTAATGAAAACTGCCAGAAAAGATTATGAATTCAGTATGAGCACTCCAAGATTAACAGAAAATACACATATACTTGAGACTCATTTATGTTAAGTCAGAAAATGCATTGCATTTATTGTTGATACTACCTCTCCCTCATTGCAAATAAGGCACTTTGTATAGTAACTTATCTGTTGTTTTTATGTGTAAATCTACTTTCATGTGGCATTACACTTTTTTAATTTAATTATTTAAAGAAAATAGAAAGTCTCTTGGATCCCACTTGGTTTTGAAGCATATGTTGCAGAAGTATTATTTGTGTAAGAGGATGATAAGGTACTGAGCTTAGAAATAACTGACTCTCAGGTTGCAATACAAGACTGCTTGTATTTTGATACAGATGTTTTATTGTGCAAGTTTGGGGAGGTCTTAAACTTAGTCCAAAGTATTGGTATTCTTTTCATAGCTGTAGCTCTCGGTCTAATTGGTTATAACTTTAATCTCTGTCACTTTAAGGACAAATGGGCAGTATAGCTTTAGTTAAGGATGTGACTATAGTATAGCTTTGTGTACCCAAAACAGATGTTATTGGGGGATAGTGAAAACTGAGAAGCAGTGTAAACATATACAGCAGAGAAGTGAATACAGAATGGATCTAGCAAAACTTCAAGGCACCAAGACTTGAAGGTAGCTTATGTCTATGTATGCAAGCCATACTTGTGACTTAGTTCTATTTATTGTGGGGAGGAGGGATAATGTTTTGTTTATAACTTATAAACAGAGGCATTTTAAGTGGCTTAAGCTTAATTAAAACTGGCTAGCTAGCACAAAATCTACTAGACATATCTGTCCTGATCCGGCACTAAAATATCCAGTCTCATCTGGGCACATAAGTTACACAGGATCTTGTACCAGTACTTCAAACTTTGCATATAAGGGTATCTTTTTTTAATTTCTAGAGAGGAAGTGTAGAAGAAGATCTTCCCATAAAAACAGCTGGGGAACTATAGGTAAAAAGAAAAAGTCGCTTCAGACTGGAATAGAGCAGCAACCTGATATTCTGTGCCCCTGCCCCAAATTCCTTGACTACTTGTGGAAAAGGACTTGAATTTTCTATTTCATCTGAATCTCAAAATTTTGTAGAGGCTCGTGCATTGTAACAGCTATGGCAGTAGTATAGTTTGACTGTGACTTCTTTTTCTTTTGATTTGTTTAGAAACATAAATTACCTTATGCTGTGTAAGTTTTTAATTGTTAGCGTGAATAGCTGAATCAAGATCTCCTATAGTGATCAATGCCAGTGATTGATTTGAGGTGGTCTTTGGTGTGAATACTCTGGGAGAAAGAAGGGCATTTGTTTTCCTTTTTCTATTTAAAGTATGAAGAAGGGAAAAACTTCAATAACCTTGTATGAAATGGTGGTCAGTTCTGTATATGATAAGTGAAAACTACTTGGACACTTGTTAAACATGTATGTTCCAAAGGTGGATCTGAATGACAATTACTTCTTCAGAGCACCCTTCTGCCATTAACAAGGAAAAGTGTTTGGCTTAGACTTAAAGGGAGACAAGTCTGGACAGATCTAGTTATTTTGGGGTAGGTAAAGAGGAATTCCTCAGACCATGTCATATGAGTTGAGTTATAAGCCACTTCAGCAAGGAATCCTGTTCACTCTGTGTTTCGTACTCTGCAGCCACATTTCAACAGTCACTTACCTGTGACCCAACCTGCTGGGTTTGGCTGGGTTCAGGTTGCTTATGATAAATGTGTAAGTTTGAGATTATTTATTTAAAATTCTGTGAATTGTTTTTCACTTTATTTTTGTAGGACAAGAATGTTTTTAAAATGCGGTTGTTTATATAAATAAATTGAAAACATTACCTGTATGGCCTCATTTGTTTGTGATTTTCCTTTAGCAATTTCTAGTATGAAACAATTGTTTCATCTGATTGGCTGCTCAAGATTAGAGAAGTCTAGGTACTTACTAACAGTGTTAAATTCTCTCACATATCAGACCCAAGATCCATGTAACTTCAGTCATCCAAATATGGTTATTTTTTTCCCCTTTGGTCACCAGTGAAAAGGGATCTCACTGTGACATCCCTAGAGACGTCAGCTGCTATTTACCATAGTAAAGCTGTCAGTAAGAAGTCAGGTGCTTTAGAGGGCAAGTGCAACATTGGAGTAGAATGTCACCATGTTGGTATAACCAACCTCCCTTCACCACTCTTGATAGCTCAGACTTTCCCAAGCAAGAACAGTCCATAGGTGTTTCTCTTCAAGTTTAGTGTACCCCAAAAGGGGAAACTGCTTTGGGATACGAGCAACCACTGGATGAGGCCTTTGCACTTGACTGTGTTTTCAGCAGTGGTAGCTTGTCCCTGTTGTCAGACAGCAACCTCTGAAGCTGTGACAGTCACTTCTTCATTAAGTCCTTCCCTTCGCACAAGGGTCCTGCTTTCTTACGTTCATCACAGTTATTGACTAACTTTGCAAAGTGTCATGCAAGCTGGAGAGATGGGCAGTGGGGCTAGGGCAAGAGCCTAGTAAAAACAAGCAGCAGTTGGATGAGTTGGTGCAATGTGTTCCTCTCCTACAAGGAGTGCCTTTGAGGCCACCCAGTCTATTCCCTATGTTCTCATCTGATAAGAAATGAGGGGAAGCTGTGAAGGAGACAACCAAGGGGATCATGCACCCTGTACTGGCTCAGTTGACTCCTACCACCTCCACCCAGCCACTGACCAAATGTCACCTCAAGCACTCTTCTGTCTCCAATACAGACCTTTACCCAGAGTCACCTTCCTTCCAACCAGCCAAAATCCTCTTTGGTCCAAGGCTCATCCTGGTGACCCACAGCTCTATATTCCCAATGGCCCTCCATTCCTGGCTATATGACAGTCCTCCTTCCTCTGCTGTGTAGCTCCTCTCCATCTGCACCAGCGTGCAGTTCCCTTACATTCCTATTGTACCCAGGCATCTAAACACATCCCACAACCCTCCTCAACTTAAAACTCAGTCCTCATCACTTTAGTGACCATCTTCAGCCCCCAAAATGCCACATCCTGAGGAACTCTTTCAAGAGCATCACTCCAGTTCTCCTGGGCACATGCAGAGGCTGTGGGTGAATGGAGGCATGTGCAGACCATGTATGAGCAATGTGGGGTTTTTTTTCCTTTAATAATCAGTCAACTCATTCACTTTACAAGTTAATTCATTTCTGACGTTTCTGTTTTGAGGGAAAGTTGAGCAAGGGAGCAAGTGAAGACAAGGCTGGTCGCTTCAGCGGGAGGACAGGCTTGGCCACTGCCGCCAGTATGGCGAGGCACTGTGCAGGGCGGCCCAGCAGTGAGAAGGCAGTAGTGAGGTCATCCTTGGAGAAGGTGTTTCGAGTGACTGCTGCCCTAATTAGGGAAGGGCCAGTCTGGATGGATTTGGCGCAGGACGGATGAGATAGCTTGATCATGGCGGAGCTCCTCCTTCCCTCTGAGCAGGGGCATGTCCTGATGATACAAAAGGCAAGAATGTTCCTCAGAGGAAACGTGCCCTGAGAAATACTTGCTCTCCAGCCTGGGTTGAGGTAACTGTTTCACCCAAGGCAATGCGGTAAAGGAGGGGGGGCTCAGAGATTAAGTCATGCCCTTGGAGGGAAGTCCATCAAGGAGCACAAGAGGTCCATGCTTTGGGAGCAGGTCACCGTACACCATCACCTTTACTGAGGGCTTTTGCCATACATCAGTTGCTCACTTGCCCACTGCGTAAGAGGTCTTTACGGGTGCTGAGTCGGAGCCCTGCGGGCATCTGACCAGGTTTATTACTTCTGATACACTCACTGGAGGTGCGCTGACCTTTACGCTGGAGCACTAATGCTCCCAAGGCAGCTGCTTTACCCAGATTTCAGGAGACATTTCTACCACAAGCAGCTTCTGCTTTGCAAGAAAATACCCCTTCAGCTTTTGGCATCAACCCAGAAAAATCAACAGGTAGTTTGACCAAGCTGCAGGAAGGGTAGGAAGGAGAGAGGGAACCTGGGTAGAGGGGAACGGACACATCACTTGTTCTTTGTTCACAGCTACTGAAATAGGTGAACAGCTCTGGAAAACCTTATTGTAAAGACCTGCTGTTTCCTTTGGAAGACGAGAAAGAAAAAACCTGCAAGTTGTAAGAATATATATAGGATAGAAAGGTACAGGCTGTAGCTATGTACTCTAAATACAGAAACAGAGGTGAAGGGAGAGATCCTAACCTTTTTGCTAAAAGGCATGAAAAGAGCCACAAAAAGCAGAAATGCAGCAGCATCACAAAGAAACAACATATGGAAAAAACTCTCCTTGGAAAGTGCTGAGTGCTCCTCTTCCTTTAATCTGAAGTTTCAGTTTGGAAATAACATTATACTGAGAGGCAACACAATTGGTTTCAAATGTACTTTTTTCATCTGATACTTATTTTTTAAAATTAGTATAAAGTCTGTGAGTCCTGTGCTTACTTACTCTGTAAGTCCAGACATTTTCATTAATATTGGCAAGAGACTGACCAAAACAAAAAACCCCACCCAACCACTACGTTCCTCCTCTGCCATTCAGGAGCGAGACAAACAAGAGAGTAGATGTCAAGAAAGTGAGAAGGAAAAAGGTAGCACAGGAAATTCACAGATTTTCTTTTCTGGGATTTTCTTGGCTGAAAATCCTGAGACCACACCGAAAATCTCAGCATTCCCTTACAGCCATGCTAAAGCTTGAGAAACCAGACTGTCAGAGAGCCATCAGTAGAGAGAAGATATAAACCTTGTGAGATCTCATTAGTTTACCATCGGAAGAGGGCATTATACAAAGCACTCAAGGTTTGACTCATGCTGGTTGCTTGTCCTCAGTTCTGGGCAAGACAAGCCATTTTATCCAGCGGGTATTAGCCATCAGATAGAAAGCAAAGCACGGAACCCCCAAATCTGGCGGAAGAAGGCAAATAATATTCAAGGCATCTACTTCCAAACCAGCTGACTGCATAGCAGCTGAGGATCTAGGCCATTGCAGGGCACTGCTACAGAAAGTTGAAAATACATTGCATCTTCTAACCAACTGTAATCCTGATATTCTTTTTTTCTGTTAATTAGTAGCTGTTACCAGAAGACCCCTGGGAAAATACAGTCTCACATAACTAGGAGCATCCTGCTTGCAAGTGTCTCAGTTCTTTACTTAATACAGTAGCAAAGTTCATGCTTCTGTCTCAGGATAAAACCAAAAATTCTTGCAAAAACTAAAGGAGGATCCTGTGGGAAATGCATTCTTGTTCTGCACTTTATTTTTTCATGGTAACCAGGTGTAGCTCATTACTTCAGGCTTACACAGTAGTGGATATAGGTGTGTGCAAGCATCTTTGTTCAAACCTGCCCTGCTGACAGGTAATTTTAACACCCATTCATTTTCCACAAAAGGACTGCATTTGTGGTAGACTTTTCTATGAGAGCACATGAAAGTTTTTAAACACACAACCCCCGAAATGGGCAAGAAAGTTAAAGCAATGCCCATCACATTGAGCACTGCGGAGCAGCTGGGTGGCAGTTAGAGAAGGCAAGTTCCCCAAATGGCATGTCATCTCATCTTTCTTTCCCCTATACCATGAAGATCTACCCAAAGAAAATTTTTTTATAAGCATTCATCAAGGAAACATTGTGCAAGTCATAGTGGCTTTAGTGTAACACCATAACATATGGTTGCTAATAAGGATATTTCTGAATTTATGCTGGCAGGTCTTCAGAGATGGGAGGTGAGACCGAGACCCCAAGAAGCAACACAGCTTTGGTGTAAAAACCCAGCTGTGCAAGACTGCAAAAGCATCAATTTTTCAGTATGATTTTAAGCCCTGAAAAGCTTCCATGAACCATGACAGAGCAACAAAACATGGCTAAAGGCCATGGCACTGACTGCAGATATGGTCTCCAGAACCTTCAGAACCTTACCCTGAGAAGTGACACAACTTGGTAGCCTTTCAGTTGGGGCTTTCAAGCCTGTTGCCTAGACAATATTAATTAATCCTGCCTAACAAATAATGGCAGAGTTGCCAAGTAGCAGTCATAGGTAATAATTAAAACAAAACTGTGTTGAGCTTGCTCAGCTGTGAAATACTAGTTCTTACATAAGGCTGTGATGTAACACAAGATGATCCAATCACATCCTAGAGAAGCTGTTAAAAAGGTATTTTGTTGAATGAGGCAGGGAAGTAGAGAGTATTCCAAGTAAATCAGGGCTGAAATTTTTATAGCGCAGAGAATTTCAGTGAAAGCAGAAAATTAGAAATGGACTGAATTTTCTCAGTGTCCAATAAATTGGTGGAATTTCAGACAAAGTCAGGACTTATTTCTGGCCCTGGAACAATAAAACCAGCTTCTTTTCACTGTTTGCTAGGTGAAATGTTTCCATGTTTGTCATCGTAACTGACCCAGTCTTAATAGTAAACAAAAGATTTCCCAACTTGACCATGAAATGGAAGTCCTTTTACAGATCAAGCAAAATATAAAATCATCCCAAAAGCAAGCTGACATTACTGTATAGTAAGTAAGCTTGGATACTCTCAATAATCTTCACTCTATATCAGATACATTTTTCATGCAATTATAAAAGCTGTCCTACTCAGGAGACAGAGATGGATAAAACACGGTACTGAAGTTTCCACACGTTCTTCATCAGTCTGAAGAAAGAAAAGGGATACTTGCCTCATTTTGAGGAAAATTTAAGGAGCGTATGAATACCCTGCGTGAAGACCAAGTTAGTGTCTCCCATAACTACAAAACAAACATCAGAGCATTTAATGAGAAATGAGACTTTGAAAAGTAACTCTGCTTTAGCAGAGCCCAGGGTTTTGGCTTCTGCAACTCTTTGGCACTTCTGAAAGCATCTCAGAAAGATCTTCTGTTTGATACTGAAATCCAGGGCTCCCCCAGAGTGCCAGGAAGTGCTCTGCATCACTTAGTAAGTAGGTGCCAAACGTGAAAGGCTTTCCAGTTACAATATCACTTTAAATAAGATACAGAAAAAATAAGAGCAGGCAATGGTTTACCAGTAAGCCAATATCAATAGTGTTTCACAGACTATTTTTAAAGCAACATCAAAATAAACCGTTTCTCATATGAAAGCTTTGTGAATAGAGAATTAAAATCCCCAAGGTTCCTCATTTTTTAGGAAGTTGACTTCCTCTTTAAAGTCACTTCCTCAGCTGCCCTTGGTTGCAAATATTTCTTACAACTCCCTTTAAACCTTCTATGCAAACAAGTGAACACTCACCACCATCATCTTAAATGTTTGCTTGTCTGCTAGTCAGGTCTACAATGACTTCAGCTATCGCATCAGATTTGACATTGGTGAAGCTGCACACATGATTTGAGAAATACTGTTCTGCTGCAAATATAATTTGCAAAGTTTATGTACTTTCCCAGGAACAAGGGACAGCTACTTTAGTGGTACTTTCCAGTCTCTGTCTTCAGTGGAATGCAATGGAAAGAGAGGTACAAAGACATTTTCCTATGTAATTTGTTAGGGAACTGAAAAATCTGCAGGCATCATTCAACATAAAACAGCACCTTGGGATGCTTAGTACTAGGAAGCAATTTGAAAAAACTATTCTCTAACTGCATATCAGATTTAAAACTGAGTTCTGAAAAACTGAAGAGCTTATCTGCACCTCCTGACTTTACAAAAATGGATAGGGAAGCTCACTAGAAAAGGTTCCCATGAGATTTCTGTCACTTCTGCTTTCCATCATAGAGAGATACTACAAGACCAGCCTCTAATACAGAAATTTCTTTTTTTTTTTTAATTTTTTTTCTTCTTCACTTACATACCAGGAACCAGAAGATAGACTGAGGAACTATTTGCTTCAGCATTTTCATAATGGTTGGTCTGAGAAAAAATTAGTTTGAGAGAAGGATGTACTACTCCACATCGCATTAAATCTGCTTTCTCATTCTCAATAACTATAAAATTTACTAGAGGAACTGGAAGTCAGAAAAAGATGTAAATTTTCTTGAGTGACTCATAAAATGTTTATTTATTTGCCTCTAGCTCCATTTTCACAAGAAGGTCCTTCCTTTAAAAAATAAGTTACATTATTTATGATTCAGCACATGAATGGGTAGGCAACATGGGATATTATGAATAAGATTCCTTATAATTAAATGGCCACAAATGCACCCACTTCAATAAAGCTTTGACAGAGCAATCCGTCATCAGATTTTAGGCTAGTCTAGATTAGTGTGACTTGCATAAAGCCAGCCCCACCTTCCAGTTCACAGCCATGCTCAATCCTCCTCAAATCAGATCAAATCAGATCAAGTTCTCCTTACACCACTATTGACATTTAATAAAAAAGAATTTAATGATTGCACACTTTCAGTTCCTTAACAAAATCCCCTCCTGGTTTCCCTACTGCACTCCCTGTTTCTCATAACCCTTAGGGCACAGAGTCTAAGATGATGAGAAGTAAAGGGCATTTACTTGAAAAATGAGTTTCATAAAAGTCAATTTTTCTGAACATTTTGCTTTTTAGCTTATTTTATTTAGCTGGTTTTTACCAATATAAATCTAGCTAAAACATTGCATTTTCTGCTTTTAGCTGCAGTCCATAACTGTTCCAGTTTTTGTTCTCCTCTACTGGGAGGAGGCAATCTATAGAACTTTGACAACCAGGAAGGGACTGAAGCCAAGTTTGAAGATAGTTTTTTATTCAGCACTGTCTCACTGATACAAGCTTACTGCTTGATGTAAGCAAGGTGACAATTTGGATTCACAGCCCACTTTTTTTCCAGACAAAGCCGGTATGATGTAGATTGTTCTAAGAATAGCCAAGTCACATTTATTATCAGAAGGTGAAGGTGATCAGCTGGAGTCTTCTGCAGGGGTTCAGACTTTGGGCTTGCTACCTCAATCTGCAGAGCTCACAGCTTTGGTATCAGTTAGGCAAAGGGACCAGGATGTGTTTCCTACAATAGTAATGGAGTAGGAAAATGGAGATTTTTCCTTCTCTTTACTGCAAAGTGGGAAGACAACCTTCCTGAACAATGGAAAACTGTCTAGCAACTCAACTTCTATTTGAAGTGCTAATAGCCATGCAGGACTTCCTTTGTACATGGCATATTCTTGTTATTTAGAAGGCATGCATTTTGCATGTGCCTAACCGAAAGAAAAATCTCATGCTAATGTTCACTTACCAGAATAACTGCTTAGATTTCATATACCAGCAAATGTTATCAGATTATTTTTATGGTATGTAGGTATTTCAGCTAACTGTGATTTGTGCAAAAGCTTTATGTGTGATTAGCAATACAATAAGCAATGAACACAACTAGCAATGGTAGAATCACAGGTAACTTGGGCTGGGAGGGAACTCTGGAGCTCTCTGGTCCATTCTCTGGTGCAAAACAGGGGCAGCTCTGGGGTCAGACATCAGATCTTCAGTCCATGACAGGTTTGACTAAGGTATGTCTCAGCATTATGGGTACCTTCATTCAACTAAATGGGTACCTTCGTTCAACTAAACCGTACTTGGGAAATACTTCTCAGGTCTAGCAAGGAATTTCTTGGTCAAAACACAGCTGAGACCTTCCTCCTCCTCCACTGATAGGTAGTGTGGAGGTTTACCTTCTCGCAGAGGCTCTCAGACAAGTGGTCAGGATAAGCTTTTGCAATGCCTTAATCCTTCAGGTAAGTATATTAACTACCAGTAAATTCACTGTTAGAGGATCACTATTTCCCCACCAATTCCTTACTTGGTTTTTCATTTAAAAAAAAATCAACTTTAAGTTTTCATTTCTCTTCATTGCCAAACCTGCCTCACCCACCTCCCATGGGGAAACCTGCGTTTTGAACAGAAGGACCAAAGAGCTGAGTCCGGAGCAAGGCAGTGCCTGCTCCAGATTGCAAGATGTCAGGGAAATTTTTTGTCAACAGAAAGAGGCTATGAGTGTCTTACAAGGAGACCCTGTAATTGGGGCCAGTTGGCTGAGATAGCATCATCTGGACAGGACAGCATACTACTAGGCCCATTACGCTCTAAAAATAAGCACCCTGGCCAAAATATGATTGCACCACTTGAATGACATTTCTTAAATTATCACAGAAAAGAAGACACTTAAAAAGTTAAGTTTTTGTGGGGATGGGAGCCTAAGGCTAGAGATACTTCCCTCAGGTGAACTGGGACAAGGAGAAAGTTTTTAAAAATCACACTATATGTAGAGTCATTGTCAAGCAGAAAAAGTCATGCTGGCAGCACAGCAACAGTACATCTGGGAAGCAAACCAAATATATTTAAATTGGCTAGAGAAAAAAACCTATTTGTTTGTTCTGGACTATTATGCTAGCCTTCCTTACATAGGCTTTTGAAGATATAGTAACCAATCAGTCAACTGTTCATACCAAACCCATTTAAGCCATATGTGGTGCATCTGATGCACTTCAGGGTGCAGGTTGTGAGGAGTGCAAGCTTTGGCATGCCATCACATCTCCATCCTCCCTCTCGTTCCCAGAGGCTGGTGGAAAAGAGAGCGCTGAAGTGCTGGGGGATCAGGCTGATCATGGACCCAAACCATGCAGTAACAGAGCAAAGCTCAGACACAGAGCTGCCCCCATGCAGGAAACTGGACAGCCTTTTGTTCAACAGAAAATGGAGACTCAGGCTCCTATGCAGCTGTAAATTATCTCAGAGTTACAACAAACTTGGGAATATAAGCCAAAAAAACCCCTTTATGTGATGCCATAGTCCTTGGGGCTACCACCACAGGGCAACAGCGATGTTGCGGTGTCAGTGGTGGGACCAGCACAGTGTTACCAACACGTGTGAGAGGGTCACCCCAGCACATCCAAAGTGTAAGGAAATCCCTGACAGCTTCTATGCACCTCTCAAACGACATCCATACAGGACACCAAGTTAAGTGTATCACCCAGGGATTAGGCAATGGACATATGAGCACCAGGGAAGATGGGCAGAACCAGAAATAAAAGACCTGCTGCTACCTAATAGCAGCGGCAGGGCTGATCTCGGTTGTCATTGCAGCAGGATAGTACACTGACAGCTTAAATGTGCTGTGTACATTTAAGTTAAATGCATTGGGTTTTGACTGCTACTCCAGGAGCCTGGAGAAGGGAGGCAGATCCTGGATGTGGGTGGAAGAGCTCCCTGCTCCCTCCTGCTACTCCCCCACATCTCCTCACTCCCCTCTCCTCTAGCAGAGCTCTCTGCAGGCACAATGACCTCAAGAAGTTTCCTGTAAAGGCTGTGCAGAGCAGACACACATTTTAATAGCCAGCTTTCACTGCTTGGCTCACTGTCATTTGAAGAGTGCCACAAGCATGTTTGGTGGTGCATCAATGCATGTCACCACAGTATGCTGGAAGAAGCCCAGAAATATTTCTTTTTGTGTGGAGATGTTTTGAAAGAAAGATATAGAAAAGGGTATTGCATTGTGAACTTGTTCATCACTTACTGCCAACGGACATATGTTGATAGACATTGCTGTACGGAAAAGCAATTTAGAGTCCTTAAGGCCGTGGCTAGTGTTTACTTTGGCCAACGGCAATTGGGCAGACCTTGCAAGGACCTGGCCTAACTTGTTTACTTCTATCTGTAGCTATCATTCATTAAACTTGCTTATGCACAGATTTCTTCTATATTTAAATACCCATAGCTCTGTGCCTTGCTTGTGTGTTAATGGGTAACTCCTGGGAGTTTATACCAGTCTGAAGCAGTAAGTGCTTCCGCAATTGCCAGAGAAACATCTCAGCAGCCTTTCATTAATGGCTGCATACGTTCCCAAATGTCAGCCCCATGTCGTCAGTTCTCCCACCTCTTCCGTACATGCAGTGCTCCATTAATTATCACTATTTATATTGTCAAGGTGCCCAGAGCCCTCCACTGGGAGCAGCTTTTGTGGTACAGAAACAAAAGAAACAACACAGACCCTCATGTGAAGGGCTTCCTTTTCAGAAAGACACAACACAGCAGAGAAGCAAAGCATCGGCACTGTGCTGCATTACTTTACTTGAGTAGGAAAAAATATATATCACAAGGAAGCAGAGTAGAAGATGGAGCAAAGGGAGGTGATGGGGTAATGGAAGGAAGTGGAGAAAGGGAGTGTTGAAGAGAATACATAGGAAGAGGAGAAAAAAGGAGATGGTGAGAGCAAAGGAACGATGGCAATGGAAGGGTCTGGGAAGAAACAGAGGAGGCATAGCATGAGATTGGGCAAACAGGCACCTAGCACAAGCAGCCGTCAGTGCACAGCACTCGCTGTCCAGACTCCCAGCTGTGCAAGGAGCCTGACGTTATGCTCGTCCAGGGGCAGGAAGGAGCAGTAGATATGACATGGACCTCTGGCTGCACCTGAGGACAGGCCCTGAGGGCAGGTGTGCTCGCCCAGCACATCTGCGGGGCTGCGGTGGGGCCACGCTTCCTGCCCTCCCTCCACCACCTCTGCTTTCCAGCTTTTCCCCCTGCTTTTTATTTTGTTTTTCTTTCCCTTTTACTGAAGAGTCCTTTGTTTTGATTGCTCTACCAAAGAGGTTTCTCCCCAGAAGATGACAGCTCAGCTCTGGCCAGGAAAGTTGGACCATGAAGGCCATAAGGAAATAATTCAGAAATGCCTCTCCCAACAGTGAGGAAAAACCACCCCGGATTATGTGTTTTAAATGGTGTTTGAATCCTGAAGGTGCCTGCAATGCCCCACAAAGCAGTTTCATGCTTGAGTGCTGAGCGTATCAGTTTCATGCTTGAGTGCTGAGCGTATGGGACTCACTCTGCTCCAAGCTCACAACCAAGATGTTTGCCAAAGGATTCAAAGGCAAAGGCCAACTTAGCTTTTTAACAGATGCATTTCTGTCACAGATTAACCAAACCTCTTTCAGATAAAAACTACGTGAGGGACCCTGAGTATTGTAGTCACTTTCCTATGAGCACAGCAGATTTTACAGCTGCAGAGAACATCTGGAAGAACCCTTCAACCCACTGAGGGCCAGGAGCTCCCCATCTCCATTGGCAGGAGCTCTCTCTTTGCAGCTCACTGCTAGCAAACCAGCTGAGTGAGACATGCTAGAAGAGTGCTGTAAGAAAACCCATGGTTTTGGAGACACCGCGCTCCAAGATAGGGCATAAGGGGACACTGAGTATTTGAACAAGGTTTGTGGAAAGGTTGGTAGGAGACGTTTGTAACCTCTAGAACAAAGCTGGAAGTGTTACATGGGGAGCTGCCTAAGTACGTGGAAAAATTAATTACAGGTTACTGGTGGGAAACCACATCAGGCTGAGGCAAAATGGCTTGTGCTGTTCTTCCCCAGGCACCACTGCAGGAGATGGGTACGGGGCTGGAAGGACCCTTAGCCGGAAACAGCAGGTCCATCCTTGAGTTATACCAATGGGTTGTGGGAGTCTCTACTGGTCGTTAGAGACCACCTTCCATAAGAGAAAGGTTTTGCGCCCTGTTTGGGGCTGCTTTGTGCTGCTGGCTGCTGAGTTCCCACAAGAAGTCAGGGCCAGTGGGGTTCATTTTGACAAACCCCTGGAATTTTTCCTCCCCAGGGAAGGAGGCAAACCCACAGTCCACCTCCTATCTGATCGTCCTCCTGCTGCTGCTTTGGGAATCCAACTGAGCTGTGACTCAGCAAAGCCAAAAAAGAACCTTTTCTCCTGAATGTAGTGAGTGGACAGAGCTGTGCACCCAAAAAGGATGATTCAGACCATCTTGGATGTCTAAAGCCCTTTGATTTTTTAAAAACCTTCCTAAATTGTCTGAAATCATAAAGCTTCCTATGTCTGCCTAAATTATCTATGACTAAAGCATAGGAAGGAGAAATACGGACTAGGTCACTTGGTAGTGACAGAGTAAGATGAAAATTTCATGTTTCCTCTATACATAATGTGGAATAGCAACTTTCCTGGCTTTTAGAGGGATTTGAATGAGTAGAATAACCAAAAAAATGTAATTCACTGTTCCTGACCCATTCTAATTCTATGCATTGCATACATTAATAGTCTGAATTAAAAGAAACTTTAACTTTCGCAACTGATTCATCTGTCTTCTGTGAATCACTAATCCTGAATCTCTTTCTTTTACCAGAAAAGGACATCAGGTCTGTCCAACAGACATCTTAGGTGTATGCGTAAGCAAATTTAGCAGAACGAGGCAAGTCTGAATCTAAAGTCTGAAACCCATTCAAATATTCCTACTGTCATTCCTGATGGGAAAACATATTTCACTGGTATTTATGTGGCATCTGTTCAGTCATCCCACATGCTGAAATGGAATAATCTATAACTGCTTCTTCATAAGCTTAAATCCCTAAATGAAATACCAAGGACTGGATAACTTTTGAAACTGATGATAGAGTGAAAAAAAATATTCCTTTGGTAGATCATCAGTTTAAATGCAGGAGAATCCATCAGAGACCTGAAGTAATTTAATTGCAAGCACCATTATATGATCTGTCTCTGTGCAATTCTCCAGGTTAGTTGTCTACATGAGCACTGTCTACATGAACAAGTGCTATTAGGACAGGACAATCCTTCAGAGCAAAGTTTTGGCAACTGAATTTCTTTTCATAAGCACAGTTTTGCCTTATCCAAAACTCAGGAGATTGCCTGAAGAGACGCAAACTCAACATTGGCTGCTAGCCAGTCTGCAGGAGTAGACAAAAGATCTGTGTGGAAGACATGTGCCATGGAAAAAGTAATACAAGAAACTGAGACCCTTGGATTTTTTATCAGTTCCCCTCCCATCATAAAAAGGATTGAAAGAATTAAAGGAAAGGCAGAAAGACAAGGATGACAAAAACTACAGAACAGCTGCTACAGAAGGAGAGATATAATATGACATAACGTAACGTAACGTAACGTAACATAACATAACATAACATAACATAACATAACATAGCATAGCATAACATAACATAACATAACATATAACATAACATAGCATAGCATAACATAACATAATATAACATAACATAACATAAGTTTGAAAGAGAGCAGACTGGTGGGAGAAACTGGTTCATAGGAAAATTCAAGCTGGAAGGGACTTCAGGAGGCCTCTGGTCCAACCTCCTGCCCAAAGCAGGTCAGCTCTGGGGTCAGACCAGGTTGCCTAGGGCTTGATCCATGACGCAGATATGACCAGATGGTGTTTGAAAGGTGACTAGCACTGGAGGAGTCACTGTTTCTCACTCCCCAGCTTGAGAGCTGTTCAAATTACCTGATGCAATTTTTAAAACAAAAGGATTACTTTTTCCACACAACTTAAAGAACTACACAACATTTTGCCATGGTATACTGGCAAAGCCTAAAGTATAAAAAGATTTAATAATTAGTCAGATAATGGAAGAAGGGTCATTCACTGATTAGCAACCATAAATAGATAAAGTCAATATGGTCACCCTTATACTATGGCACTCTGCTAATGTATCCCTCAATGTGCCAGCAAAACCAGCCATGCAAGTGACAGCAAAATATCAACCATGGGATGTGAACAAAGGAAAAATCCTGCTAATAAGAATTGCTGGCATAAAGAACCCAAAAATGTAAGTGTCTGCAACATCAGCTATTCTGATGTCTTAAAAGCCATTTTCAAGGCAGAGAAGTGAGAGCTAACACCATCACCACACCTGCAGTGTGCAGGGGTTTCATTGTGCAAGGACGCTTGTCTACTTGTTTGCAAACAGCCCCTCCCTCGTTGAGAACAGCCCCTAGTGCCATACCCTAGGGAAAGTCCATTTTATGCCACCAAGTTATTATAGAACTCACATGAGCTCACACATTAGCTCACACAAAATTTAACAAATACATATTTTTAAGGGCTTAACATGTTCACAAAAGTATTGTTTATGGTGACAGGCTATAAAACTGTGCAATAGCCTGCCAAGGGAAATTTCAGAAATATTCTCATCTGAGTCATCTCCATCGAGGTCATGAAATGGAGAAAGCCTTTGAAATGAATTACTGGTTTCTGGATGGAAAGAACAACCAACACCCCGCCACACACGCACACCAATAGCCAAATAAGATCTTTCCCATCACTTACTATTGTTTTTCTGTCGTTGTCACAGGACCACACTATTGACTCAGTCTCATTGTATGGCTGAGAGAAAAGACTGCCACATATGGCACGTCAAAACACAGCATTTCCAATTTGCAGAGAATTTCAACATTTTCAATTTGCGTTCAACTTGGTTTTGTTGTAATTCAAAGAAAAATAGGCTTTCAAGATTTCCCAAAGAGTAGAAATTCTGTAAAAAGTGCTTTCAGAAATAACAACATCAGGAATAATATAAGAAATAATAGTGACTGGAATCAGTAGCTGTTGAAAGAAGTATTTCATCATCTTGTTGCTGTGGTTACGCAGTAATGATGCAACTCTATGCTCTCTCATAATAAGACTTGCTACAAAAAAAATTACTTAATTTAAATTCCTATTCATATTCATGTGTCCACATACAACTCATAAGGACAAAGTGAGATTTAGGAAGCTGTTCTAACACTGATCAAGAAACTATATTTTTACATACAAGTTAACTTACACAGTAGATTTCACAGTATCTCACAGGTCTCCTGTTTAGAATATATTTCAAGTTTTCAAAGATACTGAGCCATCTTCTAAAAGCCTGCTGCCCTAATAGATATCAATGGGTAAACAAAAATGTCCAATTTCCATAGTTAACTGTGCACATGAAAATTAATTCAATTCTCTGTATCTGAGTAGCTAACAGAAATAAGTGCCTAGGAGTATAGGAAAATACATGAATTTTCTGTCCAAGCACCACGTACTCAAAAACTCTAAGAACTGAAGTAAAATATTTATAGGAACTCACTCCCCCAGGAGACAGAAGGTAACAGAGCACAGTAAATCCTTTAATCCTTTAATCTGGTCAATGCTTGAGCATATCCTTCTTGAATGTACCTTTTTTCAATACAATGGAAATAAAAATATCACACAGCATTTAGCAGCACAGGACAGTTTACCATGAAAAGACACTTTGCAAAGCCATGAATTATTATCTGTTCTCAGATTTTTGGCACTTATCTAGTAACTCACAGATTATCTATGTAAACATGGATTAATCTATTATACCAGTGTATGCAAATAATGTCTCTTTTTCTCTAATTTGCCATTAAACATGGCATGTAAAGGTCACCACAGCCCTAGAAAAAATGTCCAGGGATCTACCCAGGCCTACAGAATATCAACAGCATCATGTAATCATATCAGAGTTAAACTCTACATTCTAGAATAAACACTTTTTAACCCTTTTTTTTTCATGTGTAAGCAAAGTTTTCCATGTTTCTTCACTTCTATAAACATTAATGGCAGCTATAAAAACTCTCTCCTGGCAACTCATGATTCAGTAGCACTACTTACAAGTGAACACTCATCCAAATACCATCTTGAATATTTGACAGCGTTAATAGATGGTTAAGAAGCTGAAGACACTGTGCTTTCCTAGTACAACGAGAAACCAGAAATTCAAGAGTCACAATGTGCCCTTAGATCTAAACACAGAAGGAAATCTCTGCCTTTACACTTTTTCTTTCTTCAAAACTGAAAGCAAATTCTCACAAATATAGCAAGTGTGGTTTGGGGATGCAGTAACCCATGACAGCCTTGTCTAGACTGAGCTCCAGACTGAGAAGACAGTGTACAGAGCTGGAAGCAGGGACAGGCTGCAAGGGAGGGACTTGGAAACATGGTCCAGGCATGCAGGGATGGCATCAGGAAGGCCACAGCTCACCTCAAGCTAACACTTGCAAGGGATGTCAAGGGCAGTGAGAAGAGTTTCTACACCTATGTGGGCAGTAAAAGGCTGAACAAGGAAAATGTGTGCCTGCTGCTGAGTGGGGTAGATGATTTAGTGACAGTTGATGCAGATGGGGATGAGGTAGTCAATGTTTGTCTCTGTTTACCAGGAAGTTCTCCCAGGCTCCTGATCTTAGAGACAGGGTTCAAGGAGGAGAGGATCTACCAGTGGTGGAAGAGAATCAAGTCAGGGTCTCTTGAGAAATCTTAGCCTGTACAAGGCCATGGGACTTGATGTGTGCCATCCACTGGTGCTGAGAATGCTGGCTGCTGGCCTTTCAAGACCAGCCCATCATCACTGAAAGATCACGCAGATCAGGGAAGGACCCAGATGACTGAAAAGCCAAATGTTGCTCCCAGTGTATGTTATACCCATCTGCAAAAAGGGGATAGGAGGATGGGGAAAGTAAAGGGTAGTTGTCCTCTCTTCAATCCTTGGAAAACCATGGAGGGAGCCTGCTGGAGTACATTTCTGAATGTGTGGGGGACAACAAGGTGACTGGGAACAGCAAGGCCTGACCAAGGGTGAGTTATGCCTGACCAACCTGGTTGCCTCCTATGGTGAAATGCGTGCATCTGTGAATGCAGGGAGGGCCATGAATGTTCTTCTGTCTTAAAGGCTGCTGCGGTGGGCTACTACAGGGGTCTGTCCTGGGACCTGTCCTCTTTAATATCTGATTCAGTAACCTGAGAGATGTGACAGAGAACTCAGATCACAGAGTCTGTGGATGAGAAGATGGACCCAAGCCCTTCAGAGTGGCACATGGCAGGAGGAAGAAGGACAACCAGCATAAATCAGGACAAGAGAAGTTCAGGCTGGATTTAAGGAGAAATTTTTTGACCATGCAAACAGTCAAGTATGGAAGCAAGTTGACCAGAGTGTCTGTGCTGCTTCCATCCTTGAATGTTTTCAAAACCCAAGTGGATAACTCCCTGTGTAACCTGCTTTGAATTTAGTGTTGACCCTTGCTGTGAGCAAGAGAGTCCTCCTGAGTCCATGACACCTCCAGTGGTTCTATGAATTACTGAGTATTCAACATTATTTATGACCAAAACAAACAAAAGTGATGGATTTTACCTGCAACATTTTCCAGTGCTTGAACTATGAAGGTTTCTACTGTGGTAGAAAAACTACTGTGAATACCAAAGAAGAAATTCTAGACTTCATTTTCATGAAGATACTACTCAACTCTTTGAAAGTCAATTTTACTTCAGGTTTCAGTCAGTATTAGTTACATATACTTTGTAAGGAAATTGTTGTTTTTTCTTAAGGTTCCAACTGCAGAAGCAAAATTCACTCTTCTTTGGAATTTTTTTTTTTTTAATTAAAGTAAGAATGCATTCAGATAGAAGAGAAGCCTTCCCTAGGCTTTGGAAGTTAGTAAAAGGAAGTATTTTGTTGGGCTATAATCAATAATTTAATAAGTTTTAGTAGGGAAATCTTTATTTCAAAATAGTGCAGAAAGGTTGGCCATTCTGCCAGTAACAGCTCACACAAAAAAATGAAGAGGAATAAAAGCAGGAAAAGAAAAAATGCAAAGTATTTTGCAGTACACAGCAGCCATTGAACAAATAGCCCTGGCCAAAGCTCTGACAGTACAAAGCTGAAGAAACAGTGTGAACAGTTTAGTACACTGCAGAGAATATTTCACTTCCATGGATCTGCCTCTCCAGCTCTTTGAGCAGCAGAATACCCACATTTAAGTAATTTCCAGTATTTCCATCATTCTAACAGAAATCTTTGCAGAAGAGCAATTTGCTGGAGGGCCATTGAAGAAGCATTAAGTGGCACTGAAGTGTCATTGACAATGTGGCAACTTGAGAGCTATTTGTTCATTATGGCACTTTTAGAAAAGTGTGCTATGTTAGCAGTTACAGCTGGGAATTAAATTAATTGTTTTAGGTGGAGAATAAATGGTACCAGCTAAGACATCTTCTTTACTTGCATTTATTTTAAAAAGTTTAGAGCCCAAGAGTAGGCCTGACTACCTCATATATCTAAAGTAATCTGAAATATAAAGTCTAGCTAGATTTAGGGGCAGACACAGGGAGTCTGGACAAGCAAAAATATCTATTCAAGGTTGGCAGTAAGAGCAGCAGACCATCCCCACTGACCAGGGTTCTATCCCACCACACCTGAGCAGGTTGAGTAGAGCAGGTTCAGTGGCCAGGGTCATGCACAGCCTGGAGACCCACCAGATAAGCCTGTAGAGATCGGGAAGGCTGGGACAAGCCCATGGTGGTGGTCAGGGCCATCCTTGTAGGACGAAGGGTGGGGAGCTGAAGTCAAGCTCTCTAGCAGAGCTGGAGGAACCTCCCACTTCTCTCAGCTTTCTCCCACAGCTGCTGTCACTGTGATCTGGTCCATAATGCTGCACTGTACCAGAGCTGGCCCCAGCACAGGCAGCCTGACCCTTGAATCGGGGAAACATTTCATTCAAGGCCCTGAAAACTGAACCTTCCCAGGTTGATCCTGGGAATACCTGTCCTCAGGTGACAGCAGGAGGCAGAAAGAGAGGCCAGAACAATGAATCCTTGACCCCCAGCTCTCTTCTGCTGCAGAACAGGTCGACTGATTTGCACAGGTCAAGGATCCATCCATGAATAACATAGCTGCTCATGACTCCAACATAGGCTCAGATTGCAATTCAGAGGCGAATTAAAAATTACTGATGTTTAAATTGTTGCACTCTTATTCCAGAATTCATGTCAAATGGCTTCAGCCAAAATACTTAGGAACAGTAACCACTTGTCCCTACACTCAGCACCCAACACATGCTGGATTTTATTGTGAAGTGTGCCATTGTGAAAGTTACTCCTTTTTATTTTAAGGAACAAAAAGTCCTAATATTGAAACTAAAGATTCCAGGTCCAAAACTTTTCAATAAAACTCAGTCATGCTGAAGTTAAACCTGAAAAATGCCTTTCAGATTGACCTGAAACTTTTTCCAACTTTTAAGAAATCCATAGATCTTACAGTTATTCTGATAATCATGTTCCCAGTGGCAACATCCTGACGACTCTGAAACATCCACATTAGCAATACTGCCCAGCAGTCCATTCTTAAATGTTACTCCAATTCAAACAGACTAAATAATTTAAAGAAAATAGTCTTATTCTTGGCTGTGCAATTTTAAATATATAGTTCAAGTGACTCAGTTGATGTTAAAAAAGGATCCAAACAGACCAGAAATTTCACCAACTCTTTCACAATCCGCTTAAGCAATATGTCAGCATTAAAAAAAGTTGCAGTCAGAACAATGAATTTTACTTTAATTTCGTTGCCTTGAGTGGTGTGTCGCAATGCATTTCACTCTGTAACACTTCCTTTTAGAGTAGCTATTGTAAGTCATCTCAATTTTGTTCATACTGTGCATAACCAACATTTTTCATACATAACAATTCTACAAATGACATTGAGAACAGGTGGATTTCAGTTTATTCCTTGAACAGTTACTGTCAACAGTAAAACCGACCATAAAAAAAAGTAAAAATACTTTGATCATCTGCATGGTCCTAGGGAGTCTTTTTTCTTTTACATCCTGCCTAAAGGAGGAGGAGAAAAAGATTTAATTCAAGTGATTTTCCTTGAAGACTTTAGCAAGGGCAATAGTAATAATGTAATGCATTTACGGCCTCTGAATCTGCAGCCTCCTTAAAATAAACTAGATCTGTACAGATAAGAACTTCATCTTGAAAAGAAGCTCAGAGAAAAAAAAGATTATTGTCTCAAGAAGGAAGAGTTCAGCCTGTAGGTCTTATTGCCAGGCACAAAGAGGAAAACTGATGTCCACAAAGCAGATCCTGACACACTTCCCACTTCTCCTACCAACCATCAGTGCATTCACTGGGACCTGGCTCTGGGATTATCTTGGGGGGGATGCTTCATATTACTGTACAAAACACATCACGCAACATTTTAATACATAATTTTAGTTTCCTAAGAATCTATTTAATCTACTAAAGAGACCAGCAGAGCAATGACATCAGATTTGGGGCCATAACATTTCATATACCCAATCTGAGCAAGGATTATCAGCAAAGGAATTTATTTTAGAAACGTATGTTACAATGGTGATTTGGACAGGAGTGACCAACCCTCACTGCTTATTCTGGGCAGGAGGAAGGTACACCATGTCACATGTGCTCATATTGCCCAGGGAGGCTGTGCCATCTCTATTCTTGGAAGTTTTCAAGACCCAACTGGATCAAGCCCTGAGCAAACTGGTCTGAGCCCAGAGCTGACCTGCTTTGAGCAGGAGGTTGGACAGGGACCTTCTGAGGTCACTTCCAGCCTGAGTTATCCTGTGACCCTATGCCATACATCATTTATGCATACATCAGTCAGCAAACATAGTATGTCACTGATCTTTGACACAACTTTTAAGACTTCCTGCACTTAGGCAAAGATATTTCACTGCAGGAGATATGATCCATGAGATCTAGTAGGATCATCAAGCTGACCACATGAACAGTTTCCTCACACTTACACAACTGGTGACTGAGCAAAGAATTACGCACTATAAATTCTTTCATCTTCATAAATGAAATCCCACTATTCTTAGATTTATTGTATTTTTCCCCATGACAAAATGTAGTCACTGTTTAGATGCGTTAATCTATGCCGCAATACTAAGTGCATTACTGTTTGTCATGCAGTTATTAGCATGGTGTTAACTGTGCATCCATTTTCACTGCAACTGAGAAAACAAATAGCTCTATAAAGGTCAGATCCTTTTTCCCAGCAGGCGACAGCTCTGATCCAAATAGTAACACTTATTTCCATTGTTATAACTAGCTTTGTATACAAATGTGATATGGGGAAGCCTTTAAAGATCATAGAGAAAAAGAAATACTGAAATTGCAAACTAATGAATTCCTCTGGTCTCTGAAAGCAGATAGAGGAGCCTCATGTTGACCGTTGCAAAATGTCCGTCTATCTTGACAGGGGCAACACCAATGACCAGCCCTGTGATGAAATCCCTGCAAGATCCTTCACCCAGCTTGGGATTAGCGCTCAGCCCTAAACCCATGCAGAAATGCTCAATATTCAATATTATCATTAGAGTCTGTGGGTATTTTTGCAAAGTTATTAAATTCCTCTTCACTGTGAGGTCACTATTTCATTGCAAATAGCAAACTCATTCTCCCTGTTAGAAGTGAGCAGAGGAGAGACAATCATGACATGTCTTACACAGAATGGTCACCAAAACAGGGGAGAGCTGCTGGCACGTGCGCTGCTCAAGTTTATGCATACACACCACAAAAAGATTAGATATGCCAGTATTACAACAGACACATTTGCTTTGACTGTGGGTTGTTACGCTTAATTTTGTGATCTGCTGCATTTTACAGCTTAGAAGTTTCCTGTTTTCGCTAAGTCCTGTTATAATTTCAAGGATGCTCTACTCCCTTAGCCCTCATGATTTGGTAATAGACATTGGCTTTGCAATAGCTAAATCTGTGGATAGAAAAAAATATATTGGTTCAATGCTTGAGAAATCAAGATTTGTTGCATAGCATGCTGTACGCTGGCATGTGCATGTAGGTCTCCGACAGCAGCGTTGCAACAGCCAGAGAGGGAGGAATTGCAGTCTATGGGTTCCTGCAGCTAATGTCCATGTAGAAAGTGTATATATACTCATGTGATCCACCTCAGCAGCCAACAGTGGAGGCATTTTTTTGCTAATGCAAACAAAAGCCTGCATAAACCTATCCCAAAGAGTGACATTTGTGGATGTCTGAGACATCAGGTTGGCTCCAACAGGCAGTGGGAAAGAGGCCACACTCTCTGCTTCATCTCAGCTGCGTTTTTCCTTCTATGTGTGGTGGTGATGGTCAGCCCTCATCTTTGCTCAGAGGAAATGCAAGGCCACTAAGGCATGGCTTGGGTACAAGAACAGAGGGGAAACTTGCCACGGTGCCACACAGAGCTATATTTAGCTCCTCTGTGTACCTCATGCACTAGGACAAAGAGAACTGCTTAAAATTTCAGATGGGAACACAGCAGCTAGCCCAGGGCTGGTCAAGTGGTTTGGAGTGGTTTGGGGGAAAAAGAGGACAATAGGACCAACAAGCAAGCTTTGGTAAGATGATGCACAGCTCTTCCGAGAGGAGTGTGAGCTGAAATAGGTGTTTGCTCTCACTGAGCTGCATCACCTGCTGCCAACACATTTTGTAAGGGGGTACCCACACTACCACCTAAAAGTATCACCAAGGCCTAGAAATTCTTGCACCCTTTTTCTTTGCTATGAAATTTCTCTTGATTGAGATCATAAGCATAAAACAGACAGACCAGATCAGCAGAACTTGATGAAACTTGATTCCAGCCCCACCGAGGTTCATGAGCAGTCATATCAAGCCCACATGGGTTTGTTATCAAGCCCAAATTACTCAAGAGAACAAGTTATTTAATTATGCTGGTTTGCATCATATCACTCACTCTGCCCTTCCTCTCAGATCCTTTCTAATAAAATGCTAGAAGTATTTTCTTGATGAACATGCTGTTCTGAACCCTGCAATTGCACTTATTTTGCATTTCAGAGTTGATGATAAGATACATAGAAGTGTTTCATAAAACCCAAATCTTTCAATAGGTTCTTTGTATTATTCAGTTAGTGGATAAGCTTGTTCCTAGAGGCAAGGCACAAGACATTAAAGGCTATCCTTCCCTAATATCTGTATTTCAATCAAGTTATTCACATCACTAAATGTCGAACTTGCACAGCAAGTTCTGCACATAAGTAAAAGTACAATAAACCATTTCCCCTATCTCTGTTCTTAACCAGAGCAGACAGTATAGAGCAATGCAAGTTATTTGGACCTTTTCAGCAATTTTTGTACCTATTTGTTTGCTGATACTTGACAATCAAGTATGTTAATGTTTGACCAAGGCTGCGTCAGTTCAATTTTCCTAATACATTATATAGAAAGAATTACAATAGGCTGGTTTTATTATGAAAATCTTCACTGTTTCTTAATGCAAGTTAGGATCAGCCTTTAAATGTACTCCACTGTGAATCTGAATATAAAAGAGCCAACCAGTACTCTGAATGTAAATCACTGAATAACTAACAGGGTTAGTTAACAGCCCTCTCCATGTGTTATATACTATAGTTTGCCATTATACAGAGTAAACTTATTCTCTCCATTCAGCAGGTTATGGGAAGTAATAGCAAATACTTGACCATTTTCAGTATCTGGGACAGTGATCAACAGGCAGGTGAAAGCTTCCTGAAATCAACTGGCTAATGCAGATTTTAGCAGGATTTTAGAAGGAGAGCTGAATCTCTATTCATCATCTCTGCTGTCATCAAGCTGGAGTTAAAGGTAACATTTTTATTATTTCGGGGAAATATAAACAGTTCCGGGACACGCTGACTGTGTATGAGCAGTGACTAGAAAAAGGGGAACCCCTAAATTTCTTTGAGCTACAGGCAGAGAGGGGTTTCTTTACCCAGTCAAAGGCCTGATGCAAGGAGCCTGAATCATGTGTGCAGTGCCAGTGCACTATTAGTCTGCTACACAAAGCACTGCTACATGCCTGCACACTCACAGGGGCATTTGCCAGGGCCATCTGGGTTTTGCAAGCCTTCTGTACTCCCAGCAAGAAGAGGAAACAGCTGCTTTTATTCACCCTTTAACCTGCTGGGTGGGGAGCTATGGGGCCGGGGCAGGGGGAAGCAAGCAGTGGCTGTCAGGGTTTGCTGGGCAGAAAGCACCATTGTGGGATGGTGGGCAAAGGCAGGACATGGGAGCAGCACACACACTGACACCAACCACTTAGGCTACCAAGGCCTCTAAGAGGGCATCTTGTGGACTGATCCTGGCTGAGAAAGCCGCAGACTAGCATCGTGCATTTGGTCACCCAACTGGAGAGACTGTTTTTGACACAGATCCTCAGATCAGTCTCCTACAGGACCCTCAAAGTTGAAACTGTGACATATTTCCTTGAAAAGTGAACACAGGCCACATTACAAAGGTTATTTAGTGCATGATCCTTTTCCCCAAAGGTCTTTTACCTTGTGTTTGCAAGATCACCAATATAAAGCATGTCTGAAAGAGAAGGGGAAGGTGCTTGTCAGCCAGTTGGAAACCTCTAGCACTACTGAGTTTGTCACCAAGCCAGTCACCATATGGACCAGCAGCAGTCAGTGGAAGTGGTTGTGCTGAGACCCCAGATACACTCTGTGGAGATTTTCCATGCTTTGGAGAATTGTCTCCTGAAGGCTGATTCAGATGAAGTGGTGTTCTTTGTGAGTCAATCATCATGAAGTCTTTTGCGTCGGCTCAGTTGAAAAGTCATCAGGAGGACATGGGCCGAGCCCTTTTCCCACCCACTGGGAATGGGAGACTCCAAACGGCATCTGCTCTTCGCCTTGTATGGGCACCATGGGAACAGTCTGCACTGGGGACATGAAGTTTCACTCTTTTTTCCCCAATTTGCAAACATTTTTCATAGGAGAAAAATTCTTATGTGTGACTGTCACCACAAAGCTTCGTATAAGATATTGATGTTGTAATCCTCAAGTTTAACCCAAATTTCCTGGAAGTTTACTGCAAATACAGGGGTGGGGAAGTAGATACACCTTAGCTGATGTTGCCAAGAAGAAGGGGAAAACCACTATTAGCAAGTGGAGGATAATTGATGGGAATGGCCACAGTTCATGCAAATTTTTTCCAATAGGAAGAAGATCCCTTTTTAAGAAAGGTCTTTTAAAACAGTCACTGAGGCAGGGTACCCCATGGTTTCTCTACATCTGGGTCCACCCCTGTTATCTTGTCTTTCCAGGAGCTCTCTTCACTGAGAGAAAAGTTGTCTTTCTCAAGCAAAATGTAAGTGATCCTGCAGTGAAAGTGAAAATAAGGTGTGTAAAGGTAGTGATTATTAAACATAACCGCCCCCCCCCCCCAAAGACAACCATTTAACTGGGCTGCTGCCTTTCTGGTAAAATTCAGACTAAAAGCTAAATTGAGAACTTTTCAATGGTAACTAAAGTAAAGATATTTTGAATCAATGCATGATTTTATTGTGGAGATTTGCTTGCTGTGATTTCTAATGTGTAGACTTTTTACCTCCCATCTGAGCTTAGACCACACACAAATACACATGCACACATATCAACAAGTGACAACACTTTAAGCACATCAGGGAAGCATTTAACTCAAACATTTACAGCCAAATGTGGATTTCAACCAACAGCTCCCCATTGTTGATACCTACAACGGCTGGGGGAGGAAGTTATTAAACTAAAAAAGACCTTTGGGTTTCTGCATCAGTTTGCCTTCAAGCTCCTTATTCAAACTGTTTCAAAGTTACAGAATGTGAACCAATCAAATAAAAAAAGTGTTTGCATATTTATGGGGCACTATATGAAAAGAAACTTGCTACTATGTAACACCAACTGTTGAATAGGACCATTGCATTGCCAATCACCCATGACAAGTGCTGCACAGATTTTCAGGCCTCCTGGACTCAACCAGAAAAAAAAGTCTGGCAATCAAAATAATTCCATTTACATTCCTATTATCCTCCTCACCTGGAAGCAGGTAAGGAAGGAAGTCAGCTTTTAATGCCTTTTACATTCTAATACCACCAACAATCTGGGTTGTCTTTGTCTAACATTGTACATCTGAAATAGCCTCAGCTCCTCAGGCAGATGCTATCACAGGTCAAACCAATTTCTACTCATTTTCACCCTCTCAGAGAAGAGAAAAAGCTTCTTTCCATCAGTGTTCCTACATGCACCAGCTGCAAATGAAGTTATCCCTCACTGCAAGCATTTGTGGAGCTAAGACTATTATCCCTACAGGCCTAGTTGACTAATAATAATGATTTTTTTAAAAAAAAAATCTTTTAAATTTAGTCTTTCATTCTGAAGTTCAAATTTGGAGGCATGGAGCTATATGGTGACTCCAAAGCCATAGGGAAAAAAAACCCAAGATATATAGTAAAGTTATTGGCAGACCCAAACTGCTCAGGGTGGGATTTATGGTCATAATTTTTCAGAACAAGACTGAACATCTGAAGTCCTGAAGTCCTGAACTCCCTTCCACAGAGTGTTGATTTTAGTGTAAAATGCTCAGGCATAGTGGTCACATATCCACCAACCTTGTGATTTATCCTGCAACCTCCATCCTCCAGTCAGCTGGCCTTCTTGCAGTTATCAACATCTTCCAGCTGTGCTGAAATAGAATACAATAAATATCAGGTAGCATGACCCAATTTCCTAACAGCTGGCATAGACAAGTGGCCAGAGCAATGAAAACCTGAAGACCTCTCTAATTATGTGATTTGATTCATGTACTACATGTGCAGTGTGTGCTGAAGAAAAAACTTCCATGCTTCTGAGATGTTCATCCATCATCTACCTGTTAATCCAAACAGGATTGTCAGGCTATACCAACTGCACTTCCTTGGTCCTAAATTGCTCAACTTGTGCTAGATTTAAACAGTGACTCAAAATGTAGACAATGACTTCTTAGGTACTGAAAATGCAAATGGGGAGATGTCAAATGATCCTACACCTGAGTGCTCTTATCTGACTGTGGGTAGAGTGGCTCAAGCTGGCAAAGCCTCAAAACAGCAAGGTAGTTTGGGTGGGTAGAGCATGGAAAAGGTTCGTGGGAGACGAAACACCTGTCACACCTACACAGATACTGAGTTGTCGCAAGCCTTCATTGTCCAAATTGATCCAAAGCTTCCTGCACTGAATTTTTCAGGGGCTCTAAACTCCCTGGTCTTGGAAAGCCATGGACAGGAACAAGACCACCCAATCAATTTCAGCCACCAATACCAGCTTTCTTCTGAGAACTGGACACCCTATCTGGTCCAGTTCTACCTCTCTTCTGACAACTGGACACCCTAACTGGTCAGACTGGAAAGCAGGATAGTTCCAGCCTCCCAGTCATTGCCATGACAGCTTTCCCAAAACCACAGGCTCTGGTCACTGGGATTCACGGTGGCTCCCTCTCCCATGGGCAGGTAACCAGGCAGGTTTATACCAAAACCCTGGATGCTTTGGACATGAGTCCCTCAGAAATTACATCTTTTCCTGAATTATTTTGTGTGTCAGGAGCTTAACATCATGCCTTCCTTCTCCATTATGAATTTCTTCAGTTGAGATTAATCATGAATGCCTGCCTTCCTTCTTTGACAGGAGTCTTCAAAATTTTTCTAGCTTTTCCCCCAGATTTTCCCCTTGAAAGTGGACATACTGTTTCTGAAGATACTCCTATATTCCATATTTATATGCCTTATAAAAAGGATTGTTTCTACAACTGCCTTGTGCTGAATGAGTACCAAAATCAGAGAGGAGGAAGCTGCATGACCTGCAATAGGCAATCTGTGTTAAATAGCTTTGCAGAGTCCAAAAAGCAGCTTGTAACAGCCCAGCTTGTATTTCTGACCAATAAGAAAGAAGGTAAACATGGGCAGGATGTGGTTTCTCTTCACCTCTTCTCAGAAGATACAAACTTTTTAAAACATAACCAAGAACTCTCACACTAAGGAAAATATCCAAAAGCCCCAAGGAATCTAAGGGAACCCCAAGGAAACAAATGAAGGAATTAACTTTTTTCTTAATAAGACATTTGATTAGCAAGTTGTGTGCAACACCCCCACTCTCTGACTATGTCTGACTCGGAGGCACTTAACTTTATCGGAGGATTAAGATATGCCTGCCCTCAAAAAAATTAAATAGAGAAGTCTGCTTCAGTATTCATCACTTATTTTAGAAACAACCACAGTGAAATAACCCTGCAGATGCTAAAATGCTCTTTGACTAGCATTACCTCAAATTTGTCATGAGAAAGGAACAAACCGATGTGAACCATAATCTCGTTTACTACCTGTTACTTTTCCTTATTCAATTCAGAGCAGGATTAAGCTTCTTGTCTGTATATATTTAACATGCAGTATGAATGCAAACATAACCAACAACCTAATGTAACCTAAGTCAAAAAATAGTCTGTAATGATGGATGATTTTACATTTTACACCTTGTCCTGGTTAAACCACAACACACCTACAAGTATAACTTCAACCCAGTAGAGCCAAACCATGCATCATGACCAAAATGCCAACATCAAAACCAAAATCTTCAGCTTGGTCAGTGCTGTATCTGGCTGCAGGAGACCTTATTCTCCTCTTCCTGGGATTTTAGAGTGCACTGGAAAAAAAATTATAAAATCAGGTACAAATTATTTCATGTGTCTCATTCAACTTCAGAGTGCTAATAAAAATGCGTAGGGAGGAGAATTACATGTCATACTAGTTGTGCTTTCAGGTGATCTGGGAATAACATGACTGACTATGATCAGGAAGATGGACAAAAGGTCAAATCCTTCTAGAAAGTTTCCATTACACTTAATGGTTTTAGGATCAGCCTGTTACAAAAAGGAAGTTGGGGGCTTTTTTTGTTTGTTTGTTTTTAATGAAACCATCTTTTTCTTTTGTATGATTGGCATTTTCTGTTTCCTGAAAGTGATTTTTGCCAATTAAACTAAAGGGTAAAATGATGGAGGGAAGATGAGGAAGACACACACTTAAACAAGCATAAGGAAAACTTGAAACTTCCAATTCTTTTACATACTTGGAAAAGTATTTTTAAAAAATCATCCCCTGCCACAACTCCACCTTAAATAAGTCCAGCTAGTTTGATAATAACTTCAAATAAATAAATCAACTTCCTCTCCTAGAAAAATCTGAGGTCAAGCTATCATTTGCCATTTTACAGCATCCTGACAACCTTAACCTTTATGCGTACGAGTTCAGGGAGAAAAAAAGAAAACCAATCAAAATATAGAGCATCCAGAAGGAGGAAACTATTTTTCAATGCTCATCATACTAAGTACTAGTCTTAATAACATACACAGAAGAGGAAATCTGGGAGCTGAAATTGCACTTTAGTATTTCAAACTGATACACTTCAAGTTTCTGTTTCAGAGTCACTGGGTTTGGGGGATTCCACCCCCCCAAACTGAAGGTAGAAGTTATGGAGTTTGCTTTATTTGTGGGTTTGGGTTAATTTTAAAGCAAGTTTTTAAATATAATTATGGACTGAAACAACTTGTTACAAATCAGACTGATTTTTTGTAGATCCAGAAATAGATTTTAATTTTATTTTGTGTAGCTGCTAGGACACAGAAGTACAACCCACCCAACCCTACTTTAAAAGAGCACAAATAGCAGAGCTTCAACAAGCTGCCTCAATGTGATCTAGGTCAGGGATGTAGAAACAAGCAATTTTGTTCGGACAGGTCCAGAAGCACTGGGGGTCTAACAACACAGATCAGCTTGTAGGATCCATACAGAAGAGCCTGTCCAAACCCAACAAAAAATACAATCACTGTATAAATACAAGCTCTAACAACCTAACAAAGTTCAGATTTACCAAACAGAGGGCTAATTAGATCACTATTTCTCAGCTACCAGGGAAACATACGATTTGCAGATTCACATGAGACAATCCATGCATCATTGTTAGCCAGTGGGGTCAGAGAAGGACCTTCCTTCACTCTCAAAGCCCCACCAAAAATAATGTAGCTGATGCTTCATTTTTTTCCCCATAAAGACTCATTCCATTTTTATTCCCAGCCCATGGCTGCATTCTCTACCCACAGCACAAATCAGTGGGAGGCGCACACATCCGAGGAGGTGACGGAGGCGTTAAGGGAAGGCAGGGCCATATGAGGGGACAGAGCTGGTGGCATAAGCTGCATCTGGGACTTCCTGAGCTCCCTACAGCATCCCACAGGAGCGTCATCCCAAACTGGTGGAGGGCCACTCTCCAGCAGCCAATGGTGGGGGGGAGAAAAGATGCCGTCAGAGCAGTGGGAATTAATTAGACACAAGCTTCACCGAATGTTGAAGGTCTGACAGTTCGCTGAGTCCATGCCTCCCGTGTCAGCCTCTTGGCCCTAGGGGCAAGTATGAAGGGAAAGCCTGTGGCTTTTGGCAAATGGTGTGGGGCCAGGCAGGGGGAGGAAGGTGGCTGGTCAAGGGCCCTTTGTCTTAGTTCTTTTAACAATTAGTTAAGCCATATTTACTGTGTCATTATATTCAGGTGCATATGGTATATTCTGTTTAATGTGCATGATATGAAAGCAAGCTTTTTAAAGGTTAGCAGCATCTCTGATATTTTAGCTGCACTAGAAACTATTATACACATAGCAACTTTGGTTTACTCTGTGCCTCAAACAGTATTTTCTTCTAAGAAAGTTAATTAAAAAGCAATTTAAATGGTAGGGAATGCAGACAGCTAATTTAACCCACCACAAAGCCAGCCTTCAACCCACAAAAGAGGAAGAGCTCAAACAGCAAGATATTAAGCTTTACCATGCCTGACTCCAGTGTTTTAGCCCACATGTGAAATGAGAAAAGTTTGTATCTCTGTTTCCCAGATCCATGGCCACTGTCTCCACAGATGACAGATATTCAGCATGCACTTTTCCTACTGTCCCTCTCTCCTTTCTTCCCCCAGTTTCAAACAGTAACACCTCAAACCATCTGCTTTCCTAAATGTCCTCTGGCCAGAGAGGCAAAAAGCACAGGCTTTCTACCACTCGAATTAAAAGTATTGAGCTTCTTGCTAGAAGGAGCCCCACACACAGTGAGATGGATTTCTACATGGAGAAAGATGTGAAGTTCAAGCCCTGGGGCAAAACAGACGTTTTTGTTCCAATGAGCCAAGTTTAGTTATTACAGGCTGCCTTAAATTGTGAGGAAAATGCAGCTCTGTAACCACAGTTTTAAGAGGGTCTCTTTGCAGAGAACTCAAAGCAGCTCTCTGGCAAGCAGAAGTGACTCTAGTGCTCAGTGCACACTAGAAGATACCCAAACACGCAGAAGAAATGCACTGTTAGTAAACACGTTGGGTGGGATTCCTCTCACCTAACTTTATCAGAGCAAAAGTTAAACAATTTGGTCATCGAGGCTCCATCTATGGTCAATAGATAAGAGAAGGATATGTTCAGAGGATGAGTCATCTCTCTAAGAGACAGATGTTCAAGATGTGTGGTACGAGCCTCGTTTAGACAAGACTTTCTTTCAGATGGCTAAATTTAGACTAAATCAATTCTATCCAACCATTATCTCAACCCAAACCTGTGAAGTCTTGCCCTTCTTACATTAAGACTGCAGATTTGCTCATATTCAGATGTTAGCATTTCATCATCACTGAATAATCTGCTCAAAATCCAGTCTTAATTCTGTTCATGCCACATGCCATTTACCATTGGTGAATTAGTCATCCTGAAGATTTCTGAGGCAAACACCAAATTCCCCTTTTCTACACCAGCATGCACCAAACTGAACTTGATTTCCAGGAATATTGACTCTCTTAATGACTCTAGATTAAGATCTTTAGCAAGCACGTAATTTGTTCAATTCTGGAATTATCACACATGCTAAAAAATGTAATAACCACCAGCTGGATCACCCAGGACCCATCATCGCTTTCCTCTGATAAAAAAACCTGCAGGAGGAGCAGGCCATTTTCAGGACTAAGGCTGGGTGAATATTTTCATCTAGATTCCTGGCCCAGTCAACAGTGATAAGTGTTCAGCATTCTCCTCACTATCTCAGCAAACAATACATCCTTTTACTGAACCCAGCCCTTTCATGAAAATGGTTCATTTCAATGAACTGCCCTCAAAGCAAACCCAGTCCAGGCAGCCTCACGGCTTTGAAGCCCCACCACTGAGCACACAGCTCACCCTCTTCAAAATGAAAAAGAAGAGGGACAACTTGGCGGGGGAGGAGGAATTTTCATTGTTTTGTAGTCTGTATTTGATTAATAACAAAGTCTTTTTCAAAGGGCTCAGGGTTTCCATGGAAGAGAATGGCTGAGTTTTAACCCAATCTCATGGGCACTTTGACATGTGGGTGGATGAGGTGCTCCAGCCTAGCCAGGCACTCCTTTTGTAGTGAGTTGCTTGAGGGGTTGTGAGGTTTCACCTCTGCTTCATTATAAAATTGAGTTTCTTTAGTGCAATTGATTTAATATAGCACTGAGAAAACACCAGAGCTTATTATTTCTTTTAACCACTGAATACTTTATAGGAGGCCTCCCAGGAGATAAAAGCAAGTCTTCAGTGAGAAGAAGCGACAGATGATTTCTTTCTTTCTGTTCCTTTACAGGCCTCTGCCAAGTTGCATGATTAGGGTAAGAAATGCCGCTGAGAAGAGCAGGGGCTGTTGAACAGAGGCTTCCTGCACACTGATAGAAAAGAAGGGTATTTTTCCCCATCAAAAGCCAATTCTCGGCAGCAGGGCTATGTACTTCAGTGCCACATGCAGAAAACCAGAATTAAAACACTTCCCGACATGGCTTACACCTACCCTTTCCTGCCCCAAGTTATCCAGCAGTATTTTTGGATTTGTGGACACCTGTGCCACTAGGAAGCAGTTTTTTCCACACACACACACCCCAGTTAAAAGTTGAGCCCAGGTCATGACACCAAGAATGCTGAGAACCAGAGCTGCATATTGAATCTGTGATGGATCACACTGAGCACCGAAGAGAAAGTACACGGCTGCTCCCACCCATCCCTGGGGTGCGGTCGGGGCAAATGCACAATATCACACAAAGATCAAATCCATTTCAGTAAGTTATCACCTCTATTTAGCATATCAGCCTTTGATAGGTCTGCTGACTCAAGGCACTCAGCCAGAATCTGGCTGGTGGTGATGACTGCAATTTCTCATCTGAGCACGTAGAAGAATCTGGCTGGTAACTGGGAAATTGTTTCGTTTTTTTTTTTTGTTCGGAAATTGTTTCAGACAGCAAAATCTTATTGTAATTTTGCTCAGAGCAATTAAGGAAATGGGTTAATTGTATAAAATTAATTACTAGTGCTTGAATAATTAAAATCCATGTTGGGAACATCAATACAGCTATGAGATATATTGTATTGTGCATCCTTTCATTGCTTCCCTCTCTGGGGGGAAAAAAAGGAAAATTAAGTATGATACAAATGGCCAAAAAAAAGAAACTATCTAGTGTTAGAAAAATTCATTTCTGGAACTGTTTTGGAGGGAAGTCATCTGAGGAAAACTTATCTTGGGTCAGCTTTGACAATATGAATAGGCAGTAACAGGACGGTGCTGCGTTGCTGAACTTGTGGATTACTCTGACTTTCCCAGCTCTGTTGTTTGTTTGCTCAGATTACAAACCTGTCAAAACCAAAGCACATTTGTGTTGATGCATTCATCTGTACCTCTTCAAAGTATTTTTTTTCCTTCTCGCTTTCACTCCATTTTTTCATGGCCTCGAGCTCCAAGCAACATGCTGTTTATTCTGGCGTTCCACCACCTCCTTTCCTGTTTAATTTTTTTCCCCTTAAAAGAATGTCTGCAGGCTGAGAAACAGACTTTCTTGGATGAGTTTTACAGAGTTTAGTCTCTCTGCCAGGAGCTCGATGCTGCCAGCTTAAGAGGAATTTTCTCCTACTCATTTTCCCATCAGCTGGTCCACGAGTAACACGATGACCGAATCACCCACTGCCAGAAGAATCAAGGGGAGAACCCCTATTTTATCATTTCCCTTGTTAAAACAAACAAACAAACACATGCATCAGTGAGCTGTAGGTTAAAACTGGTCAGACCCAGTTGCTTCCCCTGTGAGACCAGTGCTGTTGGAGTCAGAAAGTTTTTGCACAGACAGCAGTGCACGTACCATATGCCTGCCTGCTCTGCCTTCCCACAACCACATCATACCCCCTCCCTGGGTGTGGAAGCTCTCACGTTGCCCATACGAACAATGAATTAAGGAAACCCCAAGTTTCCCCCGCAGCACATGTTGCTGTGCATTAAGGAGTGGGTTTTCCATAGCACATACAGTCCCCATTGCTAGGATCAAATATACGTAGCCCTCCTCCCTAGATTCACACGCTATGCCAGAGCTTCCCAAGGGTCTCTGGGCATCTTGCAGTTTAAGTAATAAAACTTTACAATCAGGTGACCACAGTGAGAAAAGACAAGGAAAAAAGGGCAAAGGGATGTCAACTTTCTCTTGGGTAAATGTCCCCTTAAAGAAACAGTTTTCTGCTAAGCTAAAGGTGCTCAGATCTATAAAGCTCACATGAGTATCCAAATATTTGCTTATTCCCCCAACAGAAATGCTGAGCTCAGGCTGGAGCCTCTGAAGTTCACTGCCTCTTCTGTTCTCAGAGAAAGTCCTTACAGCAGACCTAAGGGGCAAGGAAGGAAGGTTTTTCTTCATGTCAAAACACAACTGGTTTTTTGTTAGGTTTTGGGGGGTTTTGTTTTGGGAGGTTTTTTATTACCTTAGCATAAAATTATTTATATCACATGTTTTGTGGTAAGGACAAGTTCTTTGGAAAAGTGGTGAACTGAGTAGGTTTCCATACTTGTGGGTGACCGCCATATACAGTAAGAGCACTCATCCAGTTCTTTTGTGGTGAATGTAAAAGCAAGCACCCATTTTTCAGCAGTTAACATATAAATACATCCAGCAGAAGCAGCAGCTCATTTCACTGTAAACAAAAAACACACAATGCATCGATATATGCTTAGTTTTGAGGCCCCAAATGAGCAGGCACAGCAGAACTTCCCTGATCAAGTGGAGGCTGAAAAACACCTCTTCAGACATACGATGAGCCTGATGGATCTCATCGCATCTCCTGTGAGATATTTAGAAAGAACTGGTGAATGGCAAGGTCTCCTCTACTTCTGGATGTATCCCCCAAGCTACCAAAAATTGCCATCATCATCATCAGTCCCAACTCTACAAATCACTCAATTGCTGTAACATTATTAATGCCTGCAGTTGGTTATGGTCCACCAACTAGCAATAACTTCACACTACAGCCTCTTACAGACTTCAAACCCAACAACTATGAATGCTCCTGGTAAAGAAATGTATCCCCTCCTTCTGGACACAACCACAGACATGAAGAACTCCTATGATTTGGTTCAAGTGTTTTAAAAAGTCATTGTATGCTTTGAACTAAAAAAAATGGGAACAGCATTTAGAAGCCAGGGGTTTTATTCTATTGCAACCATAATTACAGGGAAATTTCCTATCATAGGTCCTGTGGTTGCTAATAAACCAGTTTCTGATGAGGGGCAAGCACAGATGAAATACAAAAACAAGCACAGAACCCAAAACAGATGGGCTTTGCCAAAATTTCATGCATGGATGACAGCAAGGAGTGGCAAGAGCTACCCTCACTGGAAGTGAGGAACCAGATGCATAGGGAAAGGAATGGTGCTTATTTCCTAAGTGACGCTGAGCTCCAAGAAGGCTAGACATGGTCCCTCCCGCTGCCCCAAGCCATGATCAATTTGACCCAAATAATTTGACAGATGCTGGTCCAACCTATTCTTAAACACTTCAGCAGTGGAGATACCACACCCTTAGACCCATGCTTTCCTTTCATCAGAGAAAGGCAGTGGAGTTTCCTTTTGGAAATTAAACCCACAACTTCTTGTTTTACTGCTTGTGGCCAGGAAGAAACAGCTCATTGTCTTAATCCCTGCAAGAGACTTTTTCAGACTAGAGGATGTCCTTCTTTCCTCCAGATTCAAGAAGCCTGTTCTCCATAAAACACAACTTAAAACTAAGTCTACAGAACAAAGTCCATAAAATAGAACTTGGAAAAGCAGGTGTGTAGTTACAGTACTCAGGATTCTCCATATCCATTGAAAAAATTCTTGGTTCAAAAAAATTTAAAAGCAGGGTGTAGACTAATCCATGTTTCCATTTTTCTTTGATGACCAAAGCTCTCCAGACATTGCTCATTCTTGCCAACATCCTCTCCACTTTAACTGAGCCAGACCTTAGGATCACTCAGCCAAAACACCCTGAGCACCCCAAACACAAAGGGCCCTATCCACCAGTCAACACCTAACACAGCACCATGAGTCAGCCAAGAAGCCCCTTTGGGAGGCAACTCAGGAAATCAGCCAGGAGTGCCAGGGAGGGGGTCCGACAGTGCCACCAGAGCAAAGAATGTACTCCTCCACAACAGGGCTTCATAATCTTTTTTTCTTCTCCAGTCTTCACCCCAGAAACACATGACTTTTCAGATCTCAACTAATTGGCACACCAAGGATCAAACTCAAATCAGAACTGAAGCTCCAGGGCTGAGCTTAAATGGAGCCCTGGGGCCATGGGCAGGAGTGTGGGAGGACCCAGCTGAGGCCAGCCAGAGCCCCGACATACATTACCTGTGAACATATTTATTAGCTGTTAAATTCAGCTTTTACAGGTGTTTCCATCCTTCTCAGTATCTGGGTTTTATTAATTTAAATATCCCATCTGTGTTACTTATTATAGCACCCTATAAAATCTTTCTTTTCCTGAAAGCACTTGCTGCACCCACAAACATACTTTTAATTTTATTTGGCCTGTCTTTTAAAATTCATCAATGTTAATGCTTAAATCATAAAATAACAGTCACAGATGAAGAGCTGCACTTAAGCTGAAATGAAGCTTTCAGAAAACAAAGTGTTTCCATTTAAGAAATGTTTTAAAAAAGAGCATCATGAACAGCAAGCTTAATAATATGCTTTGCTGCATTATTATTTACTGTGCTTTAGTCTCACAGGCGGTTTTACTGGTGGACTTGTCTTCAAAGTCCGAGCTACTCTGAACTCGCCCTTTTAACGGGCTCATAAAACCTGAAGCCAGCAGGTTCATATTCCATAAAAATCAAACTGCCTTTGAAGCACTGTAGGAGCATGTCTTCTTCATCCTTCACCTGCTTGTGTCCCAGGCTGGCAGCACCCATCCTGACCATCCTGCTTGAATGGGTACTTAAAAAACTCCTTTTGATAAATAGAGGTCTGCAGCTTTAGCAAGAACCACAATAAATCACGTGCATATGGTGGCTTTCCTTGGAGGAAATATTCCAAAGCAGTGATCAAGGCTGCTCTCCACAACTATTTAGGTACATGGTGATGCCAATGGAAATGTTGAGGCTGGTGTTCTGGGGGACACCCTTAATGAGGAGATCTTGGTGGACCCCAGTGGGATGTTTCTGAACACAGCCTCAAAGTGAGGCCAGGTTGCTGTGAGCCTTCCCAGTCCAGCTTTTAACATCTCCACAGATGGAAATTGCATGGTCTCCAGTGCTAAACTATTTTCGCTGTGAAAAACTTTCCTGTTATGCCCAGCTTTCCCCTGTTGCAGTGTGCACCCATTGCCTTTTGCCACCATGCTGCACAGCCCTGAGGACAGCAAGGAGTTTCTCCATATGTGCTCTTTGTCATGTCCCTCTGCACCTGCTGCAAGAGGGTGGCATCCCTATCTGAGATGCTTTCTGCTCCCTGATGGACAAGGGCTCCAGCCCCAGCAAAGATCTGGGAGTGAAATGAATGGGACAAGAGGAATGTGCTGAGCTGTGCTGGAAGAGACACTGGCAACTATTGCCATGCAAAGACAAAGAAGGAATATTTTCCAGATTATTTTCTCTGTGTGTCATCTTTCTCTTCCAGACAGCCAGGGCATTTTCCTACTCTTCTGCACCACCTACGAATTTGGTGTCTCCAGTCACACTCTGCCACATAGCTTACTCTGGCCATGTCCTTCTCTGCCCTTTACACCTTTTTCTTGCCTTTCCTGGGCTATCTCTGGCCTTCACTGAGGGAATCTCTCTGTAGCATCAAGAAGATTGCAAAAATTGCAGGTCCACAGGTGTGGCATCGCTGTAAGACACAACCACACAAGGAAGGCTCCAGACTTACTCAAGGGTCTCCCATTCCCATCTCAATTCAGCTTTTGGCTTATACTGCTGAGAATAAGTTTTTAATGTATCTTATTTTATGTACCCTGCAGAGTGAACAGGTCTGGGTAGACTGAATTTGCAGTAAAGGAGAGTCCAGACCAGCTACCTACATCCAACCGGACACCAGTAACAAGAATAGTATTGGTACAGAGTTTAGATACAGTCTTAAAACCTGGTTTTTTGTTACAAGTCATCTGGTGGTGTAAAAGAATGTTTAAAGCCTGCTTTAAAAGTTTTACTGAAATATGAAATGAAACTGTCTTTAGCAGAAAAGGTGGCTGCATCCTGTATCTGGAAACAAGCAGTGGATTAGCTAATACTTCCCATGAGTATTGGGGTGCCCTTGCTACAGCTGAACCCTCTTGTAACTATTTGTAACGATGTTGTGTATGTTTTATTCAATTTTATTCCAATGTGTATGTTTTATTCAGAGCTGTGTATATAAGGCTGAATGTGTGTGTCTGGCTCTGAATCATTTGTTTAATACTGCATTTATTGAGGTAGTCTCATGCAAGCTAAACAGTGCCACAGGTATGAGAGGGATTTTCTGGAAACTGATGATTCAACTGGAGTACGTGCATACATATGGAAATGTAACTTGTGGGCAGTTTCTCAGCTTTTACTAACAAAGCTCAAACAGGCACAAAATAAATCGATGCTTCCAAAGACCCTGCTAAAAAATATACTATCTACTGGCTGCTCAGTGCAGTACCTGCCCAACAGTGTTTGGGCTTGAATCCACTGAATGGCTATGTTTGTCTTCTTTAAAGCTCCATTTCAAGCAAAAAAAAAAAGACAACAGCAGGAAAAAAAACCTCTTTTGAGCATATAAAACAAAGAAATAAATCTTTCATTGATTCTTTCACTGTTTCAGCAGTTATTTTTCCCTCTCATTTTTAAAATAAAACACAACAAACCCCATTGAAACTCAGGTTTTGTTTAGCTTGATGAAACAACTAAGGAAAAAGAATTGATCATTAAAGCTGCAAGGCAGGGCTAGGCAGAATATTCATCTTTAAATATTTAAGGACTTATTTAGATAAACACTTGAATTACTTTAAAAATAGAATAGAATTATGCTGCATAAGGAGAAGCAGTAGGGGCAAGCTGGAATATCAAGTGATTCTTTAGCAATTACTGAATATTTTACTTTAGCTTAGTGTTAAATTCACCTAAATTCAAGACAAATATCATCATGATGCTGGAAATCAGTCAGGAAAATAAACAGGATGCTAGCAAAATACGGGTAGCTAGCTATGTACAGGAGGCCTGGGGGCCAATGTACTGGCAAAAAAACCCAGGTCCTGTGAAGAAAGCATGATCCAACATTTGGACTAGGCAGACTTCAGAAAGGAAAGGGAAAATATTACCTACAATTAAATCTACATGTAAATTAGTTGATGTCAGTCATAAATCTAAAACAATACTGTATGCTGAAAGGCATGCAAAAGAGAGCAAGCTCAGAGACCAGGCACAGAGTCTGGATTGCCCCCAGTGAAATTGCTGCTAGATTAGAAGTAAAGCTGGCTGAAGATCAAGGATTTTGTCTCGTGAAAATAATACAAGATTTTTACATTCTTTGTGAATATGCCTGCACATGTATTTGTGCGTGTCCAGCTCTATTTGCATATGTGCCAGGGTAGCTGCCCCTCCCCGAAAAGAACCCACTGCTGTGGGCACCTCCCAGTTGAGGCTCTCCACTAGGTTGTTGGGAGGTCACTCTTTCCTTTAGATTGGGAGTGGGGATAGGAACCTCTGTCTCTTCTATGTGCCAAGGGAATCAAATGCAACTTCCAGTTGCCGGCAATTGCATGTTATTGAGAAATATATTTTTTTTCCTATTCCTACATGAATTTGCCATATCCTCCAGCCCGTGGGGTCCATCAGGAGCCATGCTGGCTCCTCCCTACCCCTGCATGTGTTTCTTTTTGGAGGAAGGCTTCCCCATTCCCCCCTGGCTGCTCATGGAGAAAGACAGTGCATGGTCCTGAAAACCCCATCCAGCCCCCACGCACATCTGGGGAGAAAGGCTGGATCTCACCTGCATCACAGGGAGCTTGCAGAGTCACGGTCCCCCCACAATATGACCACGGGGTTTGTCCTGGTTTTGTGGCACTTCTGAGGAGGTTGCAAAGGACACGTTTACGAACCGAGCATCATTGAAAAAGAATCCCACATTTTTTTTCTCCAGAAGCAATGTGCTGCCTGCTTAGCTGTGCTCCACAAATAGCTGTTTGCCAACATGTGGACAAATATTCAGATGAAAGAGAGAGAAAGAGGAACTTCTCCAGCTTGCTTGAGCTGAGCACAGTGATTATTGTGAAAAAGTGAATTTCTTGAACAATGAAAAAGCTTCCCATACCTAAGTTCTGAGAAGTGGTTATGAAGAAAACCTTTCTCAGAAAGATTTCCAGAGCAGTACTGCCTTCTGGAGAAGCTAGGGTAGAGTTCAGGGGTACATGAAGGTTCTGTGCTACAAAACCTCCCTAAGACCCCAAAAGTCAGGATTGCTTTCCTGGCCTTAGCACTGCTCTGCTGTGT
>JANZLQ010000095.1:29832270-29849574 GCA_026212715.1 Elanus axillaris
TAACCCCCCCCCCCCCCCCCAAATCACTTCAGCTTCATTTCTTGGCTTCCAAGTTGTAACAAGGAGTGGCATCGGACTTTCTCATGAACCCTTGGGGACCTATGTACCAGTGGTAATCCAGTGCCACCACACAAAGCTATATGGATAGATGGATGGAAATAGCTCTTGCATTTTCTGTAGGCCATGATAACATTACACCATTCAGAAGATATTAGGGGGGAGATAAAACTCAAAAATAAGTTTTCCACACAAAAACTCATTTGGAGTTGTTCGCCTTGTGTTGTGGACTGTTCAAAATGGCAGGGTCAGACAGGTTAAATGAAGGGGAACCCAACACGTGCTCCCCAGTCAGAGCTGTTTTGGAAGAGTTTCATTTGGTTTTGTGTTTTTTCCCTCAAAGTCTTCCATCTGAAGTGCAGCTGATCTGCAACAGCTTTATTCTGCTTTGCCGGCCCCTTCTCCCAGAGGGTACAGCACCGGATATTGCTCTGATTAAATCCATTCCACTTGGTATAAGACTCTGGAGGTTATAACTGAAAGTATAACTTTCATTTGTACTTTCAGCCTTCTGGCTCCTTAAGAGATTTATTTAAGTCTGTTTTTAACCATAGCTGTACCTGACCTTTCTGGTGATGGTACCATGTCACATGGTGAAAACAGGGGTTTGCACTGAGACAACCTCTTGATGTGAGAATTGTTAAAGCAACGGTCCAGAGGCCAAAGGCTGGTGTTTAATTTATATAGTGCAAGGAATACAAGTGCTGCAACCCTTCTTTATCCCTTATCCTTAGCAGAGATACTGGGGTGAGGTGAATTTTTTGTGTTCCCAGTCGTCACCTCCAAGTTATGACATTGCCCAAACTCTCCATCACTACAACTTGCACCATTTGTGCTGCCCAGAGGAACACACCTTGTATAAAAAGGATTTTTAATTAGCCTAATAAAAATTCTCAAAGTCTAATTGCAGTTACTGTTTGTCCAGTTGCAACAATGCTAACACTTATGGCATCTCTCATCCTGCGCCGGCTCTCCTCTGGCTGTGTCACTGAATAACCAAATAACCCCTTGCTGTTACTAGCTGCCCACTAAGAAATATGTGTGACACCACATGGCATTGCAAAGCTGGGAAAAAGCTACAACAATGCAAAAAGTATTCACCTGGTCCATGGAAACTGGCTTTTTTAACAGGCTGAAATCAAGCTGTGGGTGGGCCACAGTGGACCTGGATAAGGCTGAGAGGTCGGTCGGTGCTTAGCACGAAGCCTGTTACAAGTGGAGGTGACCACACATTTAACTGGGCTACAAGAGCTCATAAGAGCAGAAAGACCCTTGCAGGAAACTGCCAATTAAAAATTCTCTCACTGACTCATTACCTGTTGAAGTCCAAAGGGGAAAGGGACTGGGGCTGTTCCAGTCAGGCTTCATCTGCAATCAACAGAGGCCCTAAGAATTTCTGTTTCAGAGAAAAGACATAATTTTGTCCTTTCCAATTCAGAATAACAAAGAGACCCATTAAATACAGGAATTATGTGGTTTGCTGTGTTTTGTGTTTTAGCATATTATTATTTTTATCTTAATGATGCATGCTGAGTAGTGTGTGATGTACCAGATGAGCCGAAGATAAAAAGAGAAACTCTTCAGATAGCAAAGATGCTCTGGTCTGTACTATTGGCTGCCTTTCTTTGTAAAACCTAACTAGATGAAAAAGGAGGGTATTAAAACACATGATCATAATAATGAGAAAAATAAAATTTCATTGCTGCCACTGACACATCATACAGAAAATAAAAAATATGAACATGAAGAATGAATAAATTGAACTCCACCTTTTCAGTCTTACATGAGAATTATCTACACCCTTTTTTTTTTCCTTTGCAAATATTTTCCCCAAAGGAAGAATGCAAAAAATCTGCAATTTCACAGAAAAAAATAAAAAAGGAAAAATTAATCCAGACAGCATTTAACAAAACAATTACTTCAGTTATAACTTCTCTGCTGGGTTTCGAGGTGGGATTGTTGGCAGCCCGAGCATTGTCCTGCTGGCAGGTGCAGTCTGACACTTTGCCATGGCTGTCCCATGCCCTCCCTCATAAAGCCTCACACCTTAGCTGACGTGCGCCAGCCTGGCTCTTCGGCCTTGACAGCAGAATGGTGCTAGCAGGCCACAGGGAAGAGGCAAGCTCCAGACCACCCTGATACAAGGCATCTTCCTTCTCACACATCCACCCCACTCTGTGGCCTCCCTCCCTCCAGTGACCACGTCCCTGCCTGGGATGTAAGCCCTTCCTTCCAGAAAGCTGCAGGAGGGCAGGGTTAGCATCAGAGGCTATAATTAAACTTCAGAGCTCTGTGATACCCTGCTCCAAGCATGTCAGACAAGAATGCTGCTGCGGGTCCTCCAGCGTGGAGCAGCTGGAGACGGATATTTCTGACAGGGCCTCAGAGCGGGATGAGGTTACGTGGCGGAGAGCTCCGATGATGTACGCGGCCCTTCAGCAAACCACCGTCATTATGGGCTGCCGAGACTGTGAAGTCAGTGCAACACTGCGGGTGGTTTATTTTATTTATTTATCTTATTATTTAATTCTTTTTTTTTTCAAATGGAGAGTGTGAGTCTGTCAGGGAAAAAGGGGTATGGTTTGCAAGCACAGAGCGAGGGAGGTTGGGCAACCCAATTTAGTCTGGGACATGCCTCAAAACAGTTTGCAGAGATGTGTGAGGCCACTCACACTTGTAATTATGTTTTCTGCTTTTACATTTAGATTCCTTGTGTTACTCTGGTTTTTTTACACATCTTGGAACAGTCGGGCAGATGGATGTAGATCTTTTTATGCGCATCTCAAGGAAAATACCAGGCTTCAGGGGATATAAATAAACGTCAGAGCTGGGTTTTGGTGTTTCTGATGCTCAGCTGAAATATTAGGAGGAGAAAAAAGGTGTCTGTCATCATATTTTGTTCATAAATGGCTCTTTTACTAGAGAGAGTACTGGCAGAGGAGTGAAACACGTTTGTGAAAACAAGCACATGTATCAGTTTCTTCACTTTCTTCCACATATCAAAGAAATTTTATGCATTGCCATATTTCGACCCATTTCTAGTGCTTCTCCAAGCCTACATAGTTCTTCCTGGTCAACCTGAATCAACCAGGAAATCTTGTTGAAAAATACCCATCCCCTGAAAGGTCTCAGCATTTCCCTCATTTCGCTGAACAAACATCATCTCACCCCAGTGCTTCTCATGCCATCCCCCTTCACAGCCCCAGCAACAAGGAGGAGCCTGTAAAAATGCAAATAAAGACATCAGGAAAGATATTTGTTTTCAGATCATGTTTTGGGTGAAGTTTGCAGTTTAAAGCTATCCAATTTCTTCCTCTTTTATGTGCTACTCCACTGAAATTTGAAAATTATAATGTGCAATCATTTGTAAGGGAGATAAAAATCACATGTAAAGGAGATGCTTTTTAGTAAGTGAAATGGAGGCAGAAAGTGAGAGAAGGTATCCACAAGGAAAAAAAATCCATCCCAGTAGTTATATTCTAGATTGAGATGGTCTAAATACCAGCCTAAGTACCTGGTGGCCTCAGGGGGTAGAGGTAACTGGGCAACTCAACACAAGAAATAAAGATTCCACTGCAAATACTGTGCCTCTCCACACCATGAGGTCTGCAACCACTTATACACACACCATGTAGTCAGCACATCATCATCCCACCATTAAGGTACTTTTCCCTGTATCCCTGTGGCCACACCACGCTATTTGGAAAGGCGGGCATCGGCATGACGGCCAGGTGTCTCTGGGCTGGATACACATGGGATTCTCTGCATGGGGCAATGGCATTTCCCTCAAACCACAAGCTGAAGTCCAAGGGGACGATTGTGAAAATGTTTTGTCATCTCCAGCTCTGCCCCAGGCTGGGAATAGCCCGCATTACAGAATTCAAGGCGGATGATGAAAAAAATAATCAATAACATTTTATTATTCTTAGCAGGAAGACTGCATTTTCAAAACAGCCTACTGCCCCTAGCAATTGAGGATCAGACTGAATAACTCCCATGACAGCTTATCTCATCCCACCCATCTTGTTTTTGCCAGTCAGGTTGCCTGCAGGACACAGGCATCCCAGAGAACCAAGGCAAGCATATAAACTAGGAGCTGCCACGCACTAACCAGTCTAGAGACCTGAAAAAACTAATAATGAGATGTAGTAGAAGTTTTCTACTTTATTTTTTTTGTTAACTTCTCTGGAGGACCATTCACATTCTACCAAGTAGCACAAACTGACCAGAGAAGACAGAAACTTCAGGATGCCAAAAAGCCAGTTTCCTAAAAATCAGGTGAACGAATATCTCCCTTTTTACATAGTGGCCACAGAAGAGAAGTTGTCTTGACAATGTTTTAGGGAAAGAAATGCCTCAGACTATGCAAGCCTCAGAAGATTTTGGATAGACTGTGCTACGGAGGCAGTACCGCACTCCTCAGGAAGTTGTGTTTTTCCACAGACACCAGCAATTCTGGCTATGATGTTCCATCTGCCCCCTCTTCTGCCTTCTCTCCCATACTTCAGCAGCCATCACCTCCACCTCATCCTCTGTCTTTCTCTCACTTGGGATACATCAGCTCTTAAACTGTCTCATCTCCTAATACCTTCCCCCAGCATAGCCTATATATGCATCCATTAAATCAAGAAAACTAGCCCTGGAGCAGATTAGGAAGTTTCAGAAATCCCTGTTTCTAGATGATTAGTCAAGAATCTGTAGCAAAAGAGAGAACTTGTTGCTATGGTGACCTAATTCTGCATTTGCTCCTTCCTTGCCTATGGAACGTGGTATGAACAGATTTCTGAGACTAGCTCCAAGTAGAGGCTGGAGGTCCACCTGGGCAATGAACGTGGATGAAAGAAGATGTCTGTGTCTCACAGGTATACATAGAAGGTGTATGTGTCTCAGACACCAGCTCACTCCTCCTTACACCATTGTTCATATTCCCGAATAAACAGGAAAGCATATATGAATGCTATCTATTTGGAGACACAGTAAGTTAGGCAAGTTATTTCTCTCCTTTCCCTCCTTGCTCAAAAAAGGCTCTTGGCTTCTTGCTCACCTCTCTTCCCTATTTCTTTATGCTTTATGTTGCTCTGTACAATGAGCGGGGTGAGGAGCTCCCTGATTTCACTGTTCCTGAACAACTAGGAATAGAGTATTTCTGTCCTTGATATGAGCAAGAACCCATTAAATCATATACATTTGAGTATTACGGTTGCAGAATCTGGCATCCATTTACTAGGAAGGCAGGAAGCCTTTTTCTTAAAGCCTTCCAACATTTTAACTGTTAAACATGAGAATGCTACTCTTGAATCACGCTGGAGTTGAGGCAAAATAAACAATCTCTTACATAAAGTAAGAAAGTCCAGAGGGAAAGCTAGCGTGAGTAGAAAGTAAACTTCCTTGTTATGCAACTCATCTTGCCTAACTTTTTAAAGAAACCTTAAGGGCTGAAGCTAAAACGGCAAATGCAGAATGATCTTATTTCCTGTTGAACATTTACTCTCTCCAGCCACACAAGGGCTGTGTGCAGCTCTAGCTTGTAAAGCAGCTCTAAGGAATAGCTGTGGCTGGTTCACATCACAAATAGAGGAACTTCATGCATGCACAGCACTCGATCGCATACAGCCGTGTCAACATTAATTTAATTGTGTCACCATTTTAATGGTCTTTTCTTCTCTCCTCCTGGAAAATTTTTTAACAGCTCTTAGAAATACATCCCTTCTCTGGTTTCTCTTCTGCCTTTTGAAGTTCCTTTCCTCAGTCTGAAAATTCAAGTTCATGACAAGTTCACTTTTTATTTCAATGTATTGACCTCAAGCCAGGAAGTGTGGCAGAGAGGATGGACAGTGCTATAGCACCACAACACTTTTAAATTTTCCAGATTTGTTGCAAAGTGTAAAGAAGAGAAGACTTCATACAGTCTCTGACACCCTTGCTGCAATAAACAACTTAATCTTCAACTCTAGTCTTCCTATGAATTTGACAGAAGGTCCAACAAAAATTCATGAATATGAACATAAAAATAATTGGATTGTGTTTAAAATTTCCCAGCAGTTCCACCAGAAAAGCAACTTACCAAAAGCAGTCTTTTCACCAAAGTGTGCAAAATCTTGGGGTAAAAAAAAATCAGTTCTAAGTTAGCATTTATGGTCAAAAAACTTCCCTACCAGCTAGCAGCAGCCAGCTCTTAGGTATTCTCCTGTTAGCCTATCCCAAGATTTCTGTAGGAGCTATTCCAAAATGTTTCAATAATTAAGCATTCTGTGAAGCAAGAATTTATACTTTCTGTATTCTATGTAAGGACTGTAACCAGTGGACCATGCACTCAGATTTTCTTTAATCCAGCCACTTCACCACAGAGACACATTAGAACTAAAAATGACCCAAAAGCTACAGCACATGTTTAGGATACAGAGATTTGACATTCAAGTCCATGCCTACATAACACGGGAAAGCTCCAAAAATGTTTGTTGCATCCCTAGATGGAGGATGAAATTTTTCAAATGCAAAAATTTGCAAGAGATGGGAAAACGGATACCTCTCTGCTGAATCTTTATGACCAGACACAGACAACTGTAAAGATTCAGTTATCTCCTCCATCTGAAATACAACATACACAAATGACAAGCCTGAGAGAGTAAAAACTTAGTGTTTCCACCTCACATCATAGCTCAATTTGCTAATGAACACCATGTTTGCACCCAGGCACTCTCTCCCACACTGCAGCCTTTCCAGTGTGATTCATTATCCCATATGATTGACAGTTTCTTTATGGTCTTTATTTTACCATGAAATACCTTTCACTTTTAATCATGCATTGGCACAGAGCATATGCTACTGATTACAAATTGGGCTGTATATAATAGGCATGCAAACACTTTGTTGGTTTTGGTGAAATGCAATGAACTGCCAGCCCCATCTATTGGTGTAAGAGATGTTATTTAAGTGAAATTTAAGAGCCACCATAAATACCAAGAATGAAAAAACTCACAGTGAACGAATACGTGGTCATCTCAGCAACTATCTCTGTAATTCTTCAAATTCATCAAAACTTTTACCATCAAACACAATCATGAGAATTGTGGTTTGGTTTGAGGCAGAAAAGTGAGGAAACGATGGCTTTCGGTTGGGTATTTACAGCCAAAGATGATGCTCCTAAGCAAATATTTGTCTGAAGTTTTACATGCCCAGATTTTACATGTAAAAGGAACACAAATGTAGATGAGTAGAACCAGAGACATTCATCAATGTACAGAAAGGAAAAGGCAGCTACTGTGCTGAGCAGAAGTGGCTCCAGGACGAAATTAGGGAAAAATGTAGACTTCCTTTCTCGTTTTTCAACTGGTGAAATCAGGAAAAATGTTTATTTGAGATATTTATAAGAAGTTAAATGGAACCTTGAGTTAGCTTCATTTGCTTGTTTGGATTTTTTTTTTTTTTTCAGATGAAACAGAAATTTTAATGAATCTATGAAAAAGAAATACCTTCCACTAGACCAGGTTGCTCAAAGCCCCATCCAACCTGACCTTGAACACTTCCAAGGATGGGGCATCCACAGTCTCTCTGGGCAACCTCTTCCAGTGTCTCACCAGCCTCACAGTGAAGAACTTCCTTATATCTAATCTAAATCTACCCTCTTTCATTTTAAAGCCATTGCCCTATGTCCTATCACTACATGCCTTTGTAAAAAGTAAAAAAAAAAAATTTTACTCCTATTTTATAAAGGTGGAAAACAGGGAACAGAAGCATAACAGATATTTTAAGCTTTAGCCAAAGTCTAAGTGACAAAACAAAAGAGTTAAGACAACTAGGTAGAAATTGTAGAAGTCCAGTGCCACCATACTGATTCAATGATCCAAGCACTTCAGCGGTCCATTCTGTTCAGTGACCACAATGTACTTGTATTAAGCATCAGAAAACTTCTAAGAAATTAATATCTTTTACCCTAAGACATTTTTCAAAGATGTCAAGCAGTTCACCCAAGGTTGGAGCAGTGGATGTGAACAAAACTAAGCTCCACAGAAAACCAGCAGGTCATTTCCCTGGACTTCACTAAGAAAAGAGCAGGACGATTGGTCTCAGGGGAGCAAGGGAGACATACAGACTGACATAGTCATAGACTAGTTATGACAGGCTGTTTTAAAAAAGAACTGTTCCACTAAGATTGTATTTTATGGATTAAAGCTGCATTTATTATTTACAAGTACAGAAAAAAGATCAAAGTCAGGCTGCCTACCAACTGTACCTCAGTTGCGGTGTCTAGTACCCAGAGATGATGTTGACCACTTTAATTTTCAGTATGAATTGGAATTCTAATAATAAAATCAGGTACCTTATAAACTGATAGTCTAGAGATTGCCTAGCTCTTATACCAGATAAACTACTTGAAGAAAAAAAAGGAAGCCCTGGCTGCAGTTGGTTAGGAACACTTGGTAAAGTAAATTAGATCCAGGCTTCACGTAGAAGTGGTAGATAACCCATCCCTGGAAACATTCAAAGTCGGGTTGGACGGGGCTCTAAGCAACCCAGTCTAGTTGAAGATGTCCCTGTTCATTGCAGGAGGGTTGGACTAGATGACCTTTAAAGGTCCCCTCAAACTCAAACAATTCTATGATTCTATAGATTTTCTTGATCTTTTTCTAGAATACCCATTTCCACACATGACACTTGTATCTTGCTCCTGAGGTGTACAGGAGAGCACCAGACTCTTTGATGCCTTCTGGTCACAGTGATCCCTTATCCTGAAGGGCGGCAGAGGCCACACTGTTGAAAGAATGTCAAAGCTGACATACACACATATCCTGACATAATGTTGTAGTATTTCTAGCTCTCCTTGGAGACAATTCAAGAGTACCAGCTCCTATTGCCATTCAAATAAAATTGTCCTCTGAAAGGTCTTAACGTTATATTTATCCTCCAAATATCCACCGGGAAGCAGCATTCTGCCTTTGACTTATTGACTTAATTTCATCACTGTCAAACAACTTCTGTTTTGCATTTTCAAAGCAGAAGTTCATCCCAATGGAAATTGGAAGTTCTTCAGGGGAAACTACTCAAAGTAACTTCTCCTTTGCAAAATGACCTGCCCAAGATTTAATCTTCCTCTATTACAATTACTTCTGTTTCATGAGAAAAAACTCGTAAAATTATTATAATTGATGCTAGCTCAAACCACACATTAATTAAGAAATGAAGGAATTTTCTATTAATACTGTTTTTGTAATGCAATGTCTGTCTCCTGAGATGAACTGCAAGCAGCTAAAAATAGCAAAACTAAAAACCTTTGGGGCAAGTACTGCCTCTGAAGTATAAACAGCTTCAGGTTTTTATTCAGCACAAAAAATTCCTCTGCTCTAACCCCCTTCTGTTTATAGGCAAGGAGCCAATAAAAAACAGATTTGTAATTAATATCCTTGGAAATTATGCAGTCAAGCCATTTATTAATATCATCATTTTCAGATGTTCACTTAGCACAAGGATACCACTGTTCAAGCTTTATCACCATATCTTTTAATTCTTCTGTCTGCATTTAGGTCTTCCAACCATTTCCAAATTTATAAGCTAATGAAAATTATTTTATTAGTGGAGAATGAAGGTGCGCCCACAAATATTTTGTCTTAAAGAGTCTAATTTTTTTTCATAGTTCTGAAGAGTTTCTTTTTTTTCCTAATCCATTTCCTTTATGTGTGGCAATTACACAATTGCTTATTCAGTTTATTATTTTACTTTCCTTGGAATTCTTCTAAAACATACAGCCTTTTCCAATAAAGACTTTACTTTTCTTTTCCTTTTTACTAAGAGATTTCCAACCAATTTGGAATCAATATACCAATATACTGTTAACAAAGCAGAACTTTTTGCAGCTGTAAATACTAGCTAGAAATGCATAACAGAAATGTAACTGCACAAATGAAAAGAGAAAGTCATAAAATATAAAACTTTTCACAACAGATAAAAATTAAGTTGAAATGGAGTTAAAGCAGATATTCCAACACTATAACTTTGTGTGAAAGATATTACTCTAAAAGTAAGAAAAATCAAATAAAGAAATATAAACTAACTCGCTAAAATAAATAAATAAAATTTCATTATCATAAAGAAATAAAGACATTTAAAGTCCATTTTAACACAAAATTCATACATGCTAAGGCATAAAAAAAAGAATATATGTACTCTCAATAATACTTATGCCTGTCTTTGAGGGACAAAAATCCCAAATCTCATAGACATATACGAAGTATTTTTCCACATTTTCCCCTCTTACAGTATCCTTCCAAGGCAGCTTTGGTGTACAGGCTTCACCCTTCCTGGGAACAAGATATGAGGAAGAAAACTTCTCTGAGAATTTTACAGATCACAGAAAAGAGGGTTTGGTTTATGAATAATTATGGCTAAAAAATAATAATTTTAATAATTTTTAAACTTAAGTTAGGCAAAGGATTGCCATAAATTGGACAGGAAATTAGGACAGTATCTTCATTACTTCTCAAAAAAAATTGGCTTGATACCAGTAACTGAATTTCACAAAGTACTTTTTAATAAGCTTGAACAAATAAAAATGAGCTTCCCTATGAACATGTGGAAAACTGAATAAACTCTGAAAGACAAAATGCTGTAATTTTGATCACAATACACTATCTCACTTAAAGAAAATGAGGCTATCTCATGTCTATTTCCCACAAAGAACTGCCCTAACTATGGAGCAGAATCAGCATAACCACAGCACAGTGCTCCAGCAGCACTTGGTCAGGATTAACCTCCTCTGATGAGCAAGGTCAGAGTGAGTCCATCCAAAGTACTTAAGCAATCAAAGGCAAAATACAAAATAAAAATCAAGAGGCAATGTTCATTTCTGCTTACTGTTGAGTATAATTCATACTCATATGCGTGAATGCATACTCAGTATGTGAATTCACATGTATGCAGCCCAGTGGGATCCCTACCGTGGAAAACTTGCCAGAAGGTTGATTCAAGAGAAAAGATTGTAACTTAGGAGAGTTAAAAAAGAAAATATTGTTCTCTTCTCTTACAGGGTAAAACAGTAAAGCAAAAGACTTGTTTCAGCAGATTGTGTTAAGAAATGCCATATTGAATCATATCAATAGTCCTTTAGACAATTTTAGAATGATTATTGGTAGAGGGAGTTGATTTATTATTTCTTCTGTTAAAGAATTCCAATCTCAGTCTTAATAGTGAAGCCACTAATAACTATCCAGCCTTCAAGTAAGTACTTCCAACAAGTTTCCATCAGTTTCAATGAAGCAGACAAGAAATGTGCTACCAAAGAAGCAAACTGGAAAATTTTACTTGCTATACGCTCAAGATGTTATTGATACCCTGTATAGACATCATACAGCAATGGCAGAAACATACGTCAAAAAAATAATCTAATGCTAAAAATGTTCTGTAATTTAAGACAACAACAAATAGATTAGTGGCAAGTGAATCAAAATTTGATCCCAGTTCTCTATGCTTTACAAGTATGAATGACATTTGGCATCAAAGAATTCACACTGAAACCAAAGGAGAAATAAAGGCAGCTGTAGTGAAACTGCTGCTCTCGGTGATGCCCAGGGACAGCCCTGGGTCAGAATTTTGAGAAGAAAATCATCTCCTCATTTCTCTCTAGACTTCCTTCAAAATCAATTTCTGCATGTCTGTAGGGAGGACATTAATAATCTCCCTCTGAAATTTTATCAGGAAATTATCAAAACAAATACAAATACTTCTCAATGTTGTTTTCTCAGTGGTGTTTCTAGACAAAGAAAAGATGCTCAAGCTGGCCTCATTAAGCAGCTGCTTCAGGGCTGTGAGATCTTTATCACACATATGTGCACAGGCCATAAGGAAGGAAAAGAATCACGGAGCAACGGCTGATGAAGTACAGGGTAGGGAGGTTCATTTTAAGTTACATTGCAGGAAACCGAGACAAGATTTATTATATATGGATTATGACAGGAGGAGGTTTCTGCTCAGGTGAGCTGGTATCTACAGGCTGCCAGATCTTAAGGACATGGCAGATTTGCTGGCTCTACACAGGGAACCCGCTAGGTACAGGTGTCCCAAATACCCAAAACCAAAATACCTACTGCAAACAGCAGCAAAGTAACATCGATTGTGGACAGCAGCTCTCTAACACCCGAAAAAAGATTTGTGACTACAATGTTAAATGTCTGTAGTAAGATGGACATTAAAATAAATATTTGGGGAAACAGGTTGACAGCCAGAGTAGCATAAATGCACTGTGCAACCTTTTCTTATCAAAAAATATAACTGAAGTCCTTTGCTGTCGTACTAAAAATGGATTTGCTACATTTCAGGGAAAGGTTTAGACTATAGATCCTAACTTACACAGGGACATGAACACTGAATACATCACACTGCTTTATTCATGTTTTCTCCCACATTCCTTCTCTTTCTAGGTCTTCTAATTTGAGTTTCAGAGTCAAATAGCTGCAATTATGGAACAATTCGATCACAGGATGAGGAAAAGAAAAAAAACCCACCAGAGTGCGGTTTGGCAAGGCACGTTCTGTCTTTAAACAGGGATTAAAATGAGAAGGATTGTTCAAAATCACATAAACTTATGCAAGCAATTAGTGCAAATTCCTATAATCTTGCATTATTTCCCTTTGTTACTATTCAGTTGCAACAGGCTAGTCAGAACAGGAATTTTCCTTTTTACGGGTGTTGTTCAAGGCATCAGTACAGACACTTAAAAAACTCACTCATCACAGTTACCAAAGTTGCGTCAGTATTTTAAGAACAATTAAGACTAAATTTGTTAAACTGGCTGAAGTTTAGACTAAGAACCAATCTTAAAACCAGCAAGAAGGCTATTTTACTAGTTCTCTTGTGCAAAGCTGAGTGGAGATTAAAAGGACTTCAAGAAATTGAATCTGATGCAGACTGAAATTATTATGAGAAAGAGATTTATCTTCATCTTGTTTTCATAATAGCAAACAACCCTCTGGCTGACATTTTAGAATATTCAACCCATAGGCTCAAATTCTTAGAATTTGAGACGTTGTGAAAAAAAGAGTTATTAAATCTGTGTTTCCCATGTGAGTAAGACCCATTCAATCAGGACTGCAGTGCAGGGATTTCCAGGCATGGACCACTCAGCTCAGAAACGCTGCCCTGACATCTTACTCACCTTGAGTAAAACATCACGGGGCCAATATGATCCAGAAAGTTGATGCAGAGCTTTATACCTATAGAAGACCTCAGAAGATGCTACCATGTTATCAGTTTCCATTGCCTTGCACGCAGGAGGAGGCAGTAGTACAGCCACAGGACATTTGCACATCACCCATCTACTGATACTGAGACAGATTGACAGTTCGTGTAATTTGGGGACCTTTCAGCCTCAGAACTGAAAGTTGGAATCTAGAAGAGGGTTACAACTATGCCTGCATAATGTTTTCTGAATCAGGTACACAAATCCCAGCAACAGTGAAGAATTACCATTTCATTTGGTTTCAGACATATTACCTTAGCCTTTGGTAAAGGGTAATCAAAGGTTAGTCTTGGCAGTTATTTGTTTGGAAGTATTCTATTAAATTAGTGTGAATTGTTTCAAATTGGTTACACTCATAGTGCATAAAATACATTAATACGGAGCAGGTAGTAGGTAACAAAAGGGAACCCAGCACCTTGAGTTTAAGATTTCATTTGCTGAAGGTGTTACTTGTAGGCCATGATTGAGGTCAGGTTTCAGGTTATGAACACCGTGTCAGAAAAGAACAAAAGCACCTGCATTATGTCTGTAATCCTCTTGATGACAACTGTGATGACTGAAGGACCTTGTTCAGCCTGCCTTGACTACAAACAAACACCCACCCGCCAAAACAAAAAAGAGGTCTGAAATTAAAAGGAATAAATAAGTTAAATATTATTAAGAACTTAAGTTTTCTTAAGGAGTAGCTCACCTAGATATGCTTAAAGCTAAGACTAAAGTTAGACCTGGAAGTCCTAAGGGACCTCTATTAGCCATTAAGGCTTATGTTGCAAAAGCCAGAAAGTCATTGGGCCACAGGAGACACAACTAGGAAGCATCAGAGATTACCCAGTTGCGTCCCTGTGGGACTAACAAGGCTAGGACTTGGCACTACAAACATCCCTCCGGGCAATCAGAAATTTGATCATGAAAATGTTAAAGCACACATGGATTAAAATCAGTTTAATCAAACATTTCATAACAGATTTTCCCCTGCCTCTCCATCACTTACCCTTCTACTCTCACTTATTTATAAATTGGGTTTTTTTAATAACATCAGTTGCCAGGTAATTTATAAAGCAAAATGAGCAACAGTAAGACATTTACTATATTATTGCTGAACAGGGAACAAATTATCTGCTGTGCTACAGTAAGACAAACAAGTTGGACTGAGTAGTCCATACATAAACATTAATGATCGCATTAACTCAATCTATTTTATTAATCACTACTATAGTGAAGTCCATGCGCTTGTTATGTCCTCTTCTGCCTCTGGATACACTGTTCCTCTGAAATTAATGAGTTCAAAGCTATCCTCTTTAAAACCCGTTAGTGGTCACCACCTGGCTTGCTCACACTAGACCCTTTTGAAAATTTGGAGAGATACTTTACATATCACCCTACTAATTCCAAGAATTCAAATAAGTCCCCATTCTCTGAAAATGAGTCATCAGCATTTGGTCCACCATCATTATTTCCAGTCAAAACATTTGAAAAGGATATTACAGAAGCCAAGATAATCAAGCATTGAGTTCTTAGGGTGGATATTTTGACACCTTAAATTTTACCATGGAAATTTGTTCTGCTTGAATGAATCAGTAACCTGGAAAAAAACCAAAATAAGTAAAAAAATACTACAATAGGTTGTGATTCATTTTTTCACTGTTAAGTGGCTACATGTGTTCATACCATGCTAAAGGACACACTGTGAAGAAGACCACTGCAGCTAGCAAGGAGAAGAAACCAAAACTAGCATATGTATCAGCAAATGAGTAAGACATATACACCAGGTTACAGAGCTCCGTCGCTGAAGTGGTGCTTTGACATTATAATGATGAGTCCAGGAGGAAAATAAGGGGCAAAGGAAGAAAGAGTAACTGAAGATGTCATCTTTTCACCACAGGAGTCTCTTTATAGACATTAGGCAAAATGTTTTAAAGGTAATGTTAAGTATTAAACATAGTGAACAACAGGCCCTAGAGTTTTTGCAAGCCCCATTTGGCACTTAAAATGGTAAATCCTTTCATTTCAAGCCTGGAACAGAGTACAGGTAGACATTGACTTATCAGTGTGGAAAAACTTTGTGCTGGCCAGCAAGATGCAGGGAAGTGAAGAGGCATGCTGTTGGTAGAGATGGCATAGCTAACTAATGTCACCTACATCTGCAGCAAAAGGATTTACCATTTTCCCTGTTAACACCAATGATATCATAGCAGGGAAGGAGAATTTAGAGAATCGCTTTTGTTGGAGACAAGCAATCACTCTAAACTTGCTTTGTTTATACCATTTTGAACCCACGTATTTTAAAGTGCCTACTTGTGCAACAGAGGTTGGTTGTTTTGTATCATGACATGAAAACACAGATCACACCTTTACTACACGATGTAATACAACAACAGTTGGCAGCCAGCTCTTGCAAACATCCGTCTGCCAAAATATCAAGGTAATTGCATCAATCACTGGCTGTATATAAACAAGTTCATGGTTGGTGGTAGTGTGGCCTGATGACAGTCATGAATTAGTTTACTTATGAGACAGTGTCTCTTAGTCTACAGACTACAGTCACATCCCCTGCAAATCTGCATAATTTCATTGATCTTATCAAAATTCCATCTATTTGGGGCTGAATTGGACCTGCAGTGAGGCTCATGCAGCACAGGGAGATGCGGTGCTCACAGCTGAACCCTCGGCCATCCAGAAGGTCTGCCTTCTGGGCACACAATGCACACCTATATGTGTCCCTCCTGCTTCCCTGTGCCTCTTGGGCACAGCAGCCAGCAGGTCTCCTTGGAGAGGGTCAGACCTCAAATAGACTGAATTAAAAGGAAGTCAATACGTTGGGCCAAAAATCATCTACAGACTGTACACACAGCAACATGAATTCCACCCTCCTCAGTTTCCCCCAAGAAATAAAATATAAAATAACTTTAGACTGAAGTAAGGATTTAAAAATACCCAGAATTTTGGTTTTATTTGTCGATTATTTTCACTTGGTGGAGGAAAGTAGTTAGAAAGTTAAAAACCATTTGGACATTTTAAACTGAAAAGTTTCACTTCAAACAGCAAAATCTTCAAGAATTTTTTTTAAAATGGTTAAAGTTAAAATTAAATGTTTATCCAAAGGCATCAGTGATTTCAAAATTAAATAAGACATCTTAATGTGGCACAGAGTTAAGTCAAAATCACTTTTTAATGTTTTCATTTCAACAAAAAGCATTGAACTTTTAACTCAGAAAAAGCTCTTTTTACAAATTTCAGTTACCTTGCTGAACCACGTCTCTCTTCTGCCCAACTCTATGGAAACAGGACCTGTAAAGTCCATACAGCATATAGATTGGAACAACTAACGTAGTGAGCATGGACTGGATTAGGGGTTTTCCAGCAGGAAAAACGAAAGCATTGTTTCAATTTCAGTAGTTCAAAATTAGCCTTCTAGAAGGGGGAGAGAAAAGACAATTAAATCTCCTTATTTTAACAAATTATATGTTCATAATGTTTCTTCAGGAATCCGTCTGGCGTGCAAGACTGGATTCATAGCTAAAACGGTTGCATTGAATTTTCTGAAGATACTAAATTTTACATACTCTGAGGTAACCTAGGAGATTAAAGTACTTTTTCTTCAAAAAGAAACCAAACCAAACCAAAACAAAACAAAACAAAAGATGTTTTCAGAGCACAAGCGTTTCTTTTATTTCAGAGACTGAAGTCATAGCAGGTCAGTAAGAAGAGAAACAAAAATAGAAATCTCTATTTTTCCTCACACTGGAATCCTAAACCACTGTGCCGAGGCTTTACAAGTGAGTGAAAGAGAAAGTTTCTTTATTGGTGTACTCTTCAGCTGTAAGTATAAAGTTACATTATCAGCCTTTGTTGATCATTGGCAATATCTGCTCCAACATTCATGTGCAGGGATTACAGGATTAACTGTTTCTAATTTTCTTCTCTGGAAAGTAGCTCTTCCCCACTGTCGTGGTTTAACGCCAGCGAGCAACTAACACCACGCAGCCGCTCACCCCTTCCCCCACCCCAAGTGGGATGGG
>JANZLQ010000095.1:29849674-29883883 GCA_026212715.1 Elanus axillaris
CATACTGAAGTCAAAACACAGCACTGTACCAGCTACTAGGAAGACACTTAACTCTATCCCAGCTGAAACCAGGACACCCACAGAGTTTATAATATTCCGGCAATTTTAAACCCTTCGACAGGCTCAGCTGGGAGGTCTGCCCAGGGGAAGATGCTGCAGACATGGCTGTCCCCCTCCTCATCCCCATGCTCTCCGTTACTAACTGCAGCCTGATGCATCATGGCCAGGCAGACGAGCCACGCAGGCATGACTGTACCATGATGTGCTCTAAGGTACTCACATTTTTCTTTATGCATGTGGTACAGAAAGGCAAGGAAAAAACATTCTGGCGTTTGACATTTTGAGGAGTGGGGAGGAAGGACTGCGGTTTTGTGTGTTTCCTCCCACCTCTTCTCCATCAGTCCCCCGCGGTTTGACACTAAGCCTGTTTTCCTACCGTCTGGATATCAGGACAGCAGATGTGAGTGCCAGACTGGTTTATGTTTTGCCTAGCAATTATCTTCTATCTTTCGATAACATGCTGTATCCTCCTCCTTTGCAGTCAAGAGCTGTCCTGACACAGACATTCTCTGAAGCAGCTCTGGAAACTGCTATCCACTCCAGCTTGGGGTTTCCACCTTTTTTTTAAAAATATTTATATTGGAACAACCTGTTGAAATATGCAAGTGTATACAGAAAAAGCCTTGAAACTGGAGAAGATAGCCAGTTCTGCTTCCTTCATCTACTTGTTTTCTTTCTGGAGTAGAGAGAAGCCAAAATACATGGCTGGAAGGAGATCAGACTTAAACCACTGAAACATGGTAATGAGTTTTTTCCATTACTAGATAGAGTTTTATCTGTTGGTTTGGAAAACATTCTCAAACCCTATCAGTGAGAGGCTAGGGGAAGGTCAATAAAAATGAGGGAAAGCCTCCTTCCAACAAGCCCCTGCTTCAATCATTTAATTTTATGACACTACACAACAAACTCTAAAGACAGAAAAAATACAGGAAAAGATAATGACCTCTATCTTAAGTAACAGCTGTGGGACATATTTAACTTGGAGAGGGGTAATGTCGTAGATGAAGCTTTAAGCCATTTTCATGGTCTCCTAAGCCCAGGCCAGATGTGTCTGTTCAGTTGTGTAACATAACTCACAGCATCCTGCTATAATTTAAACCAGTTACTAATGACCCCAGGGGCTGCTGGAGATCATTGCAAGCAGCAGGTGTTCCCTTGCAGCATCACTCTCTCTACCTGTTGCCAAGATGCAAAGAGAATGGAGGAAGATGATGTCTTTCTAAAGCATTTACTCTATTTTTAACTGCTTGTAAAACTGTGATTTTTTTATTGCATCTGGGAAGATCAAGATACATTCATTTCACCTTAAGCCTTCATTTCCTTCATTTATTGATGTAAGCAGAAGATTATCATTAACACATTACCAAGATTACAATAAATGACTTGCGCAGTCCTCATGGTAGTTGAGCCTCTCGTGATTGTCTGCAGTTGAGAGAGCTGTAGACATCCCATAATACCACAGCACAGCACAGCACTAATCCATTTGCAGCTTCAAGATGGAAAATGCACATTCAGTTTAGCATAAAATGGACAAGTGCAAGTCAACACCAGGCCTAGCAACTCTTATTTTACAACACTGCTTAGGTTCAGTAACATATCTGTGAAAATTCTCTCTTCTTCCTCAGCTTTTACACAGAAAAAAATATTTTTCCTCATGTTTACTACATTTATCATTACATTTAAAAAATATATTTTATATAGTATTTTTTATATTGTTTTCTCACAATTCATGTAGGAAAGTATTTGCACAACCTAAGACTGAAGTCTGATTTGCTGGTGTCACAAATTACTTTTTAGCAGGATGGTTGTCACCAGCCAAGGGTTCAGAAACATCCTTGGCAACATTGGATCAGATTGTGAGCTGCTGTAAGTAGTAACCCAGACTAAGTTAGACCCAGTGACTACCAAACACTTATTTTCAAATAGGTCTCATAAATAGGATATAATGCATCTCATTATGTTTCTTAATGGTTCCATCATCCCAAGTCCCACCTCTTCACCAACATGAGACAAGTATGGCTCAGAGGAAATGATAATGAGCCTGAAGCCACACAAATATTTGTAAAAGGTATATATAATAAAGCACTAGCATAAATCTCATACCTTGTGTGCAAAACACCCTCTCTTACATGAATTCTGCTTGCTCCCATAGACTCCCTTGGATGCCTCACGATGGACTGCAATGACAGCAGGAGTGATCTGTGAACCCCACTCACAGTATGGCTGATAGGTATAGAGAGATGCAAACTCCTTTCTATGACCATATGATATATAGGATTTGTGCCCAAGTTAACCTGAGCAGGTGCAAACTTACTCATTCTGAGCAAATCCAGAGATGATATTGTCTGTGTAGATACACCTTTATTTTCTACTCTACAGCTGATAGGGACAGCATCCTACTACTGCTTTTTAAAACCTTCTAAATAGAAAAGTAAGACCTAGAAGCCAAGAGTCAATAATAGATTTTGCAGAAGAAAGTGTTGATTTTATTCTAATGTCATTTCACAAAATGTCCAAGAAATGCTGTAAATCAATCCAACAGCCATCACTAGCCCAGAAGCATCATGAAATGTTACTGTCATTGCTAAGAAAGCTTAGTTGACACAGTCAAGCTTAAAAGTATTTTCATGAAATCCCTGTCTATTCATGAGAATACGGTGTATTAAAAAAGAAAGATTTTTTAAATTACATTTCTTAAGATGTTTTTGTTTTAAGTTCTTATCTGTTGAGACAATGAAAAATTAATTGATAAACCAATGCACTTGGCTTTAATTTTTAAGGTCTTTATGCTCTAAGGCTTCTGTTTTGGTCATAACGTGGAGAAAAAGCGCTTAAAACACTTGCTTCTGTTGAATGTAATTGATCAATTGATCAGTATTATCTTGAAAAGATACAGAAAAACATCATTTGGAAAGTATGATTCAGGGCCAGAGTTTATCTTTAACATCCATTCAATCTGCACTAATTTCATAGCGCAGAAGCAGAGGACCTAAGTACACAGAAAAATGTCTGGCATTTGCCATAACAGATTTGAAAATCCAGAAGAGGGGTATGGTTATTTGAACTAAGAAAAATGAATGGTTTGAATATGGTTATTCTGAGTGTCCTTCACAGCAGACCCTCATGGAGCATACTTAGTTGGAAAGCTTTGTGTGTCTTTTTTTTGTTTCTTTGCATAGAAGAAAAGTTGTACCAGCATCACGATGCTGGGCTTAGGTGATGCCTCGCTACACTCCCAGTTGCCAGAAGTTTGCTGGCATTAGCCAGCAAACTTACCCTGTGCTGTGTCTTCCTAATGGAGAACTTACATTCATGCAATCAAAGAGGAATCAGATTTGTTTACTCAATCATGTCCGCAAAAAAAGAAATTTGAATCTCAAATGCCCAAGGCAAAGTGTGCACAAAGGACTGAAAACTGCAAAAATTCTTTTCAAAATCTTATCTAGGGGCACACGTGAACGAGGCACAGTCTGTTCAGATAATTGACTGCACCAAAAGGACAAATATTGATTGGAAAAGTAATTTTCAATGGATTAAACATTTTCTATAATTTTTCAGTTCCTCCAAGGAAGCAGAAACAACTCAAGAACTCACAATCTGTCATGTTTAAATGTGTGTGGAACATGAACATATACAGGTGACATATATATATATGTGTGTTTTATGTTGCCCTATATATATATATATATATATATATAAGTATATATGCATCTGAGACAGAGATTATTTAGTAAAAATAAGCAGCTAAGAAAAAGCACAGAATTTCAACTCCCAGAGGACATTTTCCAGGACTCCTGTTCAGGAAACAAAACTACAAGTTTACTTAGCCACTGAAAATACTTAAGTGGTAGTTACTGAGAAGCGGTAACCGTGGAGCCTAAATTATATCATTTTTTACTGCCATTTTCCAGAGCTCAACAACATTACGCTACAGTGCTTTTGTTTCTAAGACATGAACAGTGCAGCAAGCTGCCAAGAAACATCTTCACTGGACATAATGACTACTTGGCTTCCATCTGAGGAGGAGTGGCTTAGCATAATTAAACTCTTCCATGACGCAGGGGAGTAAACCTGATGACCAATGAATGGTTCCTTCCAAAGATCTTTCTGTGATTATATGCTGATTAAATACTTGTGTGCATTGCCAGCTTATTTCGCCATTTTGCTCCAAATCCATTGGATCTGCATCACTTTATGACGTCCGGTATTATATCAGGACCTATGAATAACTGCCTGCCTCCTTTGTGTGTCTGCCCCGGTCACTTCTGCTTTTTTTTTTTCTTTCCCCCTGGTTTTATAATAATTTACTATTTCTGTGTTATAACAGTAGCCCTTGTACACAGACTTCCCACCCAGCCCCTGTACACAGAAAGCCAGCACAAGCAGTTTGACAATCCTGTGTTTAATTCTTGGAAGATCTGCCAAAAAGATGCCCTTGAAAAACTGCAAAATAGCCACAATATTATCACAGGCCATTAGAGTTTCACTGCTGCCCATGACATTCAGTTTTAAATAAACTTTGGAGGAGCAGCTGGCCATTGGAGAGAAATCTGAGAAGGAGCTTAAGGAGAGCAGTAAGCAGTGCATTTCTCTCGCTGTTAGAAACATTTTGTTTGGGTTTTCTTCAAAACAGGCAAATGGGAGAGAGTTCTGAAAGACCTTTTCTGGGTCCCAGTGACATTGCTCAGCAGGTGACTTTTATCATACAGCCAGTGTGCCTCTCCACCATACGACCCATGCAGACTCCAATTCTTGGAGACGTCATCCAAGGCAAGGGGAGCCAAGTAGCCTGGCACTAGGAAACAACTGTTTCAGTTGCAAACTCTTTGGACCGGGAACTCTGACATCCTGTATTCAGACACCCAGTTACTTACTGCCTGCAGCTAGCTGTCATCTTAACAATTGTCTACATGGTAAATCAACAGCTACATGAGATTATCTGCATTGCCTGGACTCTGCTAGAGGAAAACTTCCTACTTTCTTTTAAAGCCTTCACTGAACCATGCGTGAAGATCTGGTTAATCCCTGGGAAGGAAAACAAACACATACAAGCTGTCTGCACTTGACTGCTGAAACCTTTTTAATAATGGGGTGACTGATGGGTCAGTTGACTCGATTCAGTTTTGATCTTGACCCCTTTCTCCATCAAAATATTTTAATCATGTTACACATATTTACAACAGATTTCTGTAATGCATTCTCTACACCTAGCCCATGACAAACACAGTGGGACTCCCAATTTGGTAACATCCTAGATGATACCATATTGATCAGGTTCAAGACCATCTGAGGAACCTGAACATACACAAGTCCACGGGACCCGATGAGATGCATCCCAGGATCCTGAGGGAACTGGCAGATGTAGTTACTAAGTCACTCTCCATTGTATTTGAAAAGTCATGCAGTCAGGCATGTGACTGGAAAAAGAGGAACACCACCTCCATTTTTAAAAAGAGTAAAAAGGATTCTGGGAACTACTGACCACAAAGCCTCACTTCTGTGCCCGGTAAGATCATGGAACCAATGCTCCTGGAAGATATGTCAAGGCATATGGAAGGCCGGGAGGTGATTAGAGACAGCCAACATGGCTTCATCAAAGGCAAATCGTGCCTGACTAATCTGATGGTCTTTTACAATGGAGTGACTGTGTTACTGGATAAGGGAAGAGTAGCTGATCTATCTTGACTTCTGCAAGGCCTTTGACATGGGCCCACACAACATCCTCCTCTCTAAATTGGAAAGATAGGGGTTTGATGAATGCACTATTTGATGGATAAAGAATTGGCTAGATGGCTGCATCCAAAGAGTTGCAGTCAATAGCTCAATGTCCAAATGGAAACCAGTAACAAGTGGTGTCCCTTAAGGGTTCATACTGGGACTAGTACTATTTAATATATTCATCAAAAACACAGACAGTGGGATTGATGCACCCTTAGCAAGTTTATGGATGAAATCAAGCTGAGTGGTGCAGATGATTTGCTCAAGGGAAGGGATCTATCCAGAACGACCTTGACAGGCTTCAGGAGTGGGCCTCTGCAAACCTCATGAAGTTCAACAATGCCATATGCAAGGTCCTGCACCTGGGTTGGGCAATCCCCAATGTCAATATGGGCTGGAGAATGAAGGGATTGAGAGCATCCCTGCGGAGAAGGATCTGGGGGTACTGGTGGGTGGCAGATTGGACATGAGCTGGCAGTATGCACACACAGCCCAGACAGCCAAATGTGTCCTGGGCTGCATCAAAAGCAGCATGGACAGCAGGTTGAGGGAGTTGTTCTGGTGAGATCCCACGTGGAGTACTGCAACCAGCTCTGGGGTCCCCAGTACAAGAAGGACATGGACCTGTTGAAGCAAGTCCAGAGGAGACCACAAAAACGGTCAGCGGGCTGGAACACCTGTCTTATGAAGAAAGGTTGAGAGAGTTGTGGTTGTTTAGCCTGGAGAAGAGAAGGCTCTGGGGGGACCTTATTGCAGCCTTTCAATAATTAAAGGAGGCTTAGAAGAAAGATGGAGAGAGATTTTTACCAGGACCTGTGGTGACAGGACAAGGGCTAATGGTTTTAAGCTGAAAGAGCGTAGATTTATATTAGATATTAGGAAGAAATTCTTAACTGTGAGTGTGGTCAGACACTGGAACAGGTCACCCAGAGCAGCTGTGGATGTCCCATCCCTGTAACTGTTCAAGATCAGGTTGGATGAGGCTTTGAGCAACCTGATCTAGTGAAAGATGTCCCTGCCCATGGCAGGAAAGGTGGAACTAGATGATCTTTAAGGTCCCTTCCAACCCAAACCACTCTATGATCATATTGAGGAGTGGCAATATGACAGACATATATCACTGCTTTGGAAAAACATATATGGCAAATCCTTATGAGAATACAATAGAGAATTGCTTCATCTTACTCTGAATTGCCATTCAATTTTAGCAAGCAAAGGCTACTACCAGTAATGAAAGAGACAGAAAAGTCTTACGATGTGGCAACAAATTAGTATAGAGACTGCAAGTGTGTTGCTGAACAGTTCCTAGACTCACCCTTTACCCATTGTTCTGGTGAAGGAATTTGCTGCCTACACACACCAAGTCAGCAGAAACAAAGGGGTGAGGGGAACACTACTATGCCTTAGGTAAGAGTGCTCTCTTCTGGCTATAGGTCCAAAAGAAGAAAATCTGAAAAGAAGCAATCTTCCTTTGCCTAGACATAAATTGAGAAAGTCATGCAACACATTGTCCTATGTGCTTAATTAAAAAAAAACCACCAAAACAAAGTTAGGACATACACACCTGGGTGCAAATAGAGAGGGAAAACACTTTTTAAGGAGGGAAAAAGAATATCAGAACAGATGTATAAGCACTTTCTGCTGAACATTTCCACTAATACATTTCCAAAAGAACTAGTTGCACCATGCTTTCTGCAAACATTTCATTAATAATTTATCATTCATATAAACTTCACAATGAATGGAATACTAAGTACTATCAAATTAAATCAATTGTTTTGATATTTGTAGAAGAATGGTCACTCCTCAAAGAGGATTAGGCCAACTTAATTAGAGGAACACACAGAAGTATTGGTGGTAGTTTTTCTTTAATCAACAGGCATGAAACACAAGAATTCAGACTATTTTGCAGCCAGGCATACTGCTCAAAATCATTCCTAAGCATCACCCCTGATGAAGCTAAGAAATGCTTATTTTAGTAAACAAAGTTTCCATGTCTTGATATGATAATCTAAGATTTTTATCCAACCAGTAAATTCATTTAACAGTTCTGCTTAAAAAGCATTTAGACAGTTAAGTAAACTGCAATGCACACAACCTGGGGTAGTTGACAAATACAGTTGAGACAAGAATGAAGCATGGTGCAATCCATGTGATGCTTACCTCACTTTCCACGTGAAAGCATACAGAAACTAATTCAAAATAATACTTTTTAAACATGTTTAGGTAACATTAGCTACAGTTCATGTAAAGAACATTTGAGAAGATAGTCCTTGCAAAATACAACCTACAGTCATTGTTTTTTGAGTGACTGCTTTTATATTTCCTCACCCAAAGCTCACTCAAAACCATTCTACAGACTTTATTTCCCAAAGTATCTTCCATAATCTCAGGCAGCTAATTAATGTAATTACTCTCATACAGCCACAACTGTTACTACCATTGACAAATAATGGTAGATGGGTCTCAGGATAAAGAGGGAAGCTTTTGTTCTACAAGCACATCGCATCAAGCACATGAAATGTTTTCAGCCAGAAAATGACTGCATAAAATATATGTAAGATGATAACTACAGATACAGTTCTCACTCTGAATCATCCTCCATTCCTCTTTCAGCTGTGGAAATACTTCATGAAATGTCAGGTTGTTGGGATTTTTATAAATACCATGTTTGATCTTTTAAAATGTGTTAAAGATAGCAAAACTTAATGATGTACCAAAATACATGCTAACATTTTCCTTCTCAGTCACATCTTTAGAACCTCAAAAGAGATCAATGTAACGTTATTAACTGAGGGAATGGGTATAAGCAGATATGAAAGCCAGCTGTGTGTTACGTGACAGATATTACAGTGCTCCAGGCATACGGCTCTCCTTTTCAAAGGCAAACACCGACCTCTACGGGCAACATGTAATGGTGCAAAATAGAGTACTAAAGAAAGGCGAAACGTGCGTGCAAAACAATTTCAAAAAGCTTTGTACATTTCTCTGTAAGACAAAGTCATTACACTGAAGTAGGATATGGATAAGGATAAGGATCCTTTCTCTGGATGCAGTGATGAATTTCAGAAGCAGTGTTACATCCCTCACCAAAATAGCTTTCGTCAGTTCTGTGTCATCCTTCAGTGGAACAGATTTTGCCTGTAAACAGACTTAATTCAACATACAAAGGACACTAATACCAAGGGAATGACTCACAAAAGCACCCCCTAGTGCTTCAACCACTCTGGATCACAACCTCGCACACTGCAGGTGGCCCTGGGCCCCCAGGACAGCAGGAAAACATGGGTGCCTTGACTGCATGCCAGCATTTGAGATCTTCCTTGCCCAGGCTAAGACAGTGGTCCAGCCCTGACCACAGGGTCACATGAAGTACGTAAGGATGGGCAACTGGGATGAAGGACATGCCATGGTGCTAGAGGATGGCCAGTTGGGAATATGGCTTCTCCTCATCTCTCTTCAAAGGCAGGGTGCTGCCAGCAGGTGCAGAACCATCGCTCTCTGTGTGACGGAGACTCGGGCCACACCATAAGAAAAACCAAGACACAAACTATGACACAAAATGCAAAAATATGAAAGACCAGTGCATGGCTGGGCAGTGGGAAGATGGGACAAAGCTCACCCTGACAGCATGAGGACAGACAGATCTGGGCTATCCCCCCGCACCTTCAGTACTATCATCCAGTTGCAGGAGGCTGTTCTGACCTCTTCAGTGAAAAAATAGCAAAACAAACCAAAATTTTAAGGTTTGCTATGCCTCAGAACTGCAACAGGGCAAGACACTGCAGCAGCTCTGCAATGAACGGCACATGGGAAACACATCGCTTCTCTTCCTGCTCTTTATTTTAATCTTCCTTAAGTTAATGACAAGGATGCAAACGAATGGAGTTTTCCTAATTGATTTAGGATCAGTCTCCATGCCAAGATTTAATCCACCTTTTTGCAACAAAGGGCTTTTTAAGCCAATGATGAACAACTGTAATTTTGTAAATATTCTGCAAGTACAAATTCTTCATCGTTAGATATAAAACTATTCCAATATAACACTAATAATCAATTTCTAAAATAGATATTTTTCTGAAATCATGGTAGGTACACTACACCTTGCTAGCAGAGAAAATGTAATTTTAAATTAAAGACATTAAGGGCATGTAACGTAAAGCTGTAGAAGTGATATCTTATCAAAAGTAAAGAGGAAAAAAAAAAAGAAAATCTAAACATTTAAAACTTACCAGTTGCAGTAGGCTGTAAATTGTTTCAAAATGGCAATTTTTGGGCCTCACAAAACTTTTTGGCCATGCTAATTTAAAAGGCTACCTCCACAAGATATAAGGGGATTTTTTTAATGGTTTTTATGTTCCTGTGACTTGCAGTAGGGAAAAGCTAGAGGGTGATGGAGCTAAAATTGAGGGATGGAGTTAAGTTGTATCCAGGCCTTGCACTAAAATAATGCTGTCACACAGAAGGAAATTAATGCCCACAGTCTGAAGTTGTAAAAATGGATGAAACAGATAAAAGGAGAAGATTAAACATTTAGAAACAATGATATTCAGTATCATACTCAAATACAAAGCAGTCTCATATCTAAGGAAGTCTCATATCTAAGAGGAAGAATTCCAAAAGAAATATGCCATGAGAGAGAGCAAACAGCTTCAAGCACAGCAGTTCCCACCATCCCATGGACATCGGTGGCAGCACTTCCCAGTTATCCTTGACTGCATTACCAAAATCAGACACGAGCTCAAGGGGAGGAGGAGTCTCAAGCTACCTCACTGCACTTGGGTCATTTCCACACTGCCTCACCAGGAGATGCATGGGTATGGGCACCAAAGCCCGGGTCCCTTTCCCTTCCCCACCTCTGTTGGCATTCATTACTTGTCAGTATTTCCACAGAGCCACCCCTGTAAGCTCGTCTGAGCAACAGTGTGGGTGAGAGATGGGACCTTCTTGGTTGCAAAGCATCCAACAACGTGTAAGAGCCACAGCTGCAGGTGTTTAAAAAGAAGTCTTCCATTTAAAGCTGCTCTGAATTTAATGTTTCTTAATGCCACATAAGACATTTATATTTTTCCTTAGAATAAAACACCCTCTCCCCTTTTTTCATTTGCACTCTGCAAGTACTTCATTTTTTAAATTAATGAGTAGCAAGGTATGACTGGGTGATTTATTTAAATATTAGCATCATTTCCATGAATAGTTTTATCCTTTATATAAACAAGAGTCCTATCACAATTCAGAAATATTTAAAAGGCCATCAGGGTTGTAAAGGTAGCTTTCGTGCGTACAGTAACGGATTCTTATACCATGCTTATAATCCATCTATGTATCTTCAGCATTTTTATTACACCTTGCTCTGCAATACCAAGGTGCCATCTGCACCTCTTCTTCAGGCTCAGTTGTTTTTTTCCCCTTCCCAATTATATCTATGCAGTAAATCCTTTAAACCTCTCTCCAGTCTGCAATTTCATTGGTTCAAACTAATGAACAGAATTTTCTAATTCCCTTATGATAATCCTATTACCTGTCCAAAGCTATTTCTGCAAAGGTCATCATTACAGAGCTGTAAATCTGAGACCAGGTCTATCTGTGGTCAGTTGTAATCCAGTTCCTCTCCTGGAAAACACCAAGGACATTTGTCAGCACTCGGAAGAAGCAGAGCTGAGCAACTGAGCCTCTCAGGTAGAGTGATTTATATATGGATTGCCTTTCAAGCTTTATTTTAGTAGGGGAATAAAATATGGTGTTTCAAAGATGGACACAGCTGCTAAAATTTATTAGCTGCATATTAAATGTTCTAATAGATAAGCTTAACTGATACAGTCTCTCAGAAGAACCTCACCTTTGGCATCAGGCTGATATGTAGCTGGTGAGACAAAAACTAATACCAGATTTCCAGTTATGAATTTGGCAGGCTGTTTTGATTAAGCTGAGAATAACAAGCTATGAGAACTGTCATTATTCACGCTTTAAATAAATACAGGTTTTGCTTTAGCATGGACAGTAAGTGATGCTTCACTCCAGATGGAGTCATTTTGGGGAAGAGGAAATACAGTAGACATCTGACCCCTGAGCTGCTGCTTGATGGTGTGTGCCCAGACTATTGGAAGCGACACCTATGTCTAATTTAACAGAGCTTTTATATCCCTTGCATGGAATCCTATCTCTCTTTATTTAATTTTGTCATTGATTTAATTCAAAATGGGATTTCTGCTCTTTTGTAACCTATCTTTGAATACTAACCTGTATATAAGACTCTGAAAGAGAATATAAACATACCATTTCTTCTGCCTGTACTGGGATGGAATTCTGTGCTCTGGTGAAGGGTTAGTGAAAGGCTCAAATGTCTGGGATAATCCCCAGAAAATTTTCAGGTCTGGGTCCATCATTTCAGAGCTTCCAAGAAACTCTAAATCCTAAATTTAGAATAAATCCTTCTTACCTGTGTATCTAATTTCAGGCTCAGAATTGTTTTCTTGCAAAATAATGTTTTGGTAAGTATAAATATTGGTGTGAAAGAGTAATAAACCAAAGGTACCAGACAAGAACTTTTGTTATGTAGCTGGTGTGACTGCATTAATTTTAGGCAGGTTACCAGTACGTAACCAAAGGTATAAATGACGTGTTACCTGAAAAGATGAAGAAAATGTCCCCGTCTAGCTGGTGAGACTACCTACTTTGAGGGCAATCTGCCATTGACAGCAATGGAAAAAATCGTCAGGTCCACACAGTTCAGTGGAGATGCAGAGACTGCTTTACTTACTTATCAGTATTTTGCTCTTCTCTGTGGCATGTCTTTGTCATTTGTACTTGGATTTGGATTTGCCAGTGGACAGAACAGCAGCCATATTTTTTTATATATATATGTGTCAATCCTTAGAAAATAACTATAACATGAGCAAACAAAGAAAACTTAGTATATTTAACAGTCCACTAAACCCTCATTTTTTGATACTGAGAGATGGCTTTCTACAGTTGAGATCCCCAGAAGAAGAGCATGTTGTGAATTGTACAGGTCTAAGCGGTTAAGAAACCTTGGGTCAACATTACATTTTGGATTCTTGCTTCCAACCTGCTTACACAAACAATATGATCTTCACAGTCAACAGCTTTACAAGTTTTCTGCAAGTACCTGAAATTTTTTTGACAGAGGGGAACAGTTTGAACATAAAGTCAGTCTTCTGCAGCTGATATATACCAGATTGCTAGAATTACATGCAAACACTTCATCCTATTTCAGAACGGGATTTCAAGCTGATCTCTGTTACAAATTAGTGTCTAGCCCTAGAAATTCTAATCAGCTAAAATCATGGGGAAATGCATTAAGGAATGAATGATAATATTCAAAATAATACAACGTGAGAGAAAATTGCATAGCTAAAGACAATTGCTATATGCTAGTATATGCAACTACTGGTTTTCAGTGATAAAGCGAATACATCACTAGCAGTTATGGATCTTGAAGCCATCATAGGGTTCCCTTGTTCCTAATTTACAAAGTGCAAAAACCCTACAGGTATTTTACATCTTCAAAATGCTCACAGTTTGATAGTTGAGATATCCTCATCTCAGCTGCAAAGTTTTTTCCTGGGTGAATTACATTATTAAAGGACATCCCTGCCACTTTCCAGCCCTCTGAAAAAAAAGCAGAGAGGACCAATTCAGAAAAAAGAGCCTGACCAATACAATCAGTAGCCCCACCTCAGTGCGGAAATAATTCTCAATAAATATTGCACTAGACTGGATTACAGGGATTAGTCAGATCAGTTTTGCAACTAACTGCAGTTACAGGAGGCTGTGATTCTCATTATATGCAAAAGCTGTGCAACTTCAGAATAGTCTTAAATGCACAAGATGCAAGAACTTACAAAAAACTACATCACCCTTATATTTCCACCCCATCTGTTAGACCTATTGTCTTCTTAGACCACTTTCAGATAGCCAGTGGTATAAAATCAGAATAATAAATCCATATTCCACAAGACACCTGTGGACAGAAAACTCTCCAGAGACTGTACAGCACTCTAGTTAGACACTAGTGAGCAAGGAGAGGAAAGAAAAATCAGGTTGCTCCTGTAATTTGGTATGTTTAACATGGCAAAAAGATGCTGGGATGTCTGGTAACTAGCTTTCAGTGTTATCCCATCTTAAACCACATAATAAGCTTCATTTTAAGGCATATGGCTATCCACAGTTAGACTGAATTATAACCTTAGTTCTGAATTCCTTGAAGGAGCACAAAGATTTAGCCTGAGTCCCAATACATTAAAATATTTCTCACAGATCTAAATGTAAGCTGGAACATGCTACAAATCAACAGAGAACTCTGTTATGTTGCGATGAGCATACACCACAGTTTTTGCCTTTAATGTTCCATGCCTAGAGTTCGAATGAAAGCTGTAGAGCAATTTTCACAATCAGTATCCAAGTACAGAGCAATTGCTATTCTGCTGCTTACTGGAAGGAAGATATAAAGAACTAGGAGTAGAAGAACATAAAATGAAAGAGAGAAATGGGGGTCTACCCAATAGGAGGTATAAGCGGAGTTGGCCAAAATTAGGGGAACAGCACTTTCTGGGTAAAAGAACAAAAATCAAAACAAACCAAACCAAGTCTCTTCCAACTAATTCAAATACAAGACTTTGTGAATTCATGTCTCCTCTTGTATAAATTCTTTTTTTTTAAGCTGAAATGAAACATTTCAATTTCTCATGGGCATTTTCAGTTTGGACAGACATGCAAGATGAGGGCAACAACAAGTAGAGGAAGTATGATAAGCCTGAAAAATAACTCCATATATTTGCCTGCCAAAACAAGAAACTGGTTTTGATGACCCAGAACCCCTTCCACTCTGACAGCCACAGATAATAGAAGAGAAAGAAGGAAAATGCAAGAAATCACATTGAGCAAATGCCATATAGTTTTTCCTCGCTGCATTCAACTGGAGGAAGGGATGGCAACATTGGGGGAATGGTGATTCCTGCAGAGAGCACTAAGCTGGGCTTTAATGAGCCATCTCAGCTGCTCCAAGCACAGTACCTGATGTATTATGAAACTCCACATGGTCAAAGGCCCTCCAAAATTTCCAAATTACCACTCTTGTTATCTAAGCCAGCCATCCGAATAAGGGTCTGTGAACTATAACAGCAGCAGTGACTTCAGCCTAAACACAGCCACACTGGGTGACAGATTCAATTCTTGGTCTTTCTCAACCTCATAAAAAACTGCTGGCTAACAGGTCTTGCATAGAGCCAGGTGAAAATGTGTTATTGAAGTTTTCTTAACAAAAACTATTTCACTGATTTTTCTGGTTTTTTGGTAATTGTTTCAGTGTTGATGAGAACCTCCACAAAAGCATTATCATAATTTTGAAAACTTTAAAGTAAAAAATTCAAATGGCGTCTTGAAATTAAATTTGTTTCTATTTGCAAACCCTTGCCATTTCAGTAGTACAAGTCATTCATAATATGACATCATAATTAAAATATGCTTAAATTATTCCACTTATGCAATATCTTAAGGAGAGTTGCTTTGTATGGAATTAAATATTTTATCTTAACTTGAGATGAAAGCATGTTATAATGAAGTCTTGTCATTTTGACACAAACTATCAACTAAAATAATTGTGGTGCTGAATCCTGCCCTTCATAATCACTGGAATCCTGTTAAAATAGCTGCCTCCAGCAGTACTCAAAGGTAACCACACATTCCAATTTCTGGGAAAAATGTTTTCAGAATCACATACCTGTTTTTCAAGAGTTCATAATAATGAACTCTTCCTGCCTCATTTACTTTTCAATTTCAATAAATTTTAATTTAAAAATTTCAAAATTTAAATTATTTAATGTTTAAATAAAGAAAACAGAGATTGTTTTGAAAGAAATGATGAGATAAAGCCTTGGATCTCGCCTCTTTGAAAGCACACAATGATGAAATACCTTCACTTAAAATTTTAAGTTAAATTCAAGCATATCAGGGCTGTTGACCATTAAGTTTGGTGGTGTTGTCCTTCAAACCCTCAATTACATGCAAAATTGGTGGTGGGAAGACATAATTTCTTTCTTGAGAAGAGATCCCAGAAGGCAGAATTTGGCACCTTCATTCTCTTGCATGTTGGATGCTGTCTGGGTTTACTTTGTTACATCTCTCATTTGGTCACAGGCAAGAGGCACATTTGAAAATACAGCTTAGCTAAAAATAACCTTGCTAATCGCCTTAAGCCAAACAGGATGAAGTAAACCCTCAGAAAGAGTTAGGAGAAGTCAGGCTCCATCAGATGAGGAAACATGCCAGCCATTGACCATCCAAGGTCTAAATATAGTGCCTTTAGACCTTGGGAACCTCCTCAGTGCCCACACTACAGCTATCTCCAAGCACTTTTGCTTTTCAAGACACCATCTCTCCCAATGAATGCAAATTTTTGTTCCTATTATACATGTCTGCATCCTCTCAACATTAGTTAAGTCCCGTAGTTTGTCCAAAAAGGGTTTCAGGCCACTGAGACAAGTTGTCTTGGAGATGTCAGTAATCCAAACCTATGGTAAACAACCCACTAGAATGCATTTATTCAGATCTTAATAAATCATTTTAGAAAGTGGATATTTATTTAAAGTACAGTAGCAATCATTTTAGGACTTCAGAATTTTATTAATTATACTCTTCTGTTTAGTATGAATATTGATGCATCATCCAAGACTCTCCTACAATATTTAAAATATAGGGACTAATATAGACTTGCTGTCACACAGACCAACCTAGTGTTTATCAACTGCTAAATAGTTAAATGAATTATAATTTGATTATTTTCTTTTTTAGAGAGCTTGCTGGATCACATCAATAAATGAGGCTTTTACAAACAGACTCACATTTGAACCATTCTATTGGGACAGTTAATGCTGTTACAGTCATTTATCATGTAAATCCAAATAACTGACATCATGGTAATCTGAAATAGCATGTTTTTTCTCTGATTTATGATACTCTCTGGTTTTGCATTCGAGTCTAATTCTCCCAAAGGGAGGGTGAGTGCTCTCACATGCATTCACATTCTATTCTTTAACACTGGAGAATTCACAAAGAGAGCACCTTTAAGTGCAGAAGGCACAACAAAAAGCTTTTTAGACACCAAAATCATTAGGAAAAAAAAAATCCTAGAAAAATCAGACTTCATTACTTCTAATGCTCACAGAACTCCTCTCCTTTCCTAAATACAGCACAGTGCATATGGCTGCTACTCCATCCCCTTCCCATATCTGCTGCAGCTAATTCCACAGCTGCAGTCAGGTTCCTACAGTGGCTCAGGTTTAATCAAATGTTATGCTCTGCTGCATAAACAAATACGGAGGTAGGAGAAAAGCCACCATCAGAACACCTTCAGTATCTCTTGTTTTTACTTCTCTTGATCCTACGGCCAGCTGCTGCAAACAGAAGAGGTCAGGACCTGGCTTATTTTATCACGTCAGCCACAACAGCAATGAGATGGGGCTGCTCTGACACTTTGTAAAAGGTACCTAAATCCCACAGCAACTTCCTACAACACAAGGAACATCGTGTTCAGACACTTACCACTCATTTCCTATTTTATTCACTAGAAACTCACGCCGATGAATATATTTTCCATTTACCCTTAAGATTAGCACTGAGAAACCAAAGGAATTCAGGCATCTTCACCCATACCTAGGACCGCAGTATCTGTGGTAACTGTTATTTCTTGGGTCTTGCATAAGCATTTTCACATCATGCAAGCGATAGTAATGCTTTACCTGGGCTTTGCTCTAAATTCTGCCCCCAGGAGGTAAATTGGCATTCGACCACTGTATTGGTGCGCACATAAGAAGCAGACTAAATGAATCGGAGTAAGATCTTTTTTGATAAGATCATTTTGTTCCTTTCATGTTCTTTTTTCCCTTTCCCTTCTCCCCCTCCCCCCCCCCTCCTCCCATAAGCAAACAAGCTTCCTGGTACCTCCTGCTGCTTGTTAGAAGCAGCCCCTTCCTGCTGATGCCAATGCTCTTCTGCTCAGATGATTGTTAGAAGTTTTCAAAAAATGATCACTCTTAGATGGCTGCAGCTGGGCTGGCTTCTTATGGGGTAATACAACTGCAGCCCGACCATGGGAAAGGCTAAAATATTTGCAATTAATTCATGATAGAGCCATGGCAGTCCCCGTGAAGAAGTCTTAGAAACAACTAAGTCTGTATAGAAAAATTGGCCCAGAATTTGCACTCCAGTTTCTACATAAATAAAAACAAGTCCTAGGGAAAGGGTTTACTATGCTGTTTATGCAAGCTATGTTTTGAGGCAGGATAGGTAAAGCACATGGTTTAAAACACTGGCCTTTTCTCCAATTTGTGACATTTATTTACACATTCAGAGAAACTGGTGTAAATGCCTTAGTTGCTGCACAACTGCAACCCCAGTTTGCTTAGTTTTGGTCTGCAAAGGAAGTGAAAACATTCATTCTAATTTTATGCAGTTTTACAAGCCACATGTAAAGCTATTTACAATTTACCTGGGGAAAGTTCACCATTCATAATTAAGAGTCGATCACAGGATCCAAAGAAAAACATGAAGCCTCTAGAATGACACCAAGGGTATAAAAGATCTGTGCAGGAAAGGGATAAAGCAGGAAGCCATGGACCTGGCATAACCACTGTAGGAGTTACAGCCCTCCAGGGCTCTCTGCAGCCACACGATATTGTCTGCTTTGGCTTTCATCTTCTGATTAAAAAAGGTAACATGAGGAATACATTCCTGCTATTGCTTTTACTTCATGCAGTTGTAGTTGCCACAGGGAAGTCAGGATCATACATACAGTGGAGACGACATTGATGTTATTTCTGATAGCACAAGTAAGAGGGCCGGGCACCCCTCTAGCACACCCTGTGAAGTTGCAGCTGGTGGGAATGGGACTTGGACATCCATCATTTAATCAATTACTTTATAGACAGTTACACCATATTTTGGTAAATGGCCAAGTAAAAAAAAAAACAAACAAACAAAATCTTTTTTAACACTTCCAGCTGGCAGCAGCTTTACAGTTCAACAGAGAAAAATATTTTCTTTCTAATTCTAATTTGGATATACTGACCCAACTCAAGATTGCCTGTGCCCTCCTCAACAATGTCTTTGGTACTTTTGACAAATACAGATATATCACTTTTACATGTGGATCTTCCCATTTAAGATAAATACAGAAATTAATCCCCCCAACTAGCAATTTTCACTTTCTGCTCTGTAATGTGAAAACAATTTTGCATCCAACAGCTGACCATGTAACTATTGTGTAAGTGTCAGGAAAGAAGAAGAACATTTTTTTTATTCCTATTTCTGCATGCATAAGAAGTATTAGTGGATGGTTGGGAGGAGAGCTCACAGAAGTCTAGAATCATCTCACCTTTAGGCAGTGGCTCTTCTCATATTAATAGAGTGGCTGAAAGCTATTAATACAGAATGAACATCTGCTTAATAACAGAACAGCTAGGAGGATGGGAGATTCACCCCAGCCTAACCCAATCACCTATGTTACACATCTAGGCTCTCCAGCTGAAAAAAGCAGCACAGACTCATTTTCTGCAAAGCCATCTGGAGAGTGTACCCCCTGCATTAACCCGATAAAGTTGGGAAAAAACAGCGTGCCATTGTTGGTGCCTTAAGTTAAATGCCTTTGTAACAAGGTGATGTGAACAACTGACTCTGACATGCGTAAATCTAATTAAACTGCCAAGAAGTTAATAAACACTCCCTGTCAAGAGCTACTGCCCTAGCTTGCCCAAAGCATTAGATGCTGCACTCCATCCAGCCTGGGTGAGTAGGTCCGGTAGTATTGCTGCAGAGAAAGGTACTAATTTGGTGTTAGAATATCAGAATTGGAAGATAATATAGCTTTTCAAATGATGGGAAAGCAACAAACAAAATCTTCACACATCTCAGAGTATGCATGTTAATGCGCAGAGGAAGCCAGGAATGAAGAATACATGAATTTGAAAGCTGTCATGAACAAGTTTGGTTTTTTTTAAAATTGCTTCATTCTCTCAAATGTGAGAGAAAGACTGCTTAGGTAGACCCTGCATTTATAGGGAGCCTGTTGGCTAGGTCAAGCCTGCCTTTTGCAGATAATGATAACAAAGTGTAGATAGGAAGAAAGCAAAAGCAAGAATTCCTACCGATTTACTTTTAAGTTACAAACACACATTTGAAAAAAAAATTCAACCAAGCTAAGAAAAAAACCAAACAACCCACACCAGAATTAAATATTACCATTTCTGAGCCAAATCTATTTTGCTAACTGTTTTCTGTGGGCAATTTTTTGCATATCCAGAGACTTAGGAGGCATTCTTGGACAAGACCTACCCCAAAACAGATGGTGGATGTTCTCCCAATTTGACAAGTTTTGATTCCTCCCAGCCCTCCCCTGCAGGCACCCTTTTTTTTTTTTATGGAAGGGAGCAGTAAGAGTCTGTTCAAAGTCCCTACAGGGTACTACTTCTTCTAGATCTTTAATTAACCTCACAACAAATTTAAGTTTCTTCCCTTTTCCATAAAATGCTGGCCATCAACCTCTCTAAATGCCTGTCTCCAGTCATTGCTAGTTACAGCTGTGACATAAGTGATTTTTGATAAATTACAGGGATTATATGTACTGCCAAACATCTGTTGAGCTGAAAATAAAAACAAAATCTCTCCCCTGGGCTTCTGCCGTTCATCATGCCTTTGCTAATTATAGCAATAAACTCCAACCAAAACTCTGAAGGACATGTCAATTCTAGCAGGCATGCAGATGTTTACTTAGAGTTCAGAAATTAAGCATGTGCTTAAACATCAGCTGAAACTCTGTCCTGACTTTCAGAGTACTGTGGTGAAATGCTCAATCCATCTGATAAATTGGGCCAGGCACTGAGGTTAAACATGGACTGACGTTTGTGCCTTTAGATACCTGCATTTGAAAATGTTGACTGTTCTGCTTTTGCTTCAAATAGACATTTTCTTAGCATCGAACTATTGTCCTCTTCCACGCTTCTTGATATGTGCAAGTTTTTTTTAAAAAGAAAATAAATGAACAATAGGTCTCCTGATAGAATTATTTTTTAAAAAAAGGATTAATTCATCACAATAGTAACAACTATGTAACCACTCCAACAAATATGTAACATGCTCCAAAAATTTCTCCTAATTTTCAAAAGACATTCACCACTTAATATATGAAATTAAGCTTTTTCAAATAAAAATTTTTGGTTAAGTATAATTGAAATTTGACATTATTAATATCAACTGGTATTTTTTCTGAAATAATAAAACAAGTCCTGTTTAAAAATATTTGCATTCTGCCTTTCCATACAAAACGTAGTGGTACTGTGGTAGAAGTAAAGTATATTGATGTGAAAGACGTTGAGCTATTTCCCATTTCAGAGCGAAATCCAGAAATCAATGTGCAATCCATAAAAGATGAACAATTTTGGGTGCATAACTACAGGCCAAATTTTGAAAGACAAAAAAAAAAAAAAAGGAGGAAGAGAAAGGGATTTTTTTAAAAAATCCTATGATTTTTAACCTAACACAACACTGAAGCCAGGGGCAGTCACAGAGGGAATTTCCTAATTGGCAAAGCCTTAAGGATAAATGAAACATTGGACTGCATCTATTGAAAATGTTTCCATCTCACAAATACAGAAAAGCATAACTCTCCTAAAGCGGATAGAGCGAATAATCCAATCCCATAACCCTCTCATCAGTCATAGTGACCTGCAGCAAAGCTGACAGCTTTCTACGTCAACCCATCCTGGTTTAGATTTTCTTCCTATTGTATGACCTCTTCTTTAAGCAAATAAAGTCCCATTCTGGTGTTTTCAAATTATGTTTTTGCCCCAAACACAGCCATGTAATCGCTGCCTGATATAGCATGTTTTTCCTTTAGGTAAGCCCAGGAAATTTCCATTTATCCATATAATAAGCCTGTCTTTGCACAGCTGGGTAACACAATGCTGGTGCAAGAAGTCAATGCAGGTGACTGCAGCTCTGAAGGCTGGCTCTTAAATCTGTATTTACCCACTTTAATGTAAGGGACCTGATTGTCTCTGAGCGCAAAGGGAGCTGCAGGTACTCCGTGTTTTCAACGAGCAGCAATCTGGCTTGGTGCCTGGCAGTCATCATCTGAAGCAGATCGCCAAAGGTGCTTACGGCTTTCAGCTTCCTCCGCAATGCTCTGGCAATGAGCCTGAAATTCTGACCTCCGACCTTGACATTGATTTTGCTTACATAATGATGCTAATGCTGCTTGCAAATCTAAATGCATGCATGACCAAGGATGGATAGTCCTCTCACTCCCCCAAACCCCTTTCTTTTTTAAAAGGGACCAGCTGAAAAGTACTCAGTCCATATGACACCAATGTGCTCCAATACCCTGCTCAGTCTCTTATTCAGAAAACAAGCATTTTGACTAACAGCAAGAACTACACAATGTACAGAACATGGCATGAAAAATGAACAGTCTCTTGGGAATGCAGCTTGTTGTATAGTAACTACAGAACAGATCATGGCCGGGGCTGAAGCACCCATGTCCTAACCATGTAAATCATGCAAGTATCCATTCAACCATTTCTGCTCAGTGCTGCAGATCACACCCTGCAATGTGCTGAAGTTACTGAGAAAGCTTCAATGACATTGGTGAGCTCTGCATTAGGGTCCTTGGAAATCCGTCACTGTTGCTACCAGAGGAGGATGCCTACCCTCCCAAGAGCAGGTACAGATCCTCACACACAGAGGACTCACTCAGTTCTGCTACACTGTGACATTTCCACTGCCTAGGCAGGGGTGAACGATACCTTGTTCCAGTTCCATGTTATTTTACCTGATTCCCCCAAATTCCAGCAACCTGAACATTTAAATCCAGAGCTGCTCCTTCTCTTGGCTTGCTTGCTTGCTTGCTTAAGAAACTGCCCATCCGCCAGGTAAGTTTGGTGGCCGTTATCATTTGACAGAGGGGACAAGAATAAACAGGGAACAAATTCTGCAAATGGAAACCAGGAAAAATGGACAAAGAAGCGAGATTCAAATTAGCTCTTGCATAGAGGGAAATGCTGCTAAAATTCAGACACTTTTCCCAAGAGGCAAGAGCCAAGGGGACACTCTGGGCATTCTGGGCACACCTATCGGCTCACCAACCACCCACACATAGTTTAAAACATAAATGTGCAATCACATCTTGCTGACAAGGATCCTTTACTTTCCATTCTTCCACTTCCATTAGTCCCCAAAATCTCATACTTCCCAGTTCACAGGCAATGATTGCTGGGGATGAGCAGCATGCTGCTGATTTATAGCCTTATGTAAGCCCAGACAAAAACCAGCATTTTCGCTGGGATTTGCACATATGGACAGCAGCAAATTTGTGCCTAGAGCATGTTTGTAGTTTGAGAAAAACATTTCTCATGTTTATTTATTGGACTAGTAGCAAAACCTCTTCATAGAGCAAGTTTTACTTACTGGCTTTGTCCTTTATAGAATGCATCTTGCCTTTTACAGTTTGTTTAGAGATTTTTTTTTTCATTTCCCTCTCTTCTGCAACTATAATTTACCAGTTGAAGACACTATTTTTCTATTTACAGCTGCAATATATTACAAGGATTAAATAAGCCTTCACCACAAATACCTCAGGAAGAAAGCGCTGTACCTGTGTATCTCAGAAATCCAATATGCATAGGAGAAAACAGTAAATTAAAAAAAATGTATTTCCAGGTAAACAGAAAACTCTCTGCAAAGGCCAAAGGTATTCTTTCATATTGGATAAAGAGGAAACACTAGTGAATGGTCATTTCTACCCTGTAGTAAGGCTGGCCCATTTGGTGTATGACAACAGAAGTATGAGCATCAGTAATAGGAACTGCTGTTCTTCGGCTACAACAGATCCAAAGTTCATCAAAATTAAATTGTAGCTTCAGGCATACACTTAGTGTTTAGGCTTTTTTCTTGCTGAAGAAGTGACTTTTGGGACATAGGAATGTCTCTAATCTCCATGAAGAAACTATAATTTTTGCTTCCTTCACTCAGAAAGTATGACATAAAGACAGGAAAGTAAAGAAGTCATAGAATAATCTCTCTCTTCAAATATGTTTGTGAACTCACCATATGCATTTTAAAATACCGTCCAATACCTTGGTGATCTGCAGACCTGAAAGAAAAAAATTTTCTCCCCATTAGCACTTTTCAAATAAAAATATCAGGAGCCACTTTCAGTTGCCAAAACCAATGAAAAAAGCTAATGAAATTGAAATATATCTTTTAAATCAGCAATTCTTTCCCCCACAAAGATTGCTGTTCATCTGGCATGTCACATGCTGTTAAAATGGTGCAAAGGGAAAACTTGAGATTAGCAGCAACACAGCTGGTGTCCTGAAAGGTCTGTCAGTACTTCCTTAGAACTAATAGCTTTAGTAATGACATTTATTATCGCTTTACCATCACTGCACATCATCCTGCATCGCTGTTTGACTTGACTACCCTCTCAGGATATTCTGCTCTCACTGCATGCTCTTGCCCCAAGCAAGTATTTAGCAGGATTGTGAACCTGCACATCTACATGGAAAAAAATAAATAAATATGTAAAGCAGTAAGAGTTCTGTAAGAGATGGTTGCAATGGCCAGAGATGTATGCTCTCCAGCATGCAAGCCCATCCCTATTGAATGCAACCATCCCCACACAGCTAAGTGCTGCCTCTGACCTCTGCATTCCACGATGCTCTCAGGCTGACTCAGGTTTAAGGGGGTTGCGTTAACAGATAACCTTAATGAATTTCTAAAAGACAGCACTGTCAGGCAACTAACTAGGACCCACTTGCAGCTGGGTGGACAAACACGAGCCCTGTGGCCTATCTGCTGGGTTGTAAAGTGTCTGGCACAGAGGACAGCTTAGCTGTTCCCACTGCCGGGCACAGCAGATTTCAGTGCACCTGTGAAGCTGGGGAGGTGGCAACTTTAGATCCAAGTCACCTTGTGATGGGTCACTACAAACTGCTCCGTGACACTATCTGCTTTACTGCCTCAGCATTATGCACTGACATTTCCTCATGGAGGCACTTGCACAACATGCTCCAGAGCTGGTACCACCCTTGTTTCTCCAAATACTAGGAACCTATTTTTTTCTTTGGAAAATGCTGCTTGCCCAGCATATAAAAGAACACCACCTCATCACCCCCCAAAAAACTCAACCAGCAACAAAACCCCCTCCATCTAAACCCTTCACAAGATGTGGGAGAATTTCCGACCCAGGTGGTTGCTCATTTTTGCCCACACACTAAACACAAAAGCTCATGCAGTTTTCCACTGTGCTTTCTTGAAAGGAAGAGCATGTACTACAGGAGAGCCAGCTTATCCTATAACTGAGCTTCCCACAGATCACCTTGCATGTTCACATGCTCTTGTCCTCAGGTGCCTAATGTCCTCAGATGCCTAAACACCTGGCTTGGACGGCCTAATTCTCACTGCACCAAGATAAGACCAATAAACATTTATAAGTCCACTGAGCAGAAAGGAGAACAGTTTGCGTGACTTGCTCCAGGCTCGCAGCCTGACTCAGTCACAGGGCCAGGATTAAGTTTTAGGAGTTCCTTCACTCCCAGGTCATCTTACCAGCCTGTGCATCGGCAGGATTGTTGCCTCATGCCACGCTGAAGAAGAATGGCGAAACGCAGCTTTCTGTGCTGTTATGATTCACCTATTCTTTTCAGATTTATTAGGTACAACAGATCAGTAACTTAAACTTTACAGAGAGCTTTCATTTGTTAAGCAATCTGTTGCCATCTCTAATGTTTCACTAAAAATGTGGTCAGTTTCCTGGTTCAAGCCTGCAACAGACTGGTGAAGTTTCATATTCTATATTTTTAGTGCATTTCAGGGCTAAAAGATATGAAACAGTAAAGCATACAGAGAATCAAACCCTCTCTTTCCTCATGGAACAAAGAAAATCCTCAGCATCAGCAGACAGAAGAGCTTTTTTTAGATATCCATGTAAGTCACAGGAATGACTTACAAGGCTTTGACCCAGCGTATCCACAAACCTGTCCGTCCCTGACATGGCAAAGATTTTTAGTTTTGCCTATGTGAGAAGGGATTAGCTTCATATTTCTCTTTCAGAATTGATTGAATAGCAATTGATTCAGTAATCTGGATTTATACATTGACAACAATCTACCTACAGATCTATTTAGAGAAAGCATTTATACTAATAAAGTATAATTCATTACCTTCTTTTCTTCCAAACTAGTTTGCAGTGTGTCCCACAAGTTTTGATTAACTGCCATGAGTACCTCTATGGAACAATTTATTTGCACATTTACTAATCAGCTTTAGTCCCAATACTCGCAAAAATCGGATCCCTTGTGTCTTGCTCAGCCGTTATTACACTTTATTCTTCAATGCTGGTATGTAAAAATGAAGGTGCATTTCCTCCTGTGCATACATGCTACAACACTAGTGTCACTCTAGTCTAACACAGCAGCAGCACCTTTTGAATACAGCATTCATGGCATGATAACATCTTAGCAATTGCTTCAAGATGGGACTTACTGTGAAGTCAAATAAAGCTTACCTTAACATCTGAACAGCTAAAACTAATCTAGAGTAAATGGGAGCACTCAAATCATCTGCCTTGAGACTCCTGTGAACAGTAACACTTTATCACATTAGAATTACAGTTTTCAACTAAAAATTAGATTTGTGACTGATCTGCAACACAAGAAAAGACTCGGTACTGTGTGGTGGCAGAGCTCATGCAGAGGGCTATGTAGGTGTCTGTCAGCAGTGTAGTAAAAATGCATGTGAAGAATTGGTACTTTTCTCCCCCAGTATATCCTCCTGAAACAGATAACTGACCTTCTCAAGAAAGCTGCAGGACCCCAAGAATATTTACTGTAACTTTCGGCAACCAGCAGAACATCAGCCTGACCCTGAGAGCTTCATAGTCTGGCCAAATCCTGCTGCTCTGTAATGCTCTGGCACCACCCAGCTGGGCTCATCTTGTTGGTGGGAATACATGAAATGAAACCTCTCTTTCCTCAAAGAAGAGTGGTTCTACTTCACCCTTCAAAAACGTCACCATAAAAGATTAAAAAGGTGTTACTTGAGTACTGCTGTATCACAGTGCCCTATGATTGCTGTCTGGCTCCTTGGATTGCCTTATTTATAGAACAGGTGGAACAAGAAAGTGATTTTAAGTTATAACCCCCATAATTTTTTCTGTTTTGCAACAAACATGGCCCAACCAGTACAACAAGCAGTTTCACTCCAGGATGTTCAGAGGTCTCTCCCAACAGGTTCAAATACTTGTATATGGGAAATGAGCAGTTCAGGCAACCTTAAAAATAAATACTTACAGCACATGGAAAATTAATAGGTTCCAAATTCCGGGGGGGGGTGAGAAAAAAAGAAAAATACTCACTACACATGCTCATTGCAGAAAGTTTTACAACCACTGCTTCACAGCATGTTTCCAGTATTCTTTGATGACCGAGAAGGAACAGTATAATGAAGAAACTTTTGCCTAGGCACTTTCAGTAAGAATCTGGCCAGACATCTTTTTAAAGAGACTGACATATATCCTAATTGCTTTCTATGAGACGATGAGAAGCTCTACAATTGTCATGTGTATTTTGATTTTCAGTGATACCAGCTGCAGGAAATTACATTGTGCAGTACCTACTGTAAGCTTACCCTATTTCTATCCTGTAATTAACTGTTCTCATTTTTGGACTTGCAGCATCTCCTACTCCAGCCACAAAAATGGAAGAAAATGCCAACAGCTTCGAAGAAGATTTTGAAGGACAGGCGACACACACAGGCAAGGAAACTAATTGCATCTTTTTTCTAAAAATAAGCTAAACTGTCCCTGTTCACAAGGGAAGCCCAGAATTCAAGTAGATCCAATTGGTTTGCCAAACCACTTGCACAGAAACATAGGCTCCAAAGTCAATGAGAATATATTTTGGAGTGACAGCCCTCATGTAAAAACAGGTAACACCAAACTGATCTGTGTGCCAATCCTCCTCATAACCGAAGCAAATGGCAAACCCAGAGGACCCCTGAAGAAGCCACCAACAGCAATGGCCCAATACAGCCCTTGCTGGTTTACTGTTTCTGTCATCAACAATGGCATTTCTTCTTCTGGGGAAGAGAAGAAAACTGCAACAAAACCCAAACACACTCACATGCTAGAATTTGGTTATAAGGTTTCACTATAAAGGCTGAATTATTTCTTCCTTCTTATAGAAGGAACATTCAGTACTGAAAGCAAACCTATAAATCCTTTTGGCAAACACAGCATAGAATTTAAAAACTTGTAAAGCATCCTTGCTCAGAAACACAATTCTTTTTAATCCAGCACTCAATCATCAATGATTTTTATGAGTACTGACATTGTATTCAGCTCTACAGTCAGGTATCACTTCATTCCACCTCACCAACAGATAACTATATGGCAATCACTCCCTCCCTGTGCTTCCAGGGCTTCTTTTTCTTTGTGCTATAGTAAGTGTAGCTCTTGCAATAACTCCTTCTGAGGTTCTTTCCCAACCAGCCTTGCTGCTGACAGGTAAGATTATTATATATATGGGGTTTTTTAGAGACCCAAATGTAAGGCACTACATCCACACCTAGGCTTCAAAATAGTTTTGGAAATCAGGCTACTGTACTGCTGACACTATCCCAAGAGGTTCAGGCTAATTCCTACTCTGGAATCTTGTTTGCAAAAGATTAGGTCACCTTCCCTTTCCACTGAGTGATGTAGTGCCTTTAGCCACTACTTCAAGATGTTGAAACTTAATCCAAAGCAGAGTCTTGGAAACTGGCAACAACACATCTCTCTCATGAGAGGGAGAGCTGCTTACCTAGCCTTTTCTAAATTTTCCATAGAAATAAACTTCACCTCTGAAAACACTGAAATATTCCTTGGTTTTGCTTTATAATCTAAGATACAGATTAAGATGTTTCATTTTGAAAAACACCACTGAAATATTTTTTTTTCCCATTTCAAAATTTAACTGCTTTAATCAACCAGCTCCAAAGACCAAGATCTGCATTACAATCAGAATTATCACAGCATTTGCCTTACAGGTTACTCTTCCACTGGAACAGCTATGGGTTTAAAAACAAAACAAAACAAAACAAAAACAACCCCTCAAGCGTCTTGTATTCTTGGTTTTACTCTAAGTCCTTACACATTATGTATTCAAATACACTGCCTATGGAGAAACGCAAATATACTTCTATGAAATGCTAGCTTTGGCCAACATGTCAGTTTTAACAGGTTTTGACATCCTCATCCTTGTTAACTATTCATGTAGTTCACCAAAATCCTTTTACAGGATCCTCATAGGAACCAGACCACCAAAGTGATCCAGGTTAGAAAAAAACCTCTTTCTTTCTATTGGAGGCAAATGTAACACATTTGTCCCAAAGCTCTGGTTTTCAGGACTCCTGGAAAGCGCTCTGAAGGGAAGAGAGGCAGACAGATAAACTGTGGCACAGAAGGACAAACCAGCAAAGAGCAGAAACTTCTTAAGACAACTTCTTGTGGCAGCTAGTTTCTCATCTAACTCTATCTCTCTTAGGGCCCAAAGGCGTGATCAATGACTGGAGGAAGTTTAAATTAGAAAGCGAAGATAGAGACTCCTTATCCTTGAGCAAGAAAGAAATTCTTAGACAAATGTCTTCACCACACAGATCTTTCAGTAAAGATGATAAAGACACCAGACAGAGATTCTGCCGTAAGGTAAGAAAAGCAAAATAAATTAATTTTGATTCTATATAAAACATACCAGTTATAAGCTAGAAAATCCTGAATTTGCCAGACTCAACTCCTTTGCAACTTCACAGAGCTCACACAATGTAAACAGAATAAATGCACATGCAATCATCTATCTAGTCCTCTCTCAAGCAAAGTCTAACGTTCAGTAAAATAAGCAGTATATTTCACAACAACGTATCACACAGCACAGTTTGACATTTCTTCCTCCCTTCGCTGCCTCAATACTCTATCCGTAGTTAAGGCAATGGAAAATCTTTAACGTGTTTAAAAACCTACTAGTCAGGGTAGAGCTCTGTGCCTGAACATCACTAATTACCATTTACCAGTTCTGAAAGGGGGGGATGGGACCCAAAACCCACATAAATTAAACTTTGACCCCACTACAGTCACTGGCAAAATTCCCACTAACTCTGGAAGATCCAGAAGTTTCTTGCCAAATATAGCAACTGTCTTCAACACCATCAAGTTGACATGCAAGTGCTGAGACAGGATCTTCACCCATCTCTTGACGAGACCTTCCAGAGTCACTGCAGGAAGTGACTGCTCTTCTGATGCAATGTTCTTTAGACAACTTACTCTCTTCCTGTTTCAGCACCAACAGATTACCACTTATCAATATAATATTCTCTTAATATTCACAGATGAGCATGCAGGAGTATGAATTAATTCATGATGAGCAAGAAGATGAAAGTTGCCTACAAAAATACCGCAAACGCTGCATGCAGGATATGCACCAGAGGCTGAGCTTTGGGCCGAAGTATGGTTATGTGTGTGAGCTGCAGAATGGAGAACAGTTCCTGGAAGCCATTGAGAAAGAACGTAAAACTACCACCGTCATTGTCCACATTTACGAAGATGGCATCAAGGGCTGCAACGCTCTCAACAACAGCTTGACCTGCCTGGCAGCCGAGTATGCCACTGTGAAGTTCTGCAAGATCAAGGCCTCCAACACGGGGGCTGGAGACCGCTTCTCAAATGAAGTGCTTCCCACTCTACTTGTCTATAAGGGTGGGGAGCTCCTGAGCAATTTCATTAGCATTTCTGAACAATTCAATGAGGAGTTTTTTGCTGTGGATGTGGAATCTTTCCTAAATGAGTATGGGCTGCTACCTGAAAGGGAGCTTCCAGCACTGGGAAATGGTAATGGCAACATGGATGAGCAAGATGTTGAATAATTAGAGAGCCATAGTCCTCACTATCTCCCTTTCCTCTTCAGTTTGTTGTAAATCAATCTCAGTAATACCCATCTCATTTAGAGAAGGCTGTCTTTGCTAAATTATTTGTAAGATACACACATATATAATAATGGCTTGACTGTTAGCATGTGAATTTTACTTAAAAAAAACATAAAACTGGCAGTCCTGTACATAATTATCTCTATGCCAGCCACAAGTAATAGGAAGAACAAGAGACGATGCTGGTGATCTCTAAGAAATTAACGAGAAAAAAAAAATTAAAAATTGAGGGCCCATGCCTGTCTCCACAAAGCACAAGAACTTCATTTCAACAGGTACAGGACTAATCCATCCCTCTGCACACACAAAAAGTCATCTCCGTGCTCTGGAATTACGGCAAGTCCTGGCTCCTCAGGTTCACTTCTACCAACTGCAGTAGGAATAAGATCTCATCCAACAGTTTTAAGGACAAACCAGCAGCCCGAAGTCCTTGCATTCCTAAATGGCTTAGGTATCTAGGATATTATTTTATGCTTCTGCATTTAAATTTCAATATTCATGAAAATACAGAAGTTAGCTCAGTACTTCTGTAAGTTTGTCATCCAGACAGCTAACACAGGTACATTATCAGCTAATTTCAGTTCATTGTTGCTCAGTATTTTGAACAGTAGTATTTAAAATGTCTGCGAGTTGCTGAAAAAGTATATTGTGCTTATGTAATAACTCTGAATAAAGCTTAACAGCTCTCAAAACCTGCCATTGGAACTGTGAAATATATTGGTAGTACATAACCTTAAGAATAAGTGAAATATTAGTAAGCGCTCATTAGACATTACTAAACTCAAAGTTTTAAGTTTTGCTAAAGGGGTGCTGCTGAGAACTACAATTTAGCAATCCGTTTGAGAGAAGACACAAGGTAAACTCACTATAAACCTTCCTGTCTCTCTCTCTGTAGTTCTGAAATATCCACCTTCTCCGGTTCTGATACAAGACAACAAAACACTAGAAATATTTCAATGACTGCTTTTGCACACTGGCAAAGCTGAAGGCTGAATTTTACTCTGAGGACAGAAATATCTGTATCTTAACTGCACACAATTTTGCTCATAACATTTGAGATTATCAAAATGTTTAAGATTTTTTTTTTTTAGTAATCATATGACTCACCAGTTTTTATTTGATTTGATAATTTCACGTTTTGCTCACTTTGGAGTGGGAGCTTTCAGTTTTGCCTCGGGTCAGGATCCCACCATGGAAATGTCACCCTGCAAAATTCTGCACATTGACCAGTAAGAATACAAAATTGAGCAGACAGGACCAGGGAACCATTGCTGCAGTGATATAACCCAAACATTAAAAGCAGGTTCTTTCCACTCTTTTAAACATTTTTTTCTCCAATTTTCATTCACATGGAAAATTCACGGGAGCAGCTGAAGGTTGCAATACTTTCCAACAGATCTGCACAACAAAGTATTGGTACTAAAAAATACTTGTGAAACATAACCCTGCAAAACATTACTGAAGGAGTCATGAGATACCCTTTCAGACAAAATAAATTCAACACAACTTATGCATTGTTTTAAATAATGGCAAAAAAAAAAGCAAGTGTGTCATCTTTCTTTGTCCAGTTTTAAGGACCATCAAAACACTACTGAGTTTCTCCTTTTAATATCGTTTTGCCATGGATTCACATTTTAACAGACCACTAGAAACCTCACATCACCTGAGTAATATGAATGAAGTTCCTTATCATCTCTTAGCAATGTACAATCTTCTTTAACCTGTAAAACAATTAATTATTTTATTCCACCAAGAATTCAAATAGCATCTTCCCAAAACATTATGACTTCTGTGTTGTAAACTTCTGAATGCGAAACTGTCATAAGTTTTTCTGACAGAACTCCAGATGAAATAAAGCTTTTCCCTTAGAGCAGTCCTTTTTCCCCATACTCAAGCATGATGTTTACTACCCCTCAGCTAAAATCGCCTTCATCTTAACATTTCATTTGCATCAGTAGGTTGACTCTGGAAAGCTATCACTTGCAGATTTAGCTAACATTATGAAAATCTGATGATCTTGTAACAGGTTATGTAGAAGATAATGAATTATCTTCCGTCTGTCACAAAAATAATCAGTTACCTGAGTAGCAGGACAATATTTATCTTTATTTATTATTTATTTATTATTATTTTTATTTATTATTATTTATTTTTATTTATTATTATTTATTTTTTGATGAGATGTTTTAAAGAAGAGGCATGAAAAATTTCTGTCCTCTACACACCAGAAAATCTCCACATAACTGGTGGGAACTTAACATTCTTAAGAACTTTCCTTCTTTATCAAACTTGTTTCAAAATCTATTAGGCTGCACATCAGCACCCTGATCACATAAGCTTCATTCCTTTGAGAAACCAAGCTGAAAGCAAAACAACCGTAACAAACAATTACCACCACAGAAACTATATTTATAACTAGTTGTAAGAAATAAGCTGACACTCCAATTTAAGAGACAGATTGAGCATGCTTAAGCAGGATTTCCTTCAACCTGTAATTTAAAAAAAAAAGAAAACACAAATGTGATGCCAAGCCTCAACAGAAGCTCATGACTCATGAAGTTGCAAATAAAGCTCTGATCACAGCAGTCATCCATATTTCTGCAGAAAAAAAACCCCTTCAAAACAAAAATCAAGACTTGATTCAAACATCATAGTACTGTATGAAGATTCTTGAATAACAAAAGTAAATGCTTTACTTTTGGGAGTAAAAGTCTTTTTTTGGGAGCAGTCTTCCTGCTACCGTCAGCTATGGATACTCTTCCTTTTGACTCAGTCACAGAGATCCTGAGCATCCTCAGATATTCTGATGCAGACAAAAATAGAGGAGGAGAGGAACTAATTATCAGTGGTGTCACTGCTGACTAAACTAAGAACAGAAGTTCTAGTAGATGCATGTCTGTTATCGGCAAGCTGAATGCTACCCCTCAGATGTACAAGGTTTATAATTCCTCACAACACCACTGAGGCTTAAAACTACATTTTAAAACTACATTTTAAAACTACATAGCACAGAAAATAAGGTTTCTGTAAAATTATTCCATAAAATCAATTTTAGAACTACACTTGCAAGACCCAGATTTTCAGATGTGAAAGTCCCAACTGTTCCTCTAGACTCTTACATATTAAAATAAAAATATATCTGCAGTCATGCTTACAAGTTAACAGAGCTCAATTTCAGTCATGATGGAGTTTTCGCAAACTGAAAGCTTTAGAAGATTACATAGGAAGCAGGAAACGGATAAACCTATATGAAATCCGAGCCAAAGTTAAGCAGTAGTCAAGAAATAGACTTCTAAAAGTTTGCTTTTCTTTTTTCTTACTGTCCTGATTTTAGCTGGGATAGAGTTAAGTGTCTTCCTAGTAGCTGGTACAGTGCTGTGTTTTGAGTTCAGTATGAGAAGAATG
>JANZLQ010000095.1:29883983-29911579 GCA_026212715.1 Elanus axillaris
ACTATTACTGTTGTCATTTTATTAGTGTTGTTATCATTATAATTACTTTCTTCTTTTCTGTTCTATTAAACTGTTCTGATCTCAACCCACGAGTTTTACTTTTTTTCCCCGATTTTCTCCCTCATCCCACTTGGGATGAGTGGCTGCGTGGTGTTAGTTGCTCACTGGCGTTAAACCACAACACTTACACACACATTTTTGTTTTTCTTAAAGAACTCATTTTCTTATGTTATCAATGGTTAACAGTACAAAAAGGATGGGAAGTGAAACAACAATGAAATCCCTCTTGGTTAGTTCTGTAATTCTTAGACAAGCGAGAACCTGCTTTCTTCTACATCCACTATTTCCTCATGGCAGGATGACTGGAAGGTTCAATCTGTAGATACAAGTCAAATTAGTCATTTTTTCTTTGACAGGGTTATTTTCTTATTGCACATGGTAGTTAAATGCAGTCTCCTGCATTAAAGAAGAAATCTCATCCAAAGCAACTTCTTTCTTTGCCTTCTTCCAACCTTAAACTGGAAAATTAGACTTCCACAGATCCTTGATATCTAGTTAATTATAAGGTGAAGGATTAATCTGACTGTCTATAGAAACGCCATAAAGAAACAGTTCATTTACTAAACACTGAATAAGCTTGCAGGGGGGAAAGAAAAACAGAGTTCTTTGATAGGGAATAATACCTCCAAACAAACTCTAATTTTTAGACCACGGGTGCTAAACAAGAAGTATTGGAAGACTGTTCCATGACAATTTTCTTCTTTGGTGTAAGATATTTAGCATCTCAAATGTTATTCTTCACATCTATGGCTGAGTCTCAAGTAACAGGCAACTACAGAATAACCGTTTTGTATTTTACCTTTGAAAGCATACCCCCCCCCCAAAAAAAAAGAAAAAAGAAAAAAAAAAAGAGAGACAAAAAGAGACAAAAGACAAACTTCTTTCTTCTCATTACTCCCCTGCTCCTCCTTCTAACAGACTTTAGCAGAGCAATTTTTAAACCAACCGTATTTTGAAGCACATTGCAAAATTAATCTCATTTTCTGGACAGCACACAACCTCCCCTGCAATCAACTGCCTCTGCATAATGCCATCTTGCCAACTGATTCCACTCATTTGCACAGGATAACATGCATCTATAAAACATGCAGCAGCTGAAAACAGTGCCTCCATTACAACATTCACTTTCCTCTCAGAGGCCCTCCTTGAGCAATACTGAGCACAAAAGACTGAGCTCCAAAACAGTTTCAATACTAAAAGCAGCTCCTTCTCCAAATGTGTAAAGATGGAATACACAGATGAGGCAATAGTATTTAAGACAGTTTTTTCATAGTCGCCTTTTATTAAAAGTATCCCAGCACATCCTTAATTATGCTTTACAACCAAAACATTTATATTTTTTCTTAGCATTCCAGTGCCTTTATACAAAAAAGAAATTTGCAGTGGTATTAAAATGTCCTAAAATCTGGAATTCTTTTCTATTGCAGTTCAGATCCAAGTAAACATCACATTTCATACACAAATTATTCTTTACTAACCTTACCAGAATTTTTCCCTCCTTCTGCTCTTCTCATGACAAATAAACAATAAAGTTATTGCCTAACATACCCAGGAGAATATCTCATAATAAAACTATCTGTTTATAGTCTAAAATTCCTGATTAGCAAACAGTTTTGTCAACTTGCATGTATCTACAAGTTAATCGAAAAGGGCTGCCTAGATGTAGCTGTTGCTGAAATAGTTAATATTCCAAGAGAATTATAATTGAATTGGAGCTGGACAGAGAAATACTCATCAAGACTCACAGAGTAAAAGGTGGCATATACACATCTCAAAAGTTCTATGCATTTTACTGACTTCCAAGTTCTCTAGGTCTTGAACTAAGATATTTACAGGCAGAATTGGTCTAGTCTTGAAACTACTAGAAACTGTTTGTATACCTATTATGCTAGTTAACCAATATTATCTAAACCAATGCATATGGTGAAACGCTGCCTTCATTAAATCTAATTTTTCCCCAATTAACTTTAATGAGATAAGAGTTCTCTTAGCAAGAGAACCATTACAGGAAGAATCATCACACCGGATAACTATGCTAGTCTTACCAATAGCCTGAAAAACACCAGTGATAGCATTTAACATTAAAATAGCAAGTAGGAAGAAGTTCTAGATTTACTTAAAGGATCTTTCTAGAAAATAATACTATCATTCATTTAGAGCAACAGGGTTAATTTCTTGTAAATTCGATTAACCTTCTACTTGATACTGTAACTGCATGATTCTACTTGATACATAGTAAGTGCATGCTGGAACAACATAACTGAACCTATCATTACAATTTATATTGCACATTTAACTGGCGAAATTTAGGCAACAATTCTTAATTACTAATATATTAAACCCAGATGTTTCCACTTGTAACTGGCCGATACTTCCATGAAGCTCCAGTTGCTTGAGTTTAATCACTGAAGTAATTGAAAGAGAAGATCGATGCAAAGACTGCAACAGCAGCTGCTATTACCACACCTAAAATAACAAAGGAAAAGCATTCCGTGAGTGGCAAGGGCAGCACAGTCAGCAGCAGCTAGGGTGTGGCGGGCAGGGTCCAGGTGAATGGCAAGCAGGAGGAGAAATAAGAGCCACCCCAAAAACATCTACCGCTGCAAAGCCTAAATCTACAGCTACGATGTCAGATAATTGAATTATAAGAGCTCCACATGACATTTCTAATCAGAGCAGGATTCTTCCAGAAATCCAGATGACTGCATACTTCTGTAGTACGTTGGCCATGTCCTGGCCCATAAAATAATGCACTGACTCTGCACTACTGCTTAATGCTAGGAATCAGGCTAGGAAAAATAACAAAAATTTTAATCTTTAAGAAACAAAAGCTATTAAATTTATTCTTTTCTGTGTTGCACTACATCTACTCTGTAAGTCTTTGTAGCACAACAGTCATTTTCCTATTGATTAACCTGCTTATTACTGATGCAGCTGAGAAGATGACAGAAAAAAACAAAAGACCTGAGTGATGATTCAAGGAAAAACATTTTTACATCCAAAGCAAACACATATTTACTGCTACTACTCTTTAATCTTCCACTTACCATGTTCTACTTCTAAGCATTAATAGAAAACAAAAGTTACCGTTTTGATGACTGAAGTGTATTTTAATATGAAAAGACAGTCAAAACTCACAGCAGAGAACTGTACTAAGTGCAGACAGATATCCGAGAGCTGGACTAAGGAGTTGTATTTGAACATATTGAACCAAATGTATTGACACATTGAATGTGTATTGTATCATGGAGAAGTTCTATTTGAAAGAAGAGTTCTGTGGCTTGTGTTCCCTGAATTATTGAGGCTTTAGCACCCAAGCCCATATGTATTTGTCAGCTCCAGAAGATTTCTGAGTCACTAGCCGATTTATGGATGCCTACTTGACAAAGCCATTCAATTGTGTTGGGTTTTTTTTTTAAAGTACAGAATTACAGAAGTGGTGGCTCTCCAAAAAAGAAATAAAGCTACATGAGCCTTTTGTATTGACTTGTAGGCTGAACGAATGCAAACACTGGTTTTGGTCCAACAGCAGGCTGTGGTTCTTTCTTCCCCAGAAACACTCTGCACCTACAATACTGAAATGGGGACTCATTTTAGAAAAGTATTGTATTAATCTCACCAGTTTATCAATAATGTTGTGGAAGCTAACAGTACTGAAAGAGGCCATTATAATTTCTGGATTGCCATAGCAAAAAATCAGGCAAGTAACGTACCCATATTTTGCTGAAGTTTCAACAGCAGTGTTGCTTTTGTCAGTTGTTTCTGTTGTGTGTCATCCATGTTGTCAGTAACTGGACAAATACCAACTGCATGGAAATCAAGTGAAGAAGTAAATACGAGGTGAAAAGCTAACAGTTGTGTCTTACAGTTGAATTAATACAAAAGGCCAAGAACTTCCTATCAACTTTATAAAGTACATTTATGGTAGAAAAAAAAGTTTATTGCAGTAGAACTGGTACAGTAGCAACAACATATCACTAAACTATTCTATACGGCTGGAAGAGTAAAAATAAAGAGAAAACAATACATTTGGGAAGGAGCACCTCTTCCAAAACTCATTTTCCACACCCTGCATCCAGAGTAACATATCCAACCCCCTTTACATAACCTGAGGAGAACTTCATTACTCTGAGCAGTTCACCAAAATGAGCCATTAAGCACCTTCCAAGATCAAAGTTTTTCCTTCAAAGCCATCTGTCCAGAGTTCAGGCTACATGCAAAATCCACTGCTACTAAGAGTGAGCCCAGCATCACTTCCCTACCCAACAGCCATAAATGCTTTTTTTTTCAAAGCACAGAAATTTCTTTTTGAAGATCTGCTAAAAATACACTTTCAGAGCAAGCATAAAGGACAAATTCCCCTTTGGAACAATTACTAAATCCTTAGACCGCTCAGCCAGGATGTGTGAGAGCTTGACTCTATTTCCAGACTGATGGGATTCAAACCTCTATCTATTTCCTTTCCAAAGATTTCCCTAATCACTTGGCTATATCCAGCTTGTTAGAGAGGGGGAGGAGAGAAAGAAGGCGATTAATGTTAAGTCCTTCAGCTGAACTTGTTCGTGTGTCCCACATAGAGTAAGCATACTTTGGGCTACCTAGTTCAGTGATAAAGCTACGTGATGGTGGTAGGTCAAAGGTCTTCACTTTGCATTCCTGTTCCCAGGATAGTTTGCTAAGGCAACACTTGTCAAAAGTTCTGACTACAATTCAGTAGCCACTATTTCAGACATCTTCTGGACAAGTAAACAGTACGAGAAAGTGTTTGTGCTACTGCAGTGAGATCTGGATGTCTTCGGAAAGAACAGAATGGGCATGCTGAGACAAGAAAAAACACCTAACAGATTGTTCTTGTTCAGAAGATGAAGAAGAAAAACCCACAGCAGCACCAGATACCAAGTTGTAGCAGTCCGTGTAATACTGATCTTAATGAAAACATATATCCCATTCCCAGAGTGGGGTTGTCAATCACCTATAAATTACAAATTATATAGTTGAGTAATAAGGCACATCCCTTGAATGACTCATACAAAAATGATTCATGGAAAAGTACTTTCTCTATCATATCATTAGCTATGGGGGAAATGTATAATCTAGATTTGTGATCAGAAAGGTTGTTTCTGTCATCTAAGGTGAGTCATGTGCATGATTGTCTTCAAATTCTTTTTAAGTCAAACTTGCACAAGATCTGTTGTTACACAAAAGCACTCAAGCTAGACATTTAGGATTTGTCTTTAGCCATTTTTATCCTGAACCCACTGATTTTGTATAGGATGTACTACAGAAGAGCAATTAGTAACTGTCTGATACAAAACTTAACAGCCTAGAAAGATACATAGAAATAGACACAAATATATATGCATACATTAAGCATAAACGTGGCTTTGAGATCTCCCTGCAAGCTGCACATACATGTAAAATAAAAATAAGGACACAACATTTCAGTGCATGTAAAATAAAAATAAGGACACAACATTTCAGTGCAAGGAGTGCTTTTTTGAAGATAAATTATCAATTATCTGTGAAGCCCACTGGTCCACAGTGAGGCCATAGTTTCATCATTATTTCTGTGCAAAGGAAAACACAACCTCATCTGCCTAAAATATGAGAAGATATCTTCAACAGGAGTAAATTAATTATTAATTGTTGCAAGATAGCTTTTTAAATAGCTTAACTAGCACAGTAAGAGCACCACATTCTCTCCAAACTACAACAGTTTTCAATTCCCTAAAATAACATACCACTTTTAGAGAAGCTGACCACATTTCTTGGGTCACCTCTGAAGTCTAGATCCAGCAGGTTTCTTTCTGCTTCAGTTTTGATGAGCAAGTAGGATAGTTTGTGCCCTCTAACTTTATATTTCTTTGCACCTTCGTAAGAACTGTTGCACTTTTCTGAAGATAACTTTTGAAGCTGCACATCAAGGCAGCAATGCTTACTTGCTCAGGGGAAAAAAGAAATAAAGAAGAAAAAAGAAAAAAGAAAGAAACACCCTTGAGCTCTTTAGTTACCAAAGGCATTTTTGCCATTAAGTTATGGAAGACTTGCATGTGAAGCAGCTGAGGTATAAATCACACAAAGAATTTTTAAAAGCAGAAGCTTTCTCATACCAGTTATATGAATCTTTAATTCTTCAATTTGCTAACAAAGATAGGGAAGTGATTACCACTACTGAAATCTTATTTATGTTTATCCACTCAGGGTATTTAACACACCACCACCACCCCTTGCACCAAGGAGGAGCATGGATTTAGTAATGCGAATCATAAAGGCAGAGCTATCAATTCCTTGTATTAAAGTACTAAATACCTTGAAACTACAATGTTAGAGCTATTTATAACTTTCAATTATAAATAGGTCAGGTTTTACTTCCTATTTTCTATGTAACAATTTTAAAGCATGACCCAGTAGTGACCTCACTGGAGAGTTGTACAAGGAATTAAGAGAATAAAAGTGTAGGAGATAGCAGCAGAGGCCATACTAAGCACATGAAACTGACCTTTTCAAAATATCTTTATTTCATACGTTTTGACTAAAAGCTGCTTAAAAAAATAAATTTTTTTGGCTATAGTGATTAGATCCTCTTCTCAAGTACATATTTTAAAGAGCAACAAAAAAAGAAATTATTTCAAAAGCCTGCTCAAGTTCTTGAATTTTAAACAATTCTTTTTATTAGCAAACTTTCCTCAGAACTTCACTATGGATAGCATTTCCATTTAATTCAAGGCTGGTGCCTAAGACCACAGGAATCATGATACAAACTGAAAGGCTGATGTCAAAATTCACTACAAACCAATTTGTACATGATTACTGAATATTGATTATCATTAATAAAGATAATGCTAAGCTTTGAGAAACAACAAATGATACCCAAATTGGAAAAATGCATTGAAAAAGCCTTTACACAAGGGAAACCCCAAACTCTCATTGTGTCACAAAAACATGTTTACAGCAATACTTAGACACTTCATACTAAAGTACCAATAAAAATCAAATTGCAAAATTAATGCTTTTCTTTACAATGCAGAACACTTTTCTTACATAGTTAGCAAGTCTAATTTCTAAAACAGCCTTCTTGGTGTTAAAAGCGTATACATAAATCACAAGTTACTAATGCAGTAACAATAATTACCAGAATCTAACACACTTGTGCTGAGAGCATTATTACTATCATTGCTATTAACAGAACCTGTTCTATGGACAAATTTCATGGCATTCACTGGGACAAGGCCAGTCTCAGTTTTTACCAAAATCCTCTTTGCATGTTTTCTTTCCTTTCCTCTGCTATGCACTTACTTTAATTTACCTTTTTTTAAAAAAAATGGAAAATAAATCCCACACTCCTAACTCTATAACCAGCAAGCTACAAGAACATACAAACTCATTTTGTGAGCTACATGGACATCATTTTACACCTATTAATGTCATCAGATCTTTGTGATATATTGCTGTTAGTCTAATCATGCTTTCTTCCTATGTCCAGATCATACATCCTTACACAAGCAATGAAGCTAAACTGAATCATCTTCTCTTTCCCTCCCACACCTTTCTCCACTGCTACAGAAATATTAATTTGCTCCCCTAAGTTATACTAATACCTTAAAGCTCAGTAGTAATTAGCTTTAAGATTATAAAAGTTACTCTTATAATGCAAGAAAGATTTTTATTGGCTTTCCTGGCTTTGTTCAGGTTCTTGAGCTGTGTACTTCTTTTACTTCTTGAGATAATGAGTCAAATTGACTGCTAACAGCTTTAGTTAAAGCCTGGGAAAACCAATTAATTTAGAAAGATGTAAGAATTTATGGTTAGCTCTGAAATTAAGAAACTCAAAAAACCCTCCAGGTGAACAACTAGGTCAAGCAGAACATCAGTAATCACAGTTCACCCTACACAGCAAGCTCATGGCTACATTTTCCATTTTTTGTCCCTGAATACCAACATCAAAAAGTGTCCAAAGTTCTTACCTGAGAATTAGGGTTTGGTTTTTTTATAATTTTTTATTATAAACCTGTAACCTGCAGCTAATTCACATTTATGGGGCAAAAAAGAGAAGAAAAGAAATCTCTTCTATAGGATCACAGGAAGTATTATTAGGAAGCATTTCAACTACAGATTCGACTCCTATATTGAAATCAAAGTTGTATGGGAAGAAAAAAAACACCAACAGGAAATGATATAAACCAGAAATATTCAGAAAAATAAAGTCAGTAACTAGGTTATAGCAGAATATTTATATTAAAACAAATATAACAGTCTCATAATCAGATGATAAACTCGTAAGACATGCAGTAGAAAAGGAAAAGCTATTTTCTTCCCATTTGGGGTGAATCATAAAATTTCAGTTATGGGACTGCATTTGATACATGAATTAAAACACTCAGAACAAAGAAAGGTACTTTGTATTTTTGAAAGAGTCAGTTTTTAGCATGACATCTTCCTGAAAGACACATTAGAATATGTATGTATTTTTTATATTTAGTGATAAACCAGTAGATTTGACTAAAAGTCCCAACTTCTTATTCTAGCTTATTCTAAGTAGTATCAGAACTACTCAGCTCTTAAACCAGCAAAGTTGAACTACTAAAAAAGTAAGCAGAATATAAAGCTTTACAGGTTTGGTTTTTTACTGTTCATTTGGTAATATAGGATCACCTTTAATTCATGTTCAGAGTAATGTATGCTAACCTTGTTAAGCCATATATTTATGTATCTACTGTAGTTCATAAGCTGCAACCATGGTTGCATAGATAACGCAGTGAAAGAGCAAAATACCTGAGAGATGAGGGAAAGGTCTGTTACAAGTCAAATACAAAAACTGCAAGAACCCTTGCCACTTTTCACAAATATATTTAAGCTGTAATTAGACTGATATAAACCCTTATATCTTGATATGAAGTAAGCCAACTTTAAGCATATCCGTATCTGGAAAAAAATGGCCTATGCCATTAGTCAACATTTTTGTAATCCATGATGCAGTCTATCTGGTTCTCAGATTCTGTATTTACCTGTGTTAATTTCCTCTGCTATATGGATATCTTCAGCTTGCACAGATTGATCCAGCATCTCAGCAAAACGTTCCTGAATTTCTCCAGTGGCCTCATCACCAAACTTATAATCAGTGAGCATCACACTGGATCCAGCAACAGGGACAAACAGTCTTTGTGGTAAGATATGATATTCCCTCTCAAAATCTAAAAGAAAAGGGGGAAAAAATACCATCCAAATAAAAGCCTTGCCAGTTATAGTAAGATTCCTTATTAATCTCTGACCATAAGATAAAGCTATTGCAAAAGAACTGCTCAAGGTTTCCATGTAAAAACCCTGTTTTCAGGCATGGCTTGTTTCATTGTTTCTTTTTTATGAAAGTGTTGGCTGCTATTATACTCATTTATATTCTTCTATCAGTCTCTCCAGAAATACCTGAGAGACCTCCAAAAATGGACCATAAAATGTTAAACAGAACTTTTTTCATGTTTAGAATGACTAGAAAGAACTCTGTGAAAGACTGCAGATAAGAGTGTACACAGAACAGCATGATTTCAACACTACAAAGCATTGCAAACGTTTGGTTGCTTTATGCCATAAAGTCACAAAGTATGGGTGCCACCTAAAGAAGAAACGGAAAACTGCATGCCGTTGAAAAGTCTAACTCATGCAGGTTGGATAAAGCCTAACACCAAAACAAACCACGTTATCCTAAAGTAAATGGTAATTCTGAACATGAATCATTTTTCCTTACACAATCAGCCCGTTTCCATTTCTCTCTTATTTTTTCTAAAATCACTACCAAAGATAGTATCTTTTAAAAGGCTTTTCTTTTAAATAAGATCTTCAAATTGATATTTCAATTAATTAATAATATTTGGTTTTAAAAACCCAACAAAACAACACAACAACAAGAAGATAACTTGATACCATTGCAGTGACTCAAAGAAGTTTAAAGAATCACACAGCATGAGCTAGGAGATCTGGTCTCAGCATATAAGCCCTTAGTTTTTAATATTATCGTGATAGGAAGTTTTATTTTCATTACATCCACTTGCATTGTGTTCTGGCTGCTGCATGGTGCTCTCTTAAATTCAAGCTAATGCAATCCAGCAATTATTCAGGGTGCTGAAATAAGTCTATTTCTTTAAAAGACACAAAGACTGTAAAATAGTATTTGATGAAGAGAAAGAAGTCCAGGGGGCAGAGACAACACAAATTATATATTTGTATAGTTAGTTAGAAAAAAATAATCAGGATACTTCTTCACATCATAATCACCACATACAATGCCATAATTAATTTAATGGAGATGAACTATTAAGCTTCAGAGCTCATGTCCACTAGCATTTGTAACATAGGTGATACTAAGAACATGGAAGGCCATGTCCAGCTGGTTCTTTTAATCCTACCAAGTTTCAACATACTTCAATATTAATAGGAATACTGTACAGTGTTTAAAAAAAAAAAATAAAAATTTAAGATGTGCAAGTTACTGTTAGAACTTCAGTGACGGGAGTTTCAACTGCAGTATTTTTAAAAATTACAAAATTTCTGATCAGTAAGAAAGAAGCTGAAATTGCATTTTCTGGTCATGAGAACTGAACACAAACTTTGTATGAAAACCAGGATGCCAAAGAACCTATCTGCACTTGACAAAAATCCTCATGATTTAAGAAGAAATCAAGGCTGCCAAACAGAAATTATGCTATTTGCTTTTTATTCTACTCTAACCAAACTGGAACTTCAGTACCCTAGCAGAATTTTCTACAAGAATCAAAATTCACTGCAAATGTAAGCTGGTTTCTCTCCAAATTCCTACTTTTTTTGTGAGGTCCTTCATTTATAATGAGATCTTCAAATAGTATTTCACAGCGATCACTCAATGTGTTTATTATGTCTCTTTTCAAAGCCTGCAAGGACAAAGCGAAAATATCAGTAATTTAAAAGCCATTTACAAAGTTTTTGACTAGTAAGAAACAACAAAATAAGTCCCTCATAGGGTTTAACCCATGTTGAAAGAAGAGTTTTTCCAGAAAATAAAAACTCTAAAGAGAATTTTAAGTCAAATACAGAGAAGCTAATATCAAAAGAATTAAAAAAAAGAAAATAAAACAAAAATTAAAAACTGAGGAAAATGTTAGTATTGTTAGAATAGGAACTGAAAACTCCTAGACATTACTATTAAAAACAAACAAAAATAATCACAAGGCACTGACTTGGTAATGGAAAAAAAATAAAAATCACTGAACAAATAAATCTTTATTTTCCCTCTATACATACAAAAATATAGTCTGTAGCCTCTTCTTAATTTTAAGATAATTTGTTACAGCCTAATCACTTTGACAATTTGTGTAAAGATTCATCACAGAACAGCCTTAGCAACAGGACACATGCCTGCTAAAAGTGAAAAAGGAACCGAATCAATCACATGCACACAGATGGTTTCCAAAACAATCCGTATGTTCAAGGGAATGAACATCTTAATGCCAGTTTAGACCATGTGTCCTGGGTTCAGCTGGGATAGAGTTAATTTTCACAGTAAGCTGGAAGGGGGTACAGCCTGGACAGCTGACCTGAACTAGCCAAGGAGCTATTCCATACCATGTACCATCATGCCCAGTATAGAAATGGGGAGTGGGCTGGGGGGTGGCTCTCAGCTTTCGGTGGGGGAAGTGGCAGAGCATTGGGCTCTGGGTGGTGAGCAGTTGCACTGTGCATCACTCGTTTCCTATCTTCTTTTATTTGTATTGTTACTGTTCTAACTTCTCTTTTTGTGTTGCCCCAGTAAATTGTCCTTATCTCTACCCTCAAGGTTCTGTTTTTTCTTTTTAGTTTTCTCTTTCCAATTCTCCTCCCCATCCCACCAGGGCGGGGGGCAGAGTGAGCGAGCAGCTGCGTGGTCCTTCGTTACTGACTGGGCTGAAACCACAACACCATGTCATTTTGGTAAAGAAAAAACAGTATGACAAATTTCATGTATTTCAGAAAAATGTTTCCAATGAACTAAAAAGAAAAAAACACCTTTTCCCTACCTGAATAGCTTCTTTAACTTTTGGTTTGTTGTTATGTACGTAGGCTCTGCATTTCACAGCACCTTTGAGATTTATGGAACCACTGCAGACCTGGACCGTAGCTGTTGATCTATGACTTGAACCCTGGGACTGAAAAATAAAGGTTTCAGTTTTATCTTGTTACCTAGGCACTTGCAGCATGAGTAATAAAAAACAGAACTATGAAATTAATAGTATACCTTAAGATGTTTATGTATAAACTTTTTTCCCTCATAATTTTTTTTTTGCGTCTATAAGACTTCTAAAACTTCTCAGGCAAGTGGATTGTGGCTAATTTGTATCACAATCTAGAAATCTTTTTAAGTTGTTTTTTTTTTTTTTTAAATTATGAAGTTTGTATATTTACAATATAGTAAGTATAACCTGCGGTATCCTGAGTGTCATCTCATCAGTCAGTACTAAATTATAAATGTGGTCGTACTAGAACTGTATCAAACTGTTGCCTAGAAATACTCACCCTAATTACCAAAACGATTTGTGTGCTGCATAAAGCACTCTAAGACAACAACTGGAAACACAGGGATGCATAACTTTCACATGAACTGCATAAACTATCTCTGACAAAACAAAAAGCTTTCCTTTCTAAGGCAATTAACCATCAGAACAATGTAACAACAGAAGAAGCTGAGATACTCACCAAGTCTTTAAAATGGCTTTTTATACATTTCTGGAAGTTTTGCTAAACATGACTTTAGAGAATCCAGGAACTACCTGACAAAATGGTATGGCCTGTGCTGTGCAAGAACAAAACAATGCCTGGACACACTTGGACCTTTAGGACCTAGACTGGGGCACCTAATTCAGGGTTCAAGTCAGCATAACCTTTGGTAGAGAGGACACAGACCTGACAGTCCTGACACAGACCCAAAAGCTCCAGCTTACAATTCAGCTCCCAGGATCTGTACCTTAATCTAGAACTAGTGACTGAGCTTCTGATGAAAACATTCAAGTAAATGTCCATAGCTAGCCATGGCAATCTAAAGCGTGGGGGGGATTCTGAACTTCAGAATGATGCAGTCACCTTGAAATCAATGTATGCAGGTATGTACAGATATCCTACTATCAAATGAATTAGTTTGCAGGACTTCACTTCTATCACCACTTCTTCAAATTTTCCTTGCAGCTATACTGTGCAATTCTTTGACAATGTGGTTATCACACCACAAGAATTTCTGAAGAGACACAAAATATGCAGATCTGTCCACAATCAGTTTCACAGTCAATATCCATGGGGGGGGGAAGTCTTAGGATTAAGTAATCTGGATTTCTAGACAATAATTCAGAATGCTATTTTTTGTTCTACTTTATAAGACAACAGCTGTTATACTTTACAAACCACTAAATACTTACCAGCTGTGTCAGAACCTTGACATCAGAAAACTGTGTGCTGGACTGAGTATTTCCTCTTAACTTTTTCTGAAGGAAAAAAATTCTTTGTGTCATGAAAAAAAGAAACAAAAATCTCCCTAAATCAAAGTCTCCTCGCTACGGTATAAAATGTGTCCTAGTTTACAGCTTTTAAGAAAGAACAATGGTACACAGAAAACAGCCATGAGAATATAAATATAAATACAAAACTAAAAGGAGATTATAATGTATCAGCCAAACAAGGTGATACCACTCTTTGTTAAACATTTAGACATAAGCAGGTCTTAGAAATCTTATCACCTACATTCAGACCTTATTCATGTTCTTTAATGAGGAGACAGCATATAGAAAAATTTTTAGACAGGCTTCACATATAATTATTGCATTCACATTGCCAGAAGAAGAGGAAGAAGTATTCTGCAGCAATGAAGATGGGAACACAAGCAGTCCAGCGTATTAGTTACCCAAAAGTAGCCAATTAGATCAACAAATGTACAGAAGACGTCTCAAGTCAGTGTTTTATCACACTGGAGGTTCTAACTACACATCTAATAGAGTTCAGTTCCTTGTTATTTGGTACTCACCTGCCCTTCCAGTAGTTCTGTATCATCATCTCTAATTTGTCCATTGATCAGAAAAACACTGCCTTCTATCTGTTTTGACCATCGATTTAACCCATTCTTTAAAAAAAAAGTGAAAACACAAAAATCTCATAATAGGAAAGAAAGTTTCACTAAAACATTTGGACAGTATTGTGCTGAAAATTACAGAAATACATGTTTCAACTGTTACTCAGAGAGAGTTTTAAAGTTTCTGAAAAATCTGTCTATCTTTTTCCAAAGCTGAATCTTAAAATCCACAAGTTCAAAATATATCCATTAAGAAATAAGCATTTCAAGATACTGAAGTGCTACCCCAGGAATCTGATTTTTGTAGAGGGATGCAGACTACTGATAGTCAATTAATATTAAAAGCACCCCATACCTCTGTTTTAATTGGATGTGACCTTTCACTAGGTGAAGCAGTAGACTTTAGTTAGAATACTCATGACAACCGCTAAATAATTTTGAGCAAAGGAAACTGCCAACACTAAGCACAGCAGAAGAAAAGCTATCTGCAATTTTTTATACTATGGATGCTTCATAGTAACTTCAAATTACATTTAAAAGAGGAATAACTGCCAAACATTCTCTGCTGATTAGTCCTACTCCTCTACTCACACTATTCAAATCTCTCATTTAATTTTCAACAGAAAAAGTAGTCTAGAGACCAACAACAAAACTGGTGCAGCCAGTTAGTTACCTTGGTATTTTTCTCCAAGTCATGGTTTGGTGAAGTAGCAAGAAGTGGAATGTGAATATTAACATTTATTGTACAGTCCAAAGCCAACCAGGATGCAGACAGAGCACTCTGGTATTTCCAATCTGCTGGTTTAGCTGAGCTCTGAGAACAGAAAAAAGCAATAAAGCATCTATACAAAACACTGTATAACTCAAATAGACAATTTTTTCCTGAAACTTCACTTGTCATGCATTAAAAGCTGTACACACAGGATGACAAGCTTACCTTTGGATCTTGTACATCATAGGTTCGGCAAACTACTCTTTGCTACTTAAAGAAAAAGATCCAGTGGAAAGCAAAAAAAACAAGTAAGAGCAATTCACAATTAACTTTGTCCTTTACTTAACTTCTTTGTTGAGCTAATTCATGCTCTGAAGAAAGTTCTCACCTTTCATTAGTGTAAAAAAAGTGGAAAAACATTTGACTGTAAACTCCAACTACCATAGTGATGATGTCCCATCTCTTACAAATATATTAAGATCAATAGGTATTCACAGGGAGAACCACCAATGCACCAATTTGTAATTTGTCCTCGTCTCTCTCGCCTCTCTAAGGAAAAGCCTTGCTTTCTCTCCTTGTATTATCTCATTATCAACAGACCCAGCATTCTTCTGCAGCACTAGTACAGATCCCACAAGCCCACTACTTCCCCAATTCCATGTAGAGTATCATTGGCAATAGCAAGCTCAAGAAGCTATACAGTTTTTTGGATGTTATCTTAAATTTATGCAAATCAAAACTGACTGGGGAAGGCATAATTTGATGCCACCACACAAACAAACCTAAGAGTAAGAAATGATGGAAACTTTGCAAGGATAAGACGGGCAATAGTCTTACTTATAGGTAATAAGAAAACTTCATGATTTCAACTTACTGATCTATGTCTATCTGAACTAGAACAACTTCCTCCTCACAATTTATCGTTTATTGAGAAATTACTACAGAAAAGAGGTTGGGGATAGCAGTCTCAATCAATAAAGCCTGTTCATAAAGGATACTTTCTTGTAGCAGAACAAATCTGAAGAGCTGCTCTGTCCGAGACCTCCTCCTCAGCAGGTTTCCAGAGCCTTCTTTTAGTCAAGGACTTTTCCACCGAGAAGATTAGCTAAAGATGAAAAAAATATGATAGATTTTTCCACAAAAATTGTGATTTCTGGAAAAACAGTCTTGTACTGAAGTTCTAAGTCCAAGTGATATCATAATTACGTATAAATAGGAAATACAGCCTCCATGTCACAAAACATCATATTAAAAGAACATTCAACAAAGACTCACAGGCAACCACTCCAAAGCAAAAGTTTCTTGTGCAATCTTAATTCAGCTTCCTTATAAATCAAACCAAGCAACACACATTCACATTTTCAACTTGTATGCTTTTCTCCTCACAAAAATATTACAGCTTTATGTCTATCAGTTGAGGATCAGGAAAGAAAGCTGTGCAAAATAGCTACTAATTAAAAAACACCCACCAAATTTTAATTCAGCAATCACAGCTCACCTTTTTTTTTTTGGCTACTAGTTTCAGTAATCACAACTGAGATGTGACTGCATTGCACTGCCAAAACTGAATTTTGGAACTTAGGCTTTAGAACCTACTCATGTTTAAATCACTTATGCTTACTTTATGAAAATGATAAAATGAACCTACATCTACAGAACAGAAACTCAATGTGGCACCAGAGGCCCCCATACTGAAACAAAAATGCATTTTACATCTATCAGACAGTAGCACTTTCTAAATAGTTTTTAAATATACCCCCCCACATCTAAGTCAAATACCAGTAGTTCTATATAAGATATCCATTTTAAAGAAATCAGAGCTATAGGTCTTTCACTACTGTAAACATCTCTAATTCATTCAGACAAAAAAAGCTAACATGCTACAACTGTGCCACAAGAATTTAGTTTAATATTAACCTTGAAGATGTTTTCCTTGAGTCTGAATGTCTGCTTCCAGTAAATACAGTAAGATTTGCTATTACAGTAACAAACATGACAAGAAACAGAAAGTCAGCAAATACAAGGTGTGCTATAGTCCCACAGGACAGCATTTTCTGATGTTTCAGTCTCAAAACCATACCTCAAACCAGAACATTTGTGCTTTTAGAAATAAAGCAACAAAACAACCATCCATATTCAAGTCAATGACAGAAAATTACTCAGCTACACACCTAAAGATATTCCCTTCTTTCCACCAGGAAGTCTACTTACATTGCGCAAAGCATTTTGACAATCTTTTGACAGTTCTGGAGCTGCAATAATAAATACACCTAGAACTAATAAGCCTCCAGGAAGCATTCTAGAAACCTTAAAAAAAAAAAAAGAGAGAAAAAAAAGAACATTAACAGGAATCAGAGATCTAGCAACCATGCAACTTATAAAAATTTCCTAATGACATAAGTTTGCATCAAGAGATTAATTAAGCAAGACTGTTTTTCACTTATATGTTCCTCTAAAATGTCTGAACACATCTTGAAAATTTTCTCGCTTCAGTCCTACCAAGTCTCTGTTTCATTATGAACTTTGAAAAAAATACAGATATTTTGTTTAAAATATCTGTGCCTAGCATGGTTAGGAAGGTTCTTTGAGAAAAAGTCTTGAGACTACACACGTGATGAGATAGTTTTTGTTGATCTTATTTCCTTTCTGTTCCTCCCAAGTCCTTCATTAATTCACACTGTGCTACCTGACTGGCATGCGTAGTTATCCATTCTTCATCAATGGATGCCAGTTTTGAAGGACTGATGTTGTCTTCCTTCTGCTCTTCCCTTGGAGGCGTTCGAACAGCCCGAATTACATAGTCTCTTTGCGGTGAACACTGTCAAAAACATCAATATAAGCAAATATACCATGAGGTTGATATCAAGTCTGAGACTATACTGCATAATATAGTAACTACAAGAGCTGCTTTATACTAGGTATTGTTAAACTCTGTAGAAATCTGTTGCAGAAATAATCCTTCATGTGGTTTTTTGCTTTTGCCTTAATGCCTTGTTTAGTGATGTTTTACTTTTATGATTTCAGTCTCTTTTCTATGTGTTTTATCTTTCACAAAAGGATTTTAAAAGACTTGAGTAGCTGGTTGACACTGCAAACCCTCTGGGGAAGTACCTTCTGGTCACATTACCACCCTCCTACATCATAAAAGCTCAATGTGATGTTAATAGGCTTATCCCAGATGATTAAGACCAAGGGGTTTTTCCCCTATTGACATGAACAAATGGAATAGACTTCAGATATTACACACTTACCTGCCCTATTAACAGGCCAGTGACATAAGGCTTTAATTTTGTGCTGAGGTCTGAAAGATACTGCCCAATAGCTTCCTCAACAAAGTAAGTTCTACCCATTACTGCAGGTTTTAGACTAATTATTGTAGTTTCAACCTACAAAACAAATAACGTATAAAGTCAGAGAAAGTATATATACTACACTGGTTACGTGAAAATAAGAGGCTCACACAAAGATGCTGAATGGATTAACATTTTATCTGTCAACAAAGGTTAGCTAAGTAGCTTTATGATCTGCAGGTTTGGTTTTTTTAAATGAAAAACATAGTTCTCTATAGCAGAGGAAGTATGTGACCCTTATTCAAAAGACAACTATTTTAACTACCTGCCACTGAAATGACATGGCAAGTCATGCAAGCAAATGTTAGGAAAAACATGTCTTCAAGCAACAATTTCTTGCTGCATCATGTTTCATCAGAGGCCAGAATGTAACGTGTGGGTTTTTGCATTCACATTCCTCTTTGAGGGACTTGCTAAATTCCACGCTTCTACTTAAACATGCCACGCACAATTTTCATTCCAATTCCTAAGGCATTAAAAGTACAGCATCTGGGGACTATCCAAAAGGCCATCCTTGCAGATCCCATCAGTGGCCACTTGAAGCCAGGGCATGGGGACTGCCACAGACACCCCTCCCTTCCACACAGACCTATTCTGAAAACCGCTTTACACATCGAGGATTTTCACAAAAACTAAATATGAAAAAGCTGAAGCCAGAGAGCACGTGGTGAGGAAGCAAAGAGCATTCTGAGTCTCCGCAAAGGTGTCTGCTGGAGAAAGCTGCAGAGGGACAGCAGAGCTGAAGCTCCGGACCGGGGCGAGGAGGAAGCCTGTCATCCACCTCACCTCAACCCTCAGCCGGGACAAAAGCACCTCTGCACTCCCACCGCCTCGGGCCGCCCCCAGCGCTCCCCGCACTTGCCTGACGGCCGCATCCACCGCCGGGTCCCCAAGCTCGGCCACCGCCACCTCAGGCGCTGCCGCCGCCTCAGCCGAGCACGGAAGCAACTCGCGTCACAGGCGGGCGCCGCTCGCGTCCCGGCACAGAGTGATGACGCACACCAACCCAGACCCTAGCGCGGGAAAAGGGCGCACGGAGGGAGAGCCCAGCGCCGGCGCCGCCATGCTTTGGGTGGCGGAAGCTGTTAACGCCTCGTCCTGCATCTCCCGGGCCCGCAGGACACCTTAGAAGGACGAGAAACCTCGTGGCAGGCTTCGAGTCGAAATCTTCAGGCCCCCTGTCTCGATTTCAGAGGCCTTCACGTATCAACCCGCAACTCTAGCCTCGCTCAACACGGCGGAAAGAATGGCCTTACCGGAAACGGAAGTGCTTGTGGCGCGCAGCTCGCTGCCTGGAAAACTACACTTCCCATGACTCCGTGGGGGCCGGCCCACCTGCAAGCGCATGCGGCAATGTGGCGCCTGCGCCCTTGGGCGCGTCGCAGCCGGGGGCTATTAGGCCGGAAAGCGCAACGCCTGCTTCCAAGATGGCGGCCGTGCTGCAGCAGGTCCTGGAGCGGGCCGAGCTCTCCAAGCTGCCGAAGCCGGTGCAGGGGAAGTTGGAGCGCTTCCTGGCTGATCAGCAGAGCGAGATCGACGGACTCCGAGCCAGGCATGAGCGCTTCAAGGTGGACAGTGGTGAGTCTGGGGAGGGGGGAAGCTGGGAGAACGGGAACGGAGGTGAGGGGGCAGCGGGAACGGGACAGGCCCCAGGCTGCTCCGTGCGGAGGTGGCCGCGTTGTCCAGGGGCTGAGCGGTGTCCGCTTGTCCCAGTGCTCGGGCAGAGGCAGCGGGTCGGCGGCTCGGCTGCGGACGGGTGGGCTGGGATCAGGCCGATGCCCCCTCCTCCGCCGCGCGATGCCGTGGTCTCTTCTGATGAGAGGAGGAAGAGAGGTAGGCTTGGGCCTGACCAAAGTTGTCTTCGAAATGCTTTCAGGGGGTAACCTGGGGCCTGTGAGGTGGGGGTGTGCGTTCTCTGGCTGGGAAGGGGGCCTGAGGTGAAGGGCATGCCTGCTGGCTGGGAAGGGACCCTTCAGCTGAGACCTGATAGGGTTTTTTCTCTTACTTTCACTTGGCAAGAGAAGTCTGACTTTTATTTTTCTTTTGCAAAGGACTATTCAGGGTTAAAACTACATTCGAAATGGGCTTAAAGAACAGCCTTTAATAACATTTTTGACAAGCATTGGTATGTTTCAGACTGCTTTGATCCTAGTTGTGGAAGAGAAATAACAATTTATTTACCCAACTCTTAGATAGCCTTAGGTTTATACTTTTTCTGTTAAATTCCATGTTGAAGACCATAATCTCTCCATAAAATGTTCCTGATAGAATCAATGTTTTTGTATTGATTTGGAGGTTACTAAATCACAGAAAAGTAATACTAATAGAGAACTGGAGTAGAAATGTGAGAAGTGTAGATGAGTGTAAGTGCTGGGCAGGCTTGTGAATATGAGTTAATTCATCGGGTAGGTGACATACTTCTGGTGTAAACTTTACTTCCCCCTTTCCTTCAAATTTTCTGTCTCTTTTCATGATAAAAATCTTGCTAAAGTGAATTAATGAAGTGTAGTGTAAATTAAGGTACCCCACACATTTTAGCAGGTTAGTCTCTTTCAAGTCCATTCTTGTCATATGTGGCTGGAGGGGCAGCATTACTTGAAATTGTAAGGTATGATAGGAAGCATAAGATAAATAAAAATTTCTTGGTGCTTCCTTAGAAGCCCACTGTGCCTGAGAGTGAGAATAGTTCTGCTTTTACTAAGTATTTTACAGTTAAGCTCTGTGACACTTACAGTTTCAGATAACCAAAATTTAGATCTAATTATTTTTTTCAGTGCTATGGGATGTGCGGCATAGAGCATAAGAGTTCACTTTAAGAAGTTTTCATTAAAAACTTTCTAAATCAAATCCTTGTTACCTAGGGTTATGTGGATTTTATTGTATGTGTATAGAAATACACTACAGGTAAGAGAAGTTTTAAGTTGATGAGACCACACTGCATAATTGTGCTGATACAATGTTCTCTAGCTACATCAGTAATGTTACAGAACTATTAAAATTAGTTAGGCTGTTAATTTATGGATCATTGCTGGATACGGATCACTTTCCATGCTAACAAAAGTATTTTAAACAATGTTAATTGAATGTGGAAATGCATCTTTTTGCCTTCAAAAATACTTTTTTCTCCAAATTCTACTGTAGTCTTATTATTTTTAGATATTTTCTTTACAAATACTGTTCTTTATTAAAGATGTCCATTAATAAGGATCTTTGATAAAGGTGAGAAAGAAAAAGAGATGTTTATTAAGTGAAATTGAGTTAACTTTGTTATTTTGCAGAACAACAGTACTTTGAAGTAGAAAAGCGTCTGGCTCAAAGTCAGGAAAGACTTGTAAATGAGACACAAGAATGTCAAACTCTCCGTGAGGAGCTTAAAAAGCTTAGTAAGTATAACTGCACATTCTGAAGATTGGACAGGATATTCATTCTTTAGTCTAATGTTATGCTGAAATGCTTTGTTTTAAATAGGAGTTCAAAACCCATCCATCAACTACATTTGCTGTTTCTGCAAGTAGAGGGATGTTTTGCTTTTGTGTTTAAGTTGGCTTTTTAAATGGAATTTTTGTTCTAATAGAAAAAGAAAACCACCCTTGCTTTCTGATTTTTGTAGTAATAGTAGTACAATGGGTTATGCATTGATCTTGACAGTGAATGCCTCTAAGGATTGCATTAGTTTGCCACAATACTACCTAGTCCATCCACAGTGAAGTCTTGAATTTTTTTTTCTTATGTTGTTAAGGGAAATTTTGGCTTAATTGCATTTGGAGAGTGAATTCTGTCATTATGTTACAGTGGAGATCCCTCACTACTCTTTCTTTTTATCCAACAGATGAACAGTTGAAGTCACTGAATGAGAAAAATAAAGAACTTGAAGCTGCTCAGGATCGTAATGCAGCCATTCAGGTACTCAAGAACCTGACAATAAGTTGAAAGGCTTTGGTTCACCTGTCTCATTGCATCAAAGAATGCAATCAATTTCCAAACGGGGTCGTATCAATATCAGTACAAATATGTACTGATGTACATATTTACATGTCCATATGGCTGTGTATACAGGAAAATTGTGTGGGTTTAAAGTAAATGCTGGTGGCTTAGTAAACTGAATTACAGATGAACATATGTCAGAGCAGATGCTTTTATTTTAGTTTGGATAGATAGTTTCATTCTAGCTGAAACCTAGTGTGAGGTGACTTTAAGCTGAACCTCAAAAATCAGACAAAGGTGTAAAGAAGGATTGTGTTTTACCCCCTCCTTTCCCACACTCTGGCACAGTTTACCTTGCATTATGCTCAAAAGTCATGGGGTTGCAGGGTGAGTCATTTCCACTGATTGATCCAGCAGACCACTAATTTTGGAGCAGGAAGCAAAATCATTATTAGATTGATTTGTCCACAATAAGACGACAGATCTGATTGTTTCCCCACAGGAGCTTACCTGGGTCTAACTGAAGTGGTTTGTATTGACACCTTAGAAGGCAGAGGCAGTACTATAGCCTATTAATGATCCAAGAATATTGACTTTTATTTCATTTTTTAATTGACTTTTTGCATGTGTTCGTTCTTTGGTTACTCTGTTAACTCATATTTAACCAAATAAAACTGTTTCAGTGAAGTCTTAACTATCAAAGCTGTCTTTCAAAGAATATTAGAATAAGATGCAGTTTTGAACTGATCCTGTTGCTGCTTCTGGGTTTCTGTTAGGCCTTCAGTTCATTCCATCTACTCTAAGTTCAATGATTTTCATTCTAATCTTCATTCAGATACAGCTAGAACCAGAGGGAGTCTTGTGGCAGTCTGGACCTGTCTATGGCAATTGAAAAGCAAAGGCATGAAAACTACCTGTTCAATATTCTGGTCTTGAAAGCTGTGTGAGACTTCTCTCATCTTCACTGTCTAATCTTACGTGGTAGTGGCATTTCACATTTAAGCACAAAGGGCCAGCTGACCATTAATATCAGAGTGATTTATGGGGAAAAACAAAACATTAATTGAAATATGTTGGCTGTTAGGCACTATAAGAAAGAGGTACATTAACCTGCATTTGTTTGAATTCCATACCCCAACATAATAGAAAAAATGGAAGCAGCCATGCTTTCATACTATGTAGTTTAGACTAATTCAGCTGCACACTATAAAAGCCTCTTATCCCAGTCTTCAGTTGGCGGGGTAACTCTACAGTGGTTTAGCATGCTTCTCTGTGATGGTAAGTGTACCAAGGTGGTGTAGTGACTATAAACTGTTACAGAAGGTTGATCACATGTCTTTATTGCTCTTTTGCTATTTTTTTTCAGAGCCATTTAAGTAGAGAAAAAGAAGAACTGGAAGCTGAAAAGAGAGATTTGGTTCGAACAAGTGAAAGACAATCTCAGGAAGTTGAACATTTAAACGGTATATCCAGGAACATATTAACAAAATACTTCACGTGATTTTGCTAAAGAAATGCTTGAACAATTGAACTGGTATGGAGTATCCAGTTTGTATAGGCAGCACCAAGTAATGGATTAGCAGGAAACAGTATTTAGAGAAAGGAAACAAGGCAGGAAATTACAGGCTAATTGCAAAAAACCAGAGCAGTTTGATGCTTGGGTTTGTAGATATAAAAACACGTTATACAATATCTTACTATACAGTATACAATTACATACATTATATCTTGCTTCTTCTCATTCTTTACAATTTAGTTAAGCTGAGTAATTAAAGCTGTCATCCAGTTAGATTTTTTTAACACTGATTTCCCTGCTCCTTCCTCCAGAGGATGTTAAACGTTTAAATGAAAAGCTTACAGAAGCAAACACAGAAAAGGTGAAACTTCAATTAAAGTTGGATGAACTTCAAACATCCGATGTTTCCATGAAGGTGTGTAGTACTTTATATGCATAGTATGTGTTAATGTTCTAATAAGTAGTTGTTTATATGTGATGTAATCATCATTTTGTCATTACTGTCTTTGAAAGTAGGTCAAGTGTACTGCTGTTATTCATAAGAAGTTATTTTATTATAGAATTGGTGGCTGTGACTGGAAATAAGCTATATATTTATTGAGGGCAAGGGGGCATGAAGTTGGGCAAGCATGTCCAAGCCTCACTGGTGGCAATGGTGGCTGCTCCTCCCTACTAGGAAGAACTACTCCAGGTCCATGAAGGCAGGTAGAAAGAAAAATAACTGTTTGTGAACCTGCACCATTTGTCTGTAGGCAGAATAAACTCCATAAAAAGCTGAAAGAGAGAAGGAAAGGAGAAAAGAGGAGGAAAACTTTGATACTTAAGTTTCTTTCCTTTAACTAGATACTAATCTAGTTAATGTTCCCAGCCAACATAAAATTTGAGGAAACTAACTCAAGTTTCAAGAAGTTCTTGTAGTGTGAGACTGGTAAGTCAGCATTACCAATGTAATAAGGAACACTGCTTGTCATTTGGTGCTATTTACCAAATTACAGTACATTTTTGCTACTCCTACTCTGATCATCTACTTTGATTAGCTTCTTTATTTTCTGTGGAAGTGGTAAAATTATGCTATGCAATTTTATTTTTTAGTACCGTGAGAAAAGGTTGGAGCAAGAAAAAGAACTACTACAGAATCAAAACACGTGGCTGAATGCTGAGTTGAAAGCCAAAACAGATGAACTTCTACATACCGCCAGGGAGAAGGGCAATGAAATCTTGGAGCTTAAGTGTAATCTGGAGAACAAGAAGGAGGAGGTGGTGTAATTGCTGAGTGCTTTTGCCATTTCTTATAAACTATACCTCCTGATTAACTGTATTAAATGAAACTGAGTACATTAATAACTGTATTTGAATAAAAAAAAATGTTTTGCAATTAATAAGGAGGTGTTCTTTTAACTTGTGATTTTTTTAAGGAATACGTATAGTTACCATTATCTGGAGTAGAAAAGTCAAAGATTTTAATTATAAGCTAGACACTTTGGAGTAGCTGATAGCAAAGCTACATAAAGGTGTAATGCTATTAAAATGTATGGGAATACAGTTCTTAATAAGGGGAAGGGGCAGAAGGATCTGACTTAACATTCTTTGTGGATTGGAGTGATGATATTTTTTATTTTCCTGCAACAAAATACATGGCAGAATCAATGGCTGTGTTTTGAAAATACACAGCTTCAGTGAGCTTCTGTTTGGGTACCTGAGCAGTTTCTTTAAAAACGGTGATAACTGGTCAGGTTTTCTGTGGCACTTAGCACCACTGAGGCTTGCGGGTTTAGTTGTGCATAATTGGAGCAATTTGGGGACTCTCACTTTTTCATTTAGATAAATGCGTGGGAGCAAAGACTGTTAGAAAATGTAACTGTTTATGCTCTTTCTGGAACTTTTGGGAGTTTTTAAGTAAAAAACAATGAGATGGGTATTTTCCAAAATAAACTGGACTAGAAAGACAGATCTATACACAGTGTTCTCATTTATTCTTTGAACAGGTTTCCAGAATGGAGGAACAGGTAAACAGCTTAAAACAGTCAAATGAAAATCTTCAGAAGCATGTTGAAGACCTTTTGAATAAACTGAAGGAGGTAGGATGACTTGAAGTATACATAAACCAGCATTACAGTTGCTTCTATAAATGAAAAAAAACAAAATGTGTGAAACAGAAATACTGGAATGCTCCCCCACCCTGTCTCTTCTTTAATTTGCTAGGCGAAAGAACAGCAAGGTAGTATGGAAGAAAGATTCCACAATGAACTGAATGCCCACATAAAATTATCGAATTTGTATAAGGTGAGTTTATTTATTATGTTATAAGCACATGCTAGTATTACTTGGGGCTGAATCTTAGCATTAAATGTAATGCAGGCCAGTTTTGGGGGGGGGGGTCCCCACAACTTCTGGATGTGGGAAGACTACTTTCTATTGCAAAACACTGAAACATTGAAAACATTGTTTTCTTTGCTACTGTCTTAGGCAGCATTTGAAATCTTACATTGCTTGGATCATTTTGTAAAATAAGCAAAACTGGGGTTAAAATAGTAATTTTATGCTAACTGTTTTGAGTCTTCACTTTGTATGAAAGTGGTTATGTCTTACGATGTTTTGGGAGGTAGAGGTTTCTATGTAAAATATGACTATCCAAGAGATTTTTTCTGAGTTTGGTTAGTAGAAGTTCATTTCAAGTAACACTGCAAGTGTTAGTGATCTGATTAAGACAGAGCTGAATGTCATGTATTGTGTCAAATAAAGCACCACCCAAAGAAGTAATTTTTGTTTGGTTGTCAGGTCAAAGACTGAAAAATATCCTGCAGCATATTGACTAAGACGGTCAGCTAAAGAGGACATTTGACTGCTCTTTAGCGTACGCATATTAGATTCATAGGTTAATGTGCTGTTTCCTGAGTTTTCTTGCATAGATACCCACATAAACATTCTACCCTGTTTAATTCTGAGGTCAACATTAACACTAGTCTGATTAGATGTAAACTGATGTTCTTTCATTGAACAGCAAGTCAATAGCTAACTTTTCTGGAGCGTAATGAATCATCATTTACCTTTTAATTTGGTTTTGGTTTGGTTGGTTGGTTGTTCTACTCATTTATGCTCTTGTTATAGAATCAATGATTTGACGGGGCTTAAAGGTTTGTCTTTTACTTAACATAGGCTTTGCTATGTACTTGTAACTGCTGACATATTTGACCTGATACTAACAGCATTGAGATTGAGTGCTCTCCCATGGGAGCATTTCTGAGACTTCACTGTTTAGCAGAAGTTGAATCAACTTTATTTCAGTTATCTCTAATGGACTTGTGGAATTGCTAAAGTATTGTACAGTCTTGCATTTGTGAGATCACTAACTGGAAGCAAAGAAAGTCTGTAAGATTTCCTAAAAATACAAAATTCTTCAGAATTATCAAAATTGAGTACTCAAAATTTCTCCAAATTTTCTTAAGAGATGGAACAAAGCCATCACCAGCTATAAAGGAGCTAAAGGGCGTACATTTTATTTGGATTTGTCATATCAAATCAATGTCTGACACTTCTTACTCTCAGATGTGCAGTTTGAATCAAAGTGAGACTTAATCCAGGTGGCAGGAGAATTGTTCAGTCTAGGTGAATCTTTTAGAATTTTACTCAAAAAACAACATGTTCATAATTTTTGGTCAGTTTGAGCTTTCTTATAAAAATATAGTTGCTATGTACTAAAAGGTAAATAAAATGCTTTTTTTTAGAGTGCTGCTGATGACTCAGAGGCAAAGAGCAATGAACTGACAGGAGCAGTAGAAGAGCTTCACAAGCTCCTGAAGGAAGCAGGTGAAGGTAAGCTGTGAGTAAGAAACAGCAAATGGAACAGAACAGTTGCTCTCCTTTTTAACTGCCTTGATCTACTGAAAAACAGGTATTGAGCATTTATGAAAGGAACTTCATTAGGCTTTTGGGATGGTGGAAACATCAGTTGCTTTGTAACAAAAGTTTTATGTGACT
>JANZLQ010000095.1:29911592-29923201 GCA_026212715.1 Elanus axillaris
GGGAGGGGGAACTATTTTCAAATAGACCTGGAATTTTACTTTGGATTTTGATGAGAGAATGTAATTTTGCAAGGTATGTCTTAATTTTAGTTTCTTGGTTTAGATTCTTTTTCACTGATAAAAGGACAGTTCATATTTTACCCCTCTCCTAAGCAAAGGTGATAGGCAGCAGTTCATGCTTCTGTCATGCTACTGAGTTTTCTTATCAGCATGAGCTTCTGCAGCTCATACTAAGTTAAATTTAAGGTACATATGCAAATTCTGATCTTCTTAGAAGGAAAGAAAAAACCAACCAAACAACCACAACACAGCAAGCTGCTTGTCTTGATTTAATTTTAGCTAATAAAGCAACCCAGGAGCATTTGGCTGAGGTGGAGGAGTCAAAAGCTGTAATGGAAAAAGAACTGAGAGAGAAGATCAGTAAACTGGAAAAGGAGCTGGAGAATGCTAATGACTTACTGTCTGCTACAAAGCGCAAAGGTAGGGATAACACTGGGAACGAAAATACAGAAAGCCTCAGGCTTTCTATCATCTTGCATGAAAATACTATGCTGAATTTCTTTAGGAAGTAAGTGCATTAATCTTATCTCATCTTTGGTCATTTCTAATCATGAATTTTAGAAGCTTTTTCATATGTATGTTGTGCATGTGTGTGTATATATATTTATATGAAAATATATACTTTTTTCCCCCACCAGAAAATGCATTTCCATCAAAATGTTTTTTTAAGTTCTTTTGTTAATCTGACTTGCCTTTTTAAAGAAAAGGGAAACATTTCCTTAAGGCTGAATCATCATGCTTTTAATGGTTATCTAGAGAGGGGAGTGGGGATGATAAACTATTCTTATTTTCTTCTTCAAAACAAAAAAAAAACCCAACAGAAAAGCTCTGTCCTTAAATTTCTATCCGTCATTAAATCTTGCTCAATACTCACTGTTATAGTTCTGTCTTTTTATGTTGAAAAAGAATAGTTCGTTTGCTCTGTATAAGAAATTTCTAAAGGAAAGAAGCAGCAGAGCACAAAGGAACAGAGGCATGAAGTGTGTTTGTTATATCCCTGTGTTAATTTATGAAAGTAAACCAGTGCTCTGCCACTCTAAACTCCTGGCAGTTTGCTAAGAAATCTGATGTTAAGCTTTGCTTCAGCTATTTCAGTTGCTTACGTTCAGAAATGATCTAAATTGTAAGAGTCTAATAGCAAAAGCTTTTCAGCATTTCAAGTTAAACTAGTAAGAGACATTGGTAATGTATGATATGGAATATTGTATGTAATACAATACACTTGCACATGTGTCTGAATATTATAGATTACAGAAAGCTCTTAAACTATTGGCTTTAGGGGCTTAAAATAGTGATTTAAAATATAGTAGTTATAAAGCACAAAGGTGAATGAAGACATTCTTTGTATTAATAAAGAATACTTATGATGGGAATTATTGCAGCTTTTTAATGGTAATTGGTGGGATTATATCTTCAGGAGCCATATTGTCTGAGGAGGAACTGGCAGCTATGTCTCCCACTGCTGCAGCAGTAGCTAAAGTAGTCAAGCCTGGAATGAAATTAACTGAGGTAAGTGAGAAGAAACTCCTAGTTTTGAGGCCCTTGAAATGCCAACAGAGAGAAGCTAATCAAGTAAGGGTGCAGACTTTATTCACTCTTTTGGATTTGGTGTAATGCCTGACTGAAGCTGCCAAAATCTTTTCATGCGTTTGAGGCAGACTCTAATAATTTAGCTAGTAAACTTTTTTCAACATACCTTACAGTTTTTCTTTAGTAGATCAAAACATTTGTACGTTCTTTTTCTGAAATACGGGTTTAGTGCACATAAACTTATTTTCTGTATGCGTTTTTTGGCAGGAGCTTTTTTTCTTTATTTACATAATTTTTTAATCTGTACAGCTGTGCATTTGGCTTGTACTTGCAGAAAAATTTAATATAATAATAGAATGGTTTGGATTGGAAGGGACCTTAAAGATCAACCCACTTGCTGTGGGCAGCAACACCTTCCACTAGACAAGGTTGCTCAAAGCCCCATCCAACCTGGCCTTGACCACTTCCAGGGATAGGGCATCCACAACTGCTTTGGGCAACCTGTTCCAGTTCTTGCCACCTTCACGGTAAAAATTTTTTTCCTAATACCTAATGTTAATCTACCCTCTTTCAGTCTAAATCTGTTACCCCTTGTCCTGTTAGAGTCCCTCCCCAGCTTTCCTGTAGGCCCCCTTTAAGTACTGGAAGGCTGCTATAAGGTCTCCCTGAAGCCTTCTCTTCTCCAGGCTAACCAACCTCAACTCTTTCAGCCTTTCCTCATAGGGGAGGTGCTCCAGCTCCCTGATCATCTTCATGGGCCTCCTCTGGACCTGCTCAAGCATGTCCATGTCTTTCTTATGCTGGGGGCCCCAGAGCTGAACACAGTACTCCAGGTAGGGTCTCAGGAGAGCAGTGTAGAGCAGAGGAATCACCCTATAATGATAGGTTGTACATATTCTGTGGACTTTTTATGCTTCTGTTGATGCAATTTGTATTTTCATTGTTTGTTGTTGGTCATTCTGTCCAGCCATTAAATTATTTTCTTCTGTGGTTGCTGCTTTCTTTTGTGATGCTAGTTTTGATATTTCTATTGACTTAAACTTGCCTAAGATTTGTCCCTTTTACATAGAACTCTTCTATTGCACACAGTTGGACTATAAAAGTTTGCCATTTTTAAATTAATAGGGATAACTGCTTTGCCACGGTATGAGTCCTAAAACCACATTGTTTTGAAAGTCATACTTGTTTCTCTGAATTAACAAGTCGAGAGTTGTATGAAATTATGCTGCCTTAAGGTATGAATTGTATACTTACCGGTGGCTTTTTTTTGAGGTCTGTCCAGGTGTTTCAAAAACAAACTAAAAAATCTTTTGTTGCAGCTCTACAATGCTTATGTAGAAACTCAGGATCAGTTGCTTTTGGAAAAGCTGGAGAATAAGAGAATCAATAAATATTTGGATGAAATAGTGCAGGAAGTAGAAGCCAAAGCACCCATCTTAAAACGTCAGCGTGAAGAATTTGAGCGTTCCCAAAAAGCTGTTGCTAGTCTGTCTGCAAAGCTTGAACAAGCTATGAAGGTCAGTATAAAATAAAAGTGCATGTAAATTTCTGGAAAAAATGTATTTTTAATTCCTTACTTCTAATGGCTGTTAATAAATGTATAAAAAGGATCTTTTAGTCAACTTTTATTGTGGGAAAATATCTGTTGAACTTTCTAGCTTGTGATTTAGTGGTCTGTGCAAAGAATTTTACAGAACCAACGTTTTTCAGAGTTTTTTACAGTGAAGGCTTAAATGTGGTGACTTACAAGCTCTGATTTTCTGAGAGAGTAAAGTTCTTTATAAACAAAGATTAGTATTTGTAAAAAAAAATCGGACTTCGGTGCTCACTTTGCATTAATTTTAATACATACACTAATACAGCATGAAAGAGTGTGGCTTTTAATTCCTAAATATTTGGAGTTTATCTTTTAGAGTATAACTTTAAAGTAGTAAAGTACAGTTTGATTCGTAAGACATGTCTCTACATGATGTTATCTCTCTGGACAGGAATGTGTCCTAGTTGAATTGCTTTGTGTTTCTTAATGTTTGTATCCTTGCAGGAAATCCAACGATTGCAGGAGGATGCCGATAAAGCCAATAAGCATGCCTCGCTGCTTGAAAGAGAAAACCAGAGACTGGAAATACAAGTAAAAGATCTTTCACAGCAGGTAGAACACATGTTTCTATGGTTAAATGTACTATTTGCAATTAATTTATTAATATGGTGCTGTATTTCTGAAGTTTACTTTGAAGTTGTGTTCAGCCACAGTCATGTAGACTTTGCTTGTCATAAAAGCTTTAGTGATGTTAAAAGCTTCTCCTTAGGGCAACATGTTATTTACATTTCTGTTTACAAAATCAGAGTAAGTTTAGCTGCATAGAAGTGCTGCTGCTTTGGGATAATATTTTTAAACATTTGACATGGAAAATTCATATATATATTTATATATATAAAAAAACTTCTTTGTTTGATTGGAATGTCCTGTGATCTGCTTGCAGAACTGAACACAGACTATCTACTTCTGACCTTGATGTGGTTTCCTTTTCTCAAACTTTTTTCTATAACGTAATTATCTTACAAGGATTTATTGATTGTAATAGTTTGTATATTGTAAGAAAAAATACTCAATTTCCAATTTATTTCTAATGTATTGGTTTTTGGAGTGAACTTTTGAGTCTGTGTGCAAGTCTTACACTGGAATGTTCTCTTTCAGATTCGTGTCCTTTTAATGGAACTTGAAGAAGCTAGAGGCAATCATGTGATTCGTGATGAAGAGGTGAGCTCTGCTGACATCAGTAGCTCTTCTGAAGTGATATCTCAACATCTAGTCTCTTACAGAAATATTGAAGAACTTCAGCAGCAGAATCAGCGTCTTTTGGTGGCTCTTCGGGAGCTGGGAGAGGCTAGAGAAAAAGAGGAGCAAGAAACAACATCATCGAAGTAAGCTATCTGTTCCTTCTAGTAAACTGTTTATACTAAGTAGTAACAGATATTTATCCAAACACTTAAGTTTTTTGCTTCTGATTGTTATTAATTGTGTGCATATGCATATGTAAGTGTACATATGCTCATGAGTAGCTATGTAATTCATAAAGGGAAACTATTAAGCAACACTGTCTTCACATTTAGATTAAAATGGCTTTATAGCTATATATCTTGTAATAGGTCCTCTCATCAAAATCCAAAGTAAAAATAATTGTCAGTCTTTTAGTGAATGTGATTTCACACAACAGAGCTGCTTTTTGAAAAAGAAAGGTAAGTTTGCATTCCTGTTAGCTGAACAAAAACCTGCATATGTGCATATCTAATTCACTAGCTGTAAAGCCCACAGATAATGTATTTCTGTATTAAAAGAAATGATCAGTTCTTAGCCTGATTCTCTGCTTATGCTACTGACTGTTGTTTGAAGTTATTCACATGAATAGAATTGCCTCTATTCTGCTTTTCATGGAATAGGCCTACTTCCTTTGTCATCTACAAAATGGTAAGCCCGAAGGCCAGTCTTCCTATAATTTTGCTCAAAAATCTCAGTGGTGTTTAACTTTCAAAGATGCAATAAATGTACACTGAAGGACTGTGACAAAATATAAGAGTTGTGTCAACTTGGTATGCCTCACTGTGTGTGTCACTGAAGACAGCTGTTGTTGGTTTCAGAATTTCTGAGCTTCAGAGACAGCTTGAGGAAGCTCTCAATGAACTGGAAAAACTGCGTGAATCACGTCATCATCAGTTGCAGCTTGTTGAGTCCATAGTTCGTCAGCGTGATATGTTCCGCATATTGTTGGCACAGACCACAGGAGCTATCATTCCATTGCAAGGTAAGCTTCACGTTTCTGCACCACTGAAAAAATAAAATAAAATTGACATTTTTTATGAGTTTTCAGTAATAGTGCTGTTAGTGGTACTAGTAACTTCTGTTAATCTGGTATTCGACTTTTACCCTTACTCACTGGAAAACCCATGAATTTGGATTTAGACACATGATTTTATTTTTACAGTATAATAACTTGCTATGTAATGACTGACACATAGTGGTGACTACATGTGTTCTGGTAGCATACTGTAGGTATAAAGAATGAGTTGCTCAGGAGAGCCCAAGACTTTCCTAGCAATACAGTATTGTTTCTAGCCACGTTTCAGTGTGACTATATGATCTTCTGCTTTGGCAAACATTCATTCAATTGTTGCCTTTAAAATCACTTTTTTTTTTTTTTTTTTTAGCTTCAGGTATATTGCCAGAAGAGATTTCTCTTACATCTACTCCAAAGCGCCCAAATTTACCTCAAGCCATATCAACTCCTGCTCCAACGTCAATGACTGAGTCAGTGGAGACTGTGGAGGCTAAGGCTGCACTTAAGCAGGTATATTTTTCAATAAACACTGTAGAAAACTATCACTATTTTTACTCTTGTAAGCACTTTAATGTCTGTTCTTTGATGTAGTTGCAGGAAGTTTTTGAGAACTATAAAAGAGAGAAAGCAGAGAATGACAAGTTGCTGAATGAACAAAATGAAAAGCTTCAGGAGCAGGTCACAGACTTGAGATCACAAAATGCAAAGATATCTACACAGCTGGAGTTTGCCTCCAAACGGTACATCAGTTATTTAATTTCATTGCCTTATTTATGTGTTCTCTGTCAACAGAATCATGTTGATTGCTTGATATTGTTTGCTCGGGAAGAGTTGCCAGTTAAACATTAATATTATCTGTTGTGTTAAAGAACAAAGGAAATAGTGAAGGAGGGATCAAGAATATACCTTCTAGTTGAGTGAGCCACATATGTGAAAAGTGATGCACAAGAACATGAAACATACAGCTGTGTACATATACTTCTTCCAATTAAACAATTTAATATGGCAAACATATACTTTGCTTTGTTGTTCCATGGGAAGTTATGAAATGCTGCAGGATAACGTTGAAAGTTATCGTAGAGAAATAACATCTCTGCATGAAAGAACCCAGAAACTCACAGCAACAACTCAGAAGCAAGAGCAGATAATTAACACTATGACTCAAGACCTGAGGGGAGCTAATGAAAAACTGGCAGTGGCAGAGGTTAGTAATACAGTGTATTATACTGCTAGATATTCCAAGTTAGCATGAGAGTTTTTCTTACAATTATCTTGAAGGCTGTCAGAACTTGAATGTGTGGCTTTCTGAGTGCATCAGCTATTAAATCTGTAAAAGCTTGTGTGCATGTATATCTGGTGCGTACATTTGTAACATTCCACAAAATATCTCAAGTACAGAGTGAAGATGGAACAACGTTCCAAAGGTGTTGCAGTTTACAGAGAAAACAGAATTTTATTAGTCAAACAGTTGTGTTCTTAGTGTTCTTAGCTTAATTCGCATCAATTTTAATTTACAGTCTATAATCTTAAGAGCTCTTTTTTAAAAACAGTATTAACTGATCATAAAATTAATGGACAGATTTGGGATTGATAACAAAGTTCTTGTTATTATTTGCTGTCTTAAAGGTGAGAGCAGAAAACTTAAAAAAAGAGAAAGATATCTTGAAGATGTCAGATGTGCGTTTGACTCAGCAACGTGAGTCTTTATTAGTTGAGCAAAGAGGACAGAACTTGCTGCTTACTAATTTGCGAACCATTCAGGTATGTTGTATTGTTCTTATGTACAAGTTTGGTCTGTCTTTGAGTTTTCAATAAGTACCCATGAAATGGAATAAAACACTCATGGGATAGGATCTCTAAAAATGGATTTTCTTTTTTTTTGTTGTTGTTGTTACGAATTGACACTGAACTTAAAATGCTTGAGCAACTCATTTAAGCAAGTTTGTTATTCCTATCCTAAATTATGATACTCTATTATTTACCTGGGCAAAGTCCTGATAATTTTGAGTTGATGAAAAGGGTTTTCACAATAAAACAGGAACAAAACACATGGAACAAAGTGAAAGGAAAAAATCTGTATGTTAATTTTTATGATGGCAAAATATACCAGTGCCTGCCTTTGGTAGTTTATTTTTCTATTGTTTTAAGGTATATTTACTTTTATACTTTTATGTTTTCTATTATAAGACATATTGACTCTTAGAGTATATATTTATATATATTTATATATATATATAAGGTTGCACATTTATTATGTGACTGAATTCTGTTTCTGTAGTAGATCTTTTGGGTTTTATTAATCCCTGGAATTAGACTGCATGGGTAATAGATTTTCTTCTAATAATACTTACTGTATCAAGATTATTTAAAAAATCTTTCAAAGCTAAGTCATTCACTGTAAATGCTACTTTTCCTAATTTTCTATATCTACCTATTATTGCTTGCTCCCTGTGGTAATTATCTTGTGATGGGAGAAGTGTGACAACTTTGTATGAAGTGCTGCAGTAATTCAGAAGAAATTTATTCAAGTGTATGTAAGCATAGTGCTTTGTGCTCTTTTATCAGGGAATACTGGAGAGGTCTGAGACAGAAACAAAACAAAGACTTAATAATCAAATAGAAAAGCTAGAGCGTGAGATATCTCAGCTGAAGAAGAAACTAGAAAGTGAGGTGGAACAAAGACATTCCCTTACGAAAAATCAAGAGGTAAGTATAATTATAAATATGTTAAACTTGTTTTAGTGAAAATAAAGTAATACTTGTGTGGCTTCTGCCAGCTTACAGTGCATTGTTTTTCATACATGAAATATATAAACATATTTGGTCTTTGTGCCATTTGTGAATAATTGCAAGTTTAAGAACCTTGTGTTTTCAGGTTCATATCCTGGATCTTAAGAGGCAACTTGAGACTGAGACAAACCGTCACATTAACACAAAGGAACTTTTAAAGAATGCCCAGAAAGAAACTGCTATGTTGAAACAGCAGCTTAACAGTACAGAGGCTCAGCTAGCATCTCAGTCATCACAGAGGGCTCCAGGGAAAGGTAAGATGGTTTTCTACATTGAATTTCTCTTTGTTAAACATTGCTGTCTGCAGAATGGTAAAATTCATAATTCATAATAACTTAGAATTAGGAGGACAGTACACTAAATAATAAACCTCTTCATTATTACAATCACATATTCAACCAATTAGAGCAAGGATGATTTCTTAAAGTAAAATTAATGTCCAAGCAGTCTTTGACAAAGGGGAAAAATAAAGCAAAACTTATTGAAGGATCCCTTTTATTTTTATTTGAAAGAACTTAATTCTGTTAGGTTACTTATTTTTAAGTAGCCTTTTCTTTTTTTGTCTGAATCAATAGTGTTTATTGTAAGCCACTATTTTGGTTAGGGCTAACAATTTTATTTAGGGAAGCTTTGTGAGAGTGATTGGTTTTGCCATGTTCCTATCCTAAAAAGACTTCAGTTTTCAACAGAACAGTGGTTTGAAAAACTGAATTAAACCTCATCTGTTAATGAATGTGTTCTAATATTATAGGTCAGCCTAGTACAAGTGAAGATGTGGATGATCTTGTAAGTCGACTAAGACAAGCTGACGAACAAGTTAATGACCTGAGAGAAAGACTCAAGACTAGTTCTAGTAATGTGGAACAGTACAGGGCCATGGTTCTTAGTCTAGAGGAATCCCTTAATAAGGAAAAACAAGTAAGTAGTTGCCATTGCTTATTAGAGCAAAACCAGAAACAAAATGAAAGTTGGGGGTTTTTTTTGTACTACAGTACAGTCTGTAGGATTATGGGAGGAATTAAAAAAAAACTAAAATTAGTTTAAAGGCATTAGAATATAATTTAGTAAGACCATATTTTAGACAATTTTATTAAAACCACTTTTAATCATGGAAATATTAAACCTTTTTTCAGAATAGTTTTAAAATGTTGAATTGTAAATTTGACTCAAAGCTGTATTCTGCCAATGTCTTCCTTCAAAAGAGGGGAATTGACTTTTAAAAACTCCTATAACCCTGTGATCAATGATTAAAAATATTAATTAGCTCTCAATCAAAAGCAGTTAAATTCACACCTTCTGCATCAGTAAGGTCTTCAGTGATGCAAATGAACACTGTACGTGGTATTCATGGGAAAAGCTTAACAATGACCTTCTGATCTGTCATACACTCCACCATGTTAATAGTGAATGAAGCCTGTTCTTCCAAGCTGTTCAGCATATCAAAATAAGATACATTGGGGAAACAGAATTCTCATCTTCTACAGAAGTTACAGTATCAATACACAATGGAGTGCTCTTTATCTTGTATCCAAGTTCTCTGCCTGTCTGTATTCTGTTACTGTAAAAACTTCATCATGGCTTGATCTGCTTTAACAATATCGCAGATTCTAGCACATGATAAAAAGATATGCTGGCTACTGCACATTTGAGTGCAGTCCCCTAAAATGTTTCTTACATGTACTTCATGAGGTATTGCAGCTTTGAAGGAAAAAAAAATACTCAAAACTGTTTGTGATTCTCCACATTTTCAGTGTTGTTATTCTACCTGAGGTGCTGAGAATACCTATTCTGGCTTTGAATTGTTAATAAAATACTGGTTTTGTATCAGAATACCCTATTTAAAGGGAAAAAAATTATCTCTTATGGTGGATTTTAATGAAGGTAACAGAGGAAGTTCGTGCAACAGTTGAAGCTCGTCTGAAGGAGTCTTCAGAGTATCAAGGACAGCTAGAAAAGAAGCTGATGGAATCAGAGAAAGAAAAGCAAGAACTGCAAGAGGAGAAGCGTAAAGCTGTAGAAAATATGGAACAACAGGTGTGCACTGAATGACCCCTCCCTTAAACTCTCTTGTAGAGAGTCCACAAGACTGTACTTTTATGTAATTCCCTAGACTTCAGTTTGTTTTCGCAGTATAGTAGTGTCCAAAACTAAATCTTTTAGGATGTACAAAAAGCTAACTAAATTGGTGAGATGTTTCCAAACATGAGCAGTACATTATCGTTATCACTTTTTTAGGGTGATTGTGTATTTAAAGCTGTTACTGTCTTCCTGAACTTTGAGCAGAGTTTGCAGAAAAACATGAGTAAAAGCCTTTGAGAGAGGTTTCAGAAAACCCTTTTTGGAAAATGAGCCAAAACCCAATTTGTAGCATGCACGTCTTCTAAAACCAGAGTGGTCTATGACCTTGTTTATCTAATATATATTTGGGCTCTTGCTGGGGTTGAAAGACACAAGATGACTACAACTAGAATTACTGCAGGCCCAACTCGTGAAAGAACAGTAATAGATTTTTACCAGGAAAGAGCTCTGTATTTTAATAAGACAAAATCTTGAAAGTATTTCTTTTTAGATTAAAATTAGTATTTAAAAAAAAATAAAATGACCACCCTTTGGTTCTACATTATTCATGATTGTCTACATTCAAAGCCTTGCTGTATTCAATACTCTGTAAAATACTTTGCCATTTAGTCTTTGTTTTGTTCTTCTTTTGTTTTTTCTTGTTGTTACTCTGTAAAATACTTTGCCATTTAGTCTTTGTTTTGTTCTTCTTTTGTTTTTTCTTGTTGTTCCCCCCACCCCATCACTGTAGCTATCGGAACTAAAGAAGAGTCTGTCGACTGTGCAATCAGAAGTTCAGGAAGCTCTTCAGAGAGCCAGCGCAGCTCTAAATAACGAACAGCAAGCCAGACGTGACTGCCAGGAACAAGTACGTTTGTAGTATTTGCCTATTCTAGCCAGAGGTAGTAAACTTAATGTTAGTTTTTCATTGTTTTCGGTTGAACTCAAAACATTTTTTAAAGGTAGTGCTGCTTATCAGAGACTTGTGGAGGCAAGAAAAGTGCTGTAAGAGCACTTTCTCTGTTTTGTAAACAGCTGCTTATATAATGCTTCATTTTTCTACCTCATCAAACATTGTGGTAATACCAGCTAAACTGACTTAGAATATAATACTGTGCTACAAGCACAGTTTGTGTCACATTTAAGAAAACAACAGAAGATACAATGGGTTACTGTTTCTAAGGTCTGTTTTATTATGTAAAAAAATTTATTGGGGAATGCAATTAACTGTTTTTAATGAATTGCTACCTTGGTCTCCTGAGGGAGGAGCAAAAAAACTCCTCACAACAGGACTCCTCCCCCTCCCCCGCAACAGGACACCCCACCACCTTTCGCTCT
>JANZLQ010000095.1:29923301-29941501 GCA_026212715.1 Elanus axillaris
CTCTCGCTCTCTCTCGCTCTCTCTCGCTCTCTCTCGCTCTCTCTCGCTCTCTCTCGCTCTCTCTCGCTCTCTCTCGCTCTCTCTCGCGCTCTCTCGCTCGCTCTCGCTCTCTCTCGCGCTCTCTCGCGCTCTCTCGCTCTCGCGCTCTCTCGCGCTCTCTCGCGCTCTCTCGCGCTCTCTCGCGCTCTCTCGCGCTCTCTCGCGCTCTCTCGCGCTCTCGCGCGCTCTCGCGCGCTCTCGCGCGCTCTCGCGCTCTCGCGCTCTCTCGCTCTCTCGCTCTCTCGCTCTCTCGCTCTCTCGCTCTCTCGCTCTCTCGCTCTCTCGCTCTCAACAAGACAATGGCAACAAGACAATGGAGAAAATACCTTTCTAACCAAAACATGATTGTTATTTTTTGAGATTGTGAGGCAATATGGTATTTAGTAACAACTGATAAAATTGTATTGTTGCCAGCTGTGTTTTAAAGGAAATCTACTTTTCTGGTGAGAAATTTCAGGTGAGAATTTCAGCATCACTGATCAGTGTAAAGGATGCAGAAAAATTTTTGGCTGTTGTTTAATCCAGCCCAAAGTTTAGTAGGCAGACATTTGCATTTTTTTCAGCTAATACTATGACCATAGTCTGTCCTTAGCTTTTTAACCCCATGCAGCGAGTATCTTTGCCCATTCACATGTAGAAGTAACCACTGGATGTTCTTGGACTGATACCTGCCTGTTATCCATGCAGAATCTACAGCAAGAGGTTTGACTGTTGATTAACTATAGAGTGTGTCCTCCTGCTAGCCACTCAAAGAAAATTATTTCAAATTCTAATTTTTCCTGAAAATAATTTCTTTAAGGGAACCATTCTAAGCTTATCGATCCTTATTATACTTGAGAATGAAGAGGTTTTGGCCAGTGGTTTTGTTTTTGATTAGCAGTCACTCATTTTGTCTAGAATTTGAGAATCAATTTGTGCATGTCAAATATATAACATTAAAGATAACAGAATCTATTTTTGTATTTTTCTGTAGGCAAAGATGGCTTCTGAAGCTCAAAATAAATATGAAAGGGAATTAATGCTTCATGCTGCTGATGTTGAAGCATTACAGGCTATTAAAGACCAAGTTGCCAAGAATGCAGCAGTAAGGCAGCAGCTAGAGGAAGCAGCTCGGAAAGCTGAGTCTGAATTGTTAGAGTGCAAAGCGTCCTGGGAAGAGAGAGAGAGAATGATCAAGGTATTATTGTTTTTATGGTTTCAGTGGTTTTTTTTCAGTTAACAGAAATTCAGCCACAGAATTCACAGCCATTAAACAATTTTCTTGTAGGATGAAGCTTCAAAACTTGCATCCCGCTGTGAAGATCTGGAAAAACAAAATCGATTATTACATGAACAGCTAGAAAGTCTGAGTGATAAGATGGTGACTTCTATGAAGGAAGCCATGCCAACTGCTGTGAATGTTTCTCTCAATGAGGAAGGCAAATCCCAGGAACAAATCTTAGAAATCCTTAGGTAAACTTAGCTCTGGACTCTTCTCGGTGGCTATAAATTAGTTGCCAAATTAAATAGTTATGTATTTTATATTTGAAGGATAATGTATAAAATTTAAGTGCTTTTTTGCAAGGTAAGAGGTGGTTGTACTACATTGGTAACTAACAGAGGAGGTTCTACTCCTAGGAAGAAACTGTGAGTCAATTATGACAGGAAGCTAAATTAGATTTTAGCAAACATGATGGGCAAGAAAGATTCATAGAGGTGATGTTTTTCTCATTGTGGTTTTTAGGGGGTTTATGTAGATTTTCAAGAATTTTTGTCTTAGACTTTCTTTTTGATCTTTCTGAACTAATTTCTATACTCAGTAGACCTTCAGATATAAGATACTTCAGCTTAAAATGCTTTGCTTGCACTTTCATTGACATGATGTGTTGTTCATTTTCTTACTGCAGATTTATACGTCGAGAAAAGGAGATTGCAGAAACTAGATTTGAGGTGGCCCAGGTGGAGAGTTTGCGTTACCGTCAGAGAGTGGAGTACTTGGAAAGGGAACTCCAAGAACTGCAGGACAGTCTCAATGCTGAGAGAGAGAAGGTGCAGGTATGGTTGGATAATAGTGTTTGTGATTTCAATAGAGAGGGCTGTACTGTATGTTCTACTCTTTGTCTTTGCTGCCTGTGCCCAAAAATGAAGTTTTGGAAGAATCAGGAGCTTTTAAACTGGGGTTGCTATGTAGCCAAATGGAGGATCTTGTTTTGAGTCCTGTGAAGCAGTGTGGCAATTCCAAAATCACATAAATAGGGAAAATAAAGATAATTTCTCTCAATTTTTTTCCTATCTCCCATTTCTTAAGTGATATTTATTTGTTTAAAATGTCCGCGTGAGATAATCAATGCCATGATAGCTTTCCAAGATGGTGTTATGCCAGATCAAGGTAAGCATACGTGCATGTGCAAGCAAAACAAATGACCGAGTTAAATCTTTTCAAAAGGTAACAGCAAAAACCATTGCACAGCATGAAGAATTAATGAAAAAAACTGAGACCATGAATGTACTGATAGAAACCAACAAGATGCTGAGAGAAGAGAAGGAGAGGCTAGAACAAGAGCTACAACAAATTCAAGCAAAGGTTAGTACTGACGTTCATGTAAATTTTTCGATATTCAAGCTGATGATTTAGTGTCTGCACATACCATTGCTAACTACAATAAATACATGATTTAGATTGTGATTACTTCTTTACGTCATACACAAATGAGGAAATTTTCCATTTAGAATTTCAGAAGACAGTGGTCTACCTAGAACACTGGAAAGTTTACAGTTCAGTTTCATTTAAATGAAACTGAAAATCAGCATTTATCCTTGGCTATAGATATACCAGTAACAAAGACTATATCAGCAGATAAGTGAAAAATGGCACAGGAATACATACAAAGCAGACCACAGGTTTAATGAGAGATACTCCCTCTTCCTGTTTCTACACACCAGTTATTTTAATGGAATCTGGTGCAGTGTTGCTTGGCTTCTAATATGTAATTAATAATCTGTTTTGTACCAAAGTACAAAGAGTGAGAATCTAAGATTGTGAAGTTGTAGCTGTGGTTTTTTCTCTCTGTAGGATCATCCCCTGCTCTTGCTCCTCATCCTTCTCCCTGACCCAGCTGGCTGCTGAAAGGCAGAGAGTTGGAAGAGAAGCTTTGTTATGACTTCTTGAGAGTGTTGATTTTGCTCTTTCTGTCCCTTTTATTATCATTGTTCAAGGCCTACCACACTCCATGTCCTTCAGTGTCATAAAATCCAGAGACTTTAATCCCCATTTGTGTTTTTTCAGGTACGCAAGCTTGAGGCAGATATTCTACCTCTACAGGAGTCTAACGCTGAACTGAGTGAGAAAAGTGGAATGTTGCAGGCAGAGAAAAAGCTGTTGGAAGAAGATGTTAAACGCTGGAAAGCCCGGACTCAGGTGGGGAACGTGTATTTTCAAAGATGTTGGGGGAAAAAAACCCAAAACAACCAAACTAAAAACCTAAATTTTCTTAAAAACAACAACAAACTAAGACATGTATTTTAATTATAAAGCATTGTTTATGCAGCTTCAAAATAGGCTATTCTAATTCATAGACATTCCAAATCAAAATGCAAAAGCAGTAGCTCTAATTCAAAGAGATTTTTCTGGATATGACTTATAATCATCTTATGAAAATGCAATTTTCAACCTTTCAGCATTTATTGAGTCAACAGAAGGACACTGATCTCGAAGAGTATAGGAAGCTGCTTTCAGAGAAGGAGGCAAACACCAAGCGTATACAACAGATGAGTGAAGAAACAGGCAGGCTTAAAGCAGAAATAGCCAGGTGTGTTATAAGTTAATTAGTAAAAAGTTTTTTGCAAAGTATTTTAAATAAAGCTGTATCTCTAAGTGTAATTTCTTAACTGTCTCCATGTAACTATGAAACCTGTGGTATTCTTACTGTAGCTTGATAATATGCAGGTAAAATGAAGTGAGAATTGTTTTTGAAGCTGTCTTTTAGCTGAACTTACTCTAAACTAGTGTATTGAAAAATAATTTGTATTCTACAAATACTCACTTGTATTGCAAAATCCTGGAAAACAATTCATTAAAGATAAAGCTTGTGATATTGCATAAATCAGCAGTATTGAAATGTATTGATTATTTCAAACATCTCATTTGTATCTTCCTCTAATTTCTTGTTATTCAGAACTAACGCATCCTTGACTACAAGCCAGAATCTTGTTCAGAGCCTTAAGGATGAAGTAACTAAAATAAGAACAGAAAAGGATACTTTGCAGAAAGAACTAAATGCTAAAGTTGCTGACATACAAGAAAAAGTGAAAACTATAACACAGGTTAAGAAAATTGGGCGCAGGTACAAGACTCAGTACGAGGAGCTGAAAGCACAGCATGATAAGGTAGACAGAATTTCATGGCAAATGAAGAAAAAGTGTATTTAAAAAAGTATGTTTTCATCTAGAGTCACGTATAATCTAGCTAATGGTCTTTGTGTTCCCTTAGTGTAGTATGTATGAGTACTTATCTGTGAAGAGAAAAGCAGGAAATCAAATAGTTTATTCTGCTGTTACCTTGAACTGCCACAAAACATGAGCTGCATATCTCTTAAAATTTTGTGGTATTCTTAACAGAACTTTAGCATTCATTAGAATTCCTAGGTTTTGCCCAGAACTTTTTAAATGATAGGTTTGCAAGCAGAAGCAACTTGTGGAAATAATGACATCCTAATCAGATAGTACCCTTTAGCCTGATACCACTTAATATATTTCAGATGGTTGCGGAAGCATCAACTCAGTCTTTCGTAGAACAACAAGAAGAACAAGTTTCTGTCCAGGAAGTACAAGAGCTGAAAGACACTCTCAGTCAAGCTGAAGTGAAGACAAAGACTTTGGAGGCTCAGGTTGAAAGTTTACAAAAGGTAAGAACAGTTTCAGAGTACTGTACTCTATTGCAATCTTAAATGTGTAACTGTGATGAATGCGGTGGTGTTTTCTGTGTGTGTGTGCACATGTATGCACATAAATATCTGAAGTGACCTATTTGTGCCTCTACATTGTTGGGAAAGAGGGACTTCAAACCTGGTTTAAATCCTGTGTCTAGCATGTCTCACATTGTTTCTTGCAATCAATAAGCGGGAAAGAGAATGCTGTTCTTTCAACTATTGCATTCAGAGAGGGCTTGGATTCCCCTCTTGTGGATTAGAAGCCTTTTAACCTTAATAGAGTGGTCAGCTAATACTAGGTCCCTGGATCTTGTTGACAAATACATAACCCAAAGTAGCTGGTTGTGGCCAATAGTTGCGCTCTCTCTCTCTCTCTCTCTGTCTAGACTATAGCAGAAAAGGAAACTGAAGTTAGAAGTCTTCAGGAGCAGATAACACAGGTACAATCAGAACTTGGTCGTTTTCATCAAGATCTGCAAGAGAAGACTACACAGGAAGAACAGCTCAGGCAACAGATCACTGAGAAGGAAGAGAAAACTAGGAAGACGTTGCTTGCAGCCAAGCAGAAAATAGCACAGTTATCTGGTATTACATTATTTTTTTACTGTCCTTAAGGTGTTTTCTTCTTTTTGGGTTTCTGTTTATTCCTATGGAGAAGCATTTAGAAAGGATGGTTTGGAAAACAGGGCTTTATATTTTATTTGAAAGTTTTTTCTAGATTAGATGTTACAGGAATTGTTCTAAAACTTAAATTTTAATAACTTCAGGAGATGATAGAAATATATAACTAGCTGTAGACTGAAGGTAAAAAAAGTTTTGCTTGGTTTTGGTCAGCCAACATAACCCCCATTTTTATCCTTCTGTTGATAGAGTAGATTGACTCTACTAACAACTTGGGGAATTCTCCCCTTTACTCTTGCCTTCCCTAAGTGTGCAGGTGCAAAACATACTGCCTCCTCTATTTTTAATTGATGTCATGAGGAATGATGGCGTAAAAACTTGCTGAAAACATCTTGTTCTTTCGTGACTACTTTATTTCATTATTTATATATAGTTATTATATAATTTTACATTTTAAATTACTTTTTAATTGCAAATAAATAGAAAAATAGTATGTAAAAGTTAAAATTACCTCTAAGAGCTCCTTTGATAGCTTTATGGTTTTAAGATTTCAAAATACTTCAGTAACCTATTAAAACAGCCAGGTATTCAGCATGCAGAGACTTAGTAGGCAGCTTTACAGTGGCAATACTGAATTCTTTCCTATTCAATTAGGTACAAAAGAACAGCTAACAAAAGAAAATGAAGAGTGGAAGCAAAAGAGCAGCTCATTAGAAGAGCAGAAGACTGAATTGGAGGTGCGGATGAGTGCACTCAAATCACAGTATGAAGGTCGAATTTGCCGTCTGGAAAGAGAGCTTAGAGAGCAACAAGAGCGACACCATGAACAGCGAGATGAGCCACCAGAGTCTACAAACAAGGTACAAAATTCTTTTAGCTATTTGTGTGAGAGGAAATAAATAGCTTGCATGTCTCATGACTGAATGAGAACTACAGCTGTCAGTATGAACACCATTATCCAACGTGGTTTGTTTTTGTGTAAACAGTAGTTAATGCTCAGAACTGCTGTATGTGAAGGTGCTTTCTCTAAACATCCTAAATAGCAGATGGAAATTCTTGTCATAGGACTCCTACACTTAAAAAAAAAATAAAATATCAGTGAGCCCAACAAACTGTGCACTATTCAAAGTCCCATGGTTTTGGAAATATACAAGTTGGCTTTAGCGGGGATTCAGAACTTAATTTAAACCTTATTTCGTGCCATATTCAGATTTCCCAGCGCTAATTCCCAGCATACAGTTACACATTCACTGTGAATTAGCCAATGAGCTGTTTGCGCTCTGCTCTCTATTTTTGTATTTTTATCCATGTATTCAGTGTAATGGGATCTAGCTGCTATTGTCTCAATAGCTTCAGAAAATACCGGAGAAATTGCTGCATTGTTTTACATACTTGGTATGACTGATATGATTTGTTTTGAAGAATTTGCAATAATAATGGAGCCTGACTAGGTATGCTAGCAAATCTGTTAGAGAAACTATTGCTAGTAAAGAGATGTGTCTGCTGAAGTATTTACCAAATTACTCACTCCGTTTCATGTTTACGTGGCATGATACTTCTGTTTCTTACTTAATAGGTCCCAGAACAGCAGAGGCAAATCTCACTCAAGTCTACTCCAGCTTCAGGTGAAAGAGGAATGTGAGTTGAAGAGTTTGGGGTTTTTGCAGAGTTTCTGTGGGTGACGGGTTTGGGGTTTGTCTTCATCTAGTTGCTCTTCTTTTTAGTAAGCCACTGGCTTTTCACAGGTTTTCTTGAGCAACTTTGAAGATACTGATTGACATATGTTTCTCATGTTTTCTCAGCTACATTTAGGTAGTAAAGTTTTTAAGCTGTTAAATTGTCATATTAACCACCAGGGAAATGGTGTCTGGAAAACATAAAAGATTTTTAAAATGGTTTCAGACCTCAAGATTCTTGAAGTTGTACAGTTTTGATTATTACCTTTAACCTTTTTGGTTTTGTGAGGGATCTTCCTTGTGCAAGAATCTCCAACAGGAGAAACAGACTAAACAGGTGGTAACTCTAACAAAAGATAAAATAGTCAAATGACTAAGCTCTAAAATGGGAAATATTACTGTATTACTAAGTTTAGGTAACAAACTCCCTTTCAGTTTTTATGACAGCATCCTTTCAAAAGCAAGGCTTTAAGAAATGCCTTTTAAAATTTGGCTGATCATCTCCTCAACCAAGAGGTGATGTTGCTCTGGATTGAGTTGAATCAGTTAGTTTTAATGTCAGATTTATTACTCACTATAATAAAGACCCAGTATAGCTAATGGTATGAGCTACACACTGCTCCTTTTGATCTGCTTACAAATTTCTAGTTGATTACCTTTGAAGAAATCTGTTAAACCTCTGAGCTGGACAAAATGCTGCTGATGGCATAGTGGGTCTGTCTTTTTTCTTTGTGAACTATAAAAAAATTTTGGAAGACAATTCGTTACACCCTTGTCAGGCTTTTAAATTTTAACCTTTAAAAAACAGTATTTCTGCTATGATAATATATTTACATTTGGTATTTTTTAAAAACTGCTTTCTGCACTACCATGATGAAACCAATACCATGTTTTTCAGTGCTAGCACTTCAGATCCACCAACAGCAAATATTAAACCAACTCCTGTTGTGTCAACTCCAAGTAAAGTGACTGCTGCTGCAATAGCTGGGAATAAGTCTACTCCAAGAGCCAGTATCCGTCCAATGGTTACTCCTGCTACAGTCACTAATCCTACCACTACTCCAACAGCCACAGTTATGCCTACGACACAGGTGGAGACTCAGGAAGGTGAGCATTTTAGTACATAAGGATCTACAGTAATCATAAATGCTACCTTTGCCTTGAAATCTCAGTAATTAGTTTGACAGTACTTCAAATAGTTTTATTGTCCCTGCATCTCTTTCAATATCACACTTTCATGACCACTTCTGTTGTAACAAAGTTCATGATTCATCAACTGAAGTTGGGTATAAGCAATGTTAACTCAATCTGCAAAACATTGAGTCTGCTTATTTAGGGCATTCTGAAATGATGAACGTGAACTGTACTAGATAATATGAAGACAGTTGAATGTGCTACTGTTTGCCTTTCAGCTATGCAGTCAGAAGGACCTGTTGAGCATGTTCCAGTCTTTGGAAGCACTAGTGGGTCTGTGCGTTCCACCAGTCCTAATGTTCAGACATCTCTCTCTCAGCCCATCTTGACTGTTCAGCAGCAGACTCAAGCAACTGCTTTTGTGCAGCCCACTCAGCAAAGTCATCCTCAGATTGAGCCTGCTAATCAGGAGCCATCCCCTACCATTGTAGAAGTTGTACAGAGCTCTCAAATAGAGAGGCCTTCCACTTCTACAGCAGTGTTTGGAACAGGTTGGTTTTATTTTATAGGCCTACCTTTTTGAATAGTTCCTTTTAAGTAGCTCCATTTGAACCCTTATCAAACCAGGCAAAGAATTTGCTCTTTTCCCTAACCCCTCCCCCCGTAGTTTATTGGTTACACATTTTACAAACTTCTGAGGTTAGGCTTATTTCTTGAACCTTCAGAAATGGTACCTCTGAAATGCTATTGTTACTGATTTCTTAAAGCAGAAGAGAAAAACTCATGTGTTTATCTATTCAGAGCAGCATTGGGGTTTAATATGTTAAACCTTACTGCGTCTGTTTCCATGGTACTGTTGGAGCAAGGTTAATTTTAGGACCCATGAGTAAGCTACTTAAGCTGTAATATAAAATACAGAGATGAACACTAAGCTACTCATTGTGGTACAGTGCACATCTATTTGCCCTGCATAGTACAGATTTTGGTGTAAAACGTTTATTCCCCCAAAATACACTTTTGTGAACTGCTTTTTTTGTTTCCTAGCTGATTTCCTAGCTGATGTTTCCTTCTGTTAAACTTGTAGATGAGCTTTTCAGAATGAAAGATGTGAGAAAAAATATTTTAATTGTACCCTGAAACTTACATTTGGGCTCAGTCGGGTTGTGAATGTAGGTCCAAGAACATAAGACTTGTAACCGAAGGGGCTGATGTTTTCATGTCCTAGGAAACAGCACAAAGTGATTCTATCTGATTCTACTTGTTATCATTCAGTGCAGAATCAGACAATCTTCACAGTAAAATACCAAACCTTTTGATTTTGTTTTGTATATTTTTTGTTCTGAAAATAACAGAAAGGCTCTTTTAAGTTTCAGCTACCCCAAGTTCTTCACTGTCTAAACGTCCACGAGAGGAGGAGGAGGATAACACTGTGGAAAACTCGGACCAAATTTCAGAGGAAACAGTGGATGTACCTCTTCCAAAGAAACTGAGAAGCGTACAGAGAGTTGGACCTGAGGTTTGTTAGAACACAAAAGGCTACTACTTAATCTGTCCTTTTGGAAGACTTTAATAGGAAGAGGGAGTATATTATGTCAGAGCAAGTCAGTTAATTCTTAATGTCACTTTTTCATCTATTGCAGAGGCAGCAATTATTTTGGGGTATCGTAAAAGGCAGAGGTTATATCAGTTGCAGTGAATGATGCAAATCTTAGTAAACTGTAGGATGGAAGAGAGAGGGCCATGTCCTAGCATTGAGGAGGAAGAAATTAAAACATTTTTCAATGTTGTCTGGAAGGTCACTATCTACAGTTATTCTGGAATAAAATATAGTGTACTTGAGGAGATGCCAAGGAAGCAAAGATGAGTTCCATGGAAAAGCTTACAGGGGATGCATGTGAAATACTGGTGTGAGGGAATTGGGATGTCCTGCAAAAAAAGAATGAACTCGAGACAGAACCTCACAACAGGCAACTCACAAAAAATGTTAAGGAAGTCAAGATGTTTTATTAACTCTGCATGAGAAGAATGTTGCACAACAGAAAAGGGCAAGATTGTGTAAGAACATTATCACTTAATTAGCTGAGAGGCTGGAGGTGGAATGGGAAACCTTGAGGGTTGTTTTTTTGCTCCTGAAAAGATTTAGAGATGCTGAGGTCCAGTGGACTGGAATGAGGAAATTGTATTTCTCCAGGGCAGAGAAATCTGGGGTGCTAGATAAAAGCAGAGCTAAGGAATAATAGTACAAGGGGAACAAAATGTTGCCTATGAGCTTTGTGGGAAAAGATAATTTTTTTTAAAAAAGTTAAAAAAAATCTCAAACATCTTAAAGAACCAAACTTTAGGGCTAATTGTCTTTTAAATGAGAAAAATACATGTTCTTTCAGGAGGAAGTGACAGCAGAAGAGAGCACTGATGGTGAGGTCGAAGCTCAAACATACAATCAAGACTCGCAAGACTCAATTGGAGAAGTAAGCACATTTGAAAAGAAAAATATCAGCAGAAATAGCTATCTTTTTTTATCTCAAACTCTCAAGATATTAAGAAATGAAATATCAAATCAGATCTTGCAGATTTCCAGTGGAAACCACTTAAAACCATTTAAAGCTTAGACTTGCTGTGTTCAACGATAGACACTCAATTCTTGTTGCACTCTACACATACCTATATTAAAATTCAGAATGTTAATGAAGGTTTTCAATTTGGAATTTTAATTTGATGGGTTGATTTAGAAACCCTAGTATCCTTAATTCCAGTTTTATATAGTGAAACTGAAATGTAAAGGTAAAATGAGTCATAGTCTTAAAGCAGAATTTTATTTTTCAGTTCTTTGCTTAGTCCTTTGGAGTACTCTCTTTGGTTTCTGGCTTTTTCTTTCACAGAAAGATTTGACAAATCCTTAAGCAAGCTTAGTGTTAGATGGATCATGATGTGATAAACAGATGAAAAAGTTGGGTTTGTTCCAGTTTTGTAAACTGCCCCTTGTAGCTGTGTTAGGAAAGCCAAATATAAGTGAAAACCATGAATCTCCTTTCACCTCAGAAATGAGCAACAGTGTTGTGGTAATTCTTTTAACTTGGCAAAACCTCATGTTGAGGTGTGGAATCTATTTTGTTTAAGCAGTGGTGGGTACTGAGTCTTTAATCAGTCATTTTTCCCCTCATATCCTTCACATGTTTAAAAGGTATGACAAACATCTTGCTGTTAAAGCCCAGCTGTGTGCTTTCTATTCCACAGGTATCTTTAAACCTTCTTTAATTAACAGTTCTAGTACTTAATGTGATTATTTGAATCCCACTGCCAACCATTTGCAACATTGAAGTGACGTGTTCAGAAAACAGCAGAACCTAGTTATCATGCCTAAACCAAAAGTCTCAAATGCTACAAAATGTATGTGGTAGTCCTGATTTCTCTCTTTTTTTTTTTTTTTAAGAGGTTGTGGTGGACTCTCTCTGATGCAGGTTTTTTTTCTGAGCGTTTTTAGTCATACTTGTCAGATTAGTTTCAAATGTTTTGAATATACATACATGCTGAATAGAAAGAGAGCTATTTGCTACCTCTGTGTCTGGCTATCATGTGAATTGCATTACTGTTCCTCCAGACCAAAAGAACTCTAAAACAGCAGCTCAGAGTTCATGCTTAGAAGAGAGATGGTTGTTCCTTGATCTGGGGAGACTTTTAGTTGTCTGTAGTTGATTGGTGACAATCAACTGTAGTGTTTGTTCTCTTTTGTCCTTTCCTATCTTGGTTAGTTATTAAGCAACAACAGTAACTAGTGTTTCTTTTGTAAGTTTTTCTCTTCTCATCCCATCACCAATCTTGTGCACTGGTAGTAACTGCAGTGTTGGTGAGGTGCTCAGAGTGCCCTTCTCAGTAACCAGGCAATTGTTCTGGCTGGATGTGAAGGGCAGAGTGCTGCCTCAGCTGTCAGCAATGCTCCATATATCTGTATTTACTTATTGTGCAAGTGTTGTCAATAGCTCTTTGGTTATCCAAAGTAGATGGCTAGACATTCAGACAGCAGATTTTCATGGATGTGCATTCAAATACATCATATATGGATACAGTATCTCTAGTGATGGCACCCATACCAAATCAGATTTGGTAGTGATTGATAAAACACTTGTGTGATAGATTAGGCCTCCATTTGATTGAGACTAAGAGCTAAGAGCTCTTAGAATTTCAATGAACACTTTCCTGATGCACATCTAAAAATTGTGTATGCCACACAATTTTTTTTCCTCTGGTAATTTGCCTTTATATTTATAGGGTGTTACACAGGGAGAGTACACTCCCATGGAGGACAGTGAAGAAACTTCTCAGTCTATCCCAATAGATCTTGGACCCCTTCAGTCAGATCAACAAAATACTTCTTCATCTCAGGATGGTCAATCCAAGAGAGATGATGTCATTGTAATTGATAGTGATGATGAAGATGATGATGATGAAGAAAATGAAGGCGAGCAGGAAGTATGTATATAATGGAATTATTTATTAACTACTTAATTTATGATTTTATCTTTGATCAGATGTAAAGCTCACTGTGCAGAACTAATTTAAATTTTTTAACTGTACAAATGGTCTGTATTTTTGTAGTGTGGACTTCTAGTGTGTTAAAGATACTTGCTAATTCAGCTTGATGTTTTTTAAAGTCATAAAATTCCACAGTGCCTCTAAACTATCTCTAACCATTAACACAAGTTTTTCAACGTACGAGGATGGTATCTGTGAGGAGAGGCTGGGAGCTGCCCTGTGCCAGACACAGCCTGTTCCAGCTGGCTCTGCAGTGGCTCCACTGCATGACACACCGAAGCCCATCAGCTGGTGGAAACATATATAAGAAAGGGCAAAATGCTGCATGGCAGTGTTAGTGTGAGGAGGGGGGGCAGGGGAAATGTGAGAAACAGTCCTGCTAACACCCATGTTGGAGAAGAATAAGGGGGAGGAGGTGCTCCAGGCATCAGAGCAGATACTCCTTATAGCCCATGGAAGAGACCAAAATGGAATGGGTATTACCTCTGCAGCCTGTGGTGAGGACCATGGTGCTGCTGGCAGATATTCCCTGAAGGAAACTGGAGCCCATGGAGGTGTAGGCTTTTCTCCCAGGAACTGTGGCCCATGTTGAAGAGCCAATGCAGGAGCAGGTTTATCCTGAAGGATGGCAGCCTTTCAGTGGGAATGACCCACTGCTGGAGTACTTCTTGAAGGACTGTGGTCTGTGGAGAGGACCCACGCTGGAGCCGGGGGGGGGAAGTGTGAGCAGGAAGGAGTAGCAGAAGGAAACTGTTATGGACTGACCACAGCCTCCCATTCCTTGTCCTGTCTGCCCTGCTTGGGTTGGGGAAGAGGGAAGAGGAGTTGGGAATGAGGGAGTGAAGTTGAGCCTGGGAATAAGGGGATGGCCTGGGGTGGGGGAGATGTTCTAGTTTTTGTCTGTTTCTTACCATCCAACCCTATTTTTAATTGGCAACAAATTAAATTAATTTCCCCCGAGTTGAGTCTGTTCTGTCCATAATGGTAATTGGTAAGTGATCTGGCTGCCTTTATCTTGGTCCTCAAGCTTTTCCATCTTATTTTCTACCCTTGTCCTGTTGGAGAGAGTGAGGGAGTGGCTGGGTGGGTGTCTGGCAGCCAGTCAAGGTCAACCTACCACAGCAGTTGAAAAATACATACAGCTGCTCTGTGGGTAGTAAATGCTAAACATTTTCAGAAAGAGGTTCACAGACAGACATGGTCTATGTACCACAAAGTGAAGTCTACCACTTCAACATGTGAAATTATTCCACTACCCTTTCTGCACTTCCTTAAGGTTTTTTAATGGTCTTATCATAGGATTATGAGGATGAGGAAGAGGAAGATGAGGATGATGATGAAGACACAGGGATGGGAGACGAAGGTGATGACAGTAATGAAGGAACTGGTAGTGCTGATGGTAATGATGGATATGAAGCAGATGATGCTGAGGTAAGATACGTACCTTCTTTTATAGCCTGTTACATTACAACACTAATTTATTCCAAGAAATTTATCTGCACAGATTTGAGTCCTTGAAAGAATATCTTAGTATGAATTCAGAAAATTGAGGCTGCTAGTAGGTGATAGTAATTTCTGTGTTTTCACAAGAAAAATCAACTTCGAATGTTTAAGAGGGCTGAATGAAAATGCAAGGTACAGGAGTCAGCAATAAATACTGTAGTTGCAAAGCTAGTAAGGCGGTTTCTTCAAAAGCTGGATATTTCACTGTCTATTACTATTAAGTGGTGATGGCTACATTCTTGCTTCTTGATGTACAGATATGCAAAACTTCTGAAATTTCATAGTTGTGTACATTTACATGATTTTATAGATATTTACAGAAATATTTTAAGATTTTCATAGATTTGACTGTTTACTTTTTGAATAATTTTAAACTGCTTTTATATTCTCTTTACAGCCTATAAGTTGTTTAGTGCTAAGTCATACTATGTTTATGTGGGGGCTTTTTAGGGTGCTGACGGTACAGATCCTGGAACAGAAACTGAGGAAAGCATGGGAGGAGGTGAAAGCAACCAGAGGGCAGCTGATTCTCAAAACAGTGGTATGGTTATTCCATGTTTCTTCAAAGTCTGTGTCTGTAAGGGCGGAAAATGTAGAAGCTGCTCTGCATGTGTTAAAATATGCACTTAAAAGTAAGAATATAAGGTGAAATGCTGAAGACCATTTTAACCTGAAATGTAGATTCTTTTCAGATGTTCTTTTCTGGATAAGTTCTACATTCCTTTAAAAACCCTGCAAGTCCTGGTTGCTATGGAAACTGCTGGTGATGACTCAGATTAATCTCTCTCTAAATCAGCACTTGAATAATCAATAGTTTGTTTCAGTGCTGGTGGTGATGTAGCTGGCACAAGTCCTCTTTTAAGCAATTTTAAGTAACAGTACTGAGCTGTCCCCACTCTTGCAAGAGTAATACTATCTGTGTTAATGTGATAGCAGAATTTGAAGACTTGTCTTCATGTTTTCAACTCAGTTTGGAGAACATGGGTTTAGTCCTATGCTTCTGTCTGTTTTAGGAGAAGGGAGTACAAGTGCTGCAGAGACCACTTTTCCTCATGAAAGTTCAAGAGAACAGCAGCCATCTTCTGCCTCAGAGAGACAGGCTCCTCGGCCCCCACAGTCACCACGCAGACCACCACATCCACTGCCCCCACGACTAACTATTCATGCTCCTCCTCAAGAATTGGGTCCCCCAGTACAGGTATAAACTAGTGTTTCAGAAGACTTTGAAAAAATTACTGTATGATTTCTTCTAAATAAAACCTAAGTACTCTGCCTATTGTAAAAATAGATTACATGTATTTAGCATCCTAAAAATGGTAGCTGAGCAGACTGACTTAACATGTCTCACCCTGCAGATTATGGCCGGACAGGGAACATTAAAAGCAGTAAGGCACTCATGATGGATTTGTATCTTGAAGTTACTATGCCAGTGTTGTTTCAGTTGGTGACGGCTAATATTTCCACTACAAAAGCTGTTCTTGAACAGGTTGTAACTCAGACAGATCGGCAGGGGTTTTTATTAGTCTCTGCCCCCGTGCAGATTGGGCAAAGGAGTGTTGCCATTCATTTTCTAAGTTAAACCTTTCACAGTTAGTGCCTGACCCATGATTATGCTTTGACATAGACCTGTAGAGTTTTTAAATTAAAACATCACAACCTGAATTTTGCAAAAATATCCTGACTGAAATCATCCTTTACCATTAACTTGTTCTAAGGCTTGTGACCATGATATTTTTGTGTTCAAGTTTTCTGTCCTCAGTAGAAAGTTGAGTAAAATAGTTGTCACTTAACCAGAAATTAAACCTACATGTTTCTTTTTTGCGGTTAGACCAGGCAGCAAATACAAGATGTGGAGTAGCTGCTGCCATGGTCTATTCTTTGAGAAGGTATGATGCCTGTACTGAGCAGTGTTTTACATTGATGTGTAATTGTTACACTTCATCATTTAGCCACTATCCTTGGTTCTGATTGAACAATTGTATGTTATTAGAATTCCAGGAAAGCATTCACACTACTTCATTTTTTCTTTACTATAAAGAGAATCCAGATGACTCGAAGACAGTCGGTAGGGCGTGGACTTCAGCTAACTCCTGGTATAGGAGGGATGGTAAGTATATGAAAGTCTACTACTAAAAAACCTGCATTGAGGGGACATTCATAACTCTTGGGTTTTATTTTGTTTTTTAAAGAAGTCTAGCTACTGACTTCAGACATTGGATGGTCTTTCTACCCTTGCAGATAATGCCTTAGTCCTGTTAATTTCTGTATTAATGGAAGACAAATACTAGAAAAGTCCCAGGAAGCTAAAGTGCTTCAAAAGAGATTGAGCTGATTTTGTCCAAGGCAGTTTTAATTACTTGCTTTTAGAATCAGTCCTTAAAGTGGATATACTACTGGAAAAAAATATAAATGTTTTCAGCTTCATCCTAAGGGAACAAGGTTTAATTCATTTATGCTTTTTGTCTGTTTCCTTCAGCTAATTTTGAACCCTTTATCCAATTTTAACTCTATTTGACAGAACGAATGTGAGTTCAGTAAGGGAGGGGCGAGACTCACTGATTAAAAAAGTATCTTTTCTGAGATCAAAGGCATCAGCTCAGTTTTTGATTCTGCTTGGCTTGCATGTACCTGTGATTTGATTTCTGCTTGGAACTGGCCTCAGTACCTACTGATTTTTGCTTGGACAGTAGCTGAGCACATGTGAGGGAGCTTAGGAATGTTTTGGAGAGAAAGGTTTGAAAGGTACAGGAGGAGGGCAAGGAGATGAAGAGAATGCCTTATGAAGAATGAGGAAAGAGGTTGCTGAGGTTTCGGGCTTTATAGGCAATAGAGGAACAAAGGACACAAATCTATGGGGAACAGATTATTTGATATGTGAAAAATCCCATATGGTAGGTACATTACAAAGATTCCTTTGGAGTCAATGGGGAGATGTAGCACTTTGATGGTACAGTGATCCCATGGAGTAGATGTTTAATTTGAAAGATGGGCGCTCTGCAAGTGTATGGTTTTTCTTTTGGTTTGGTTTGTGTTTCTTTACTGCCTGTAAGGGTGATGTATAACACTAGCTCAGATGTCTGAAATTAGACAAGAATTTTGTTAGAACTAAATCTATCTTTGTTTTGCTGGACAATGTGGTAAAGCAAACCAACCTTTAACTTGACTTGGTAGAAACTGGAAATACATTGTAGGCTCTCATACCAGTCTCTATTTTTTCCAGCAGCAGCACTTCTTTGATGATGAGGACAGAACAGTTCCAAGCACACCAACTCTTGTAGTTCCACATCGTACAGATGGGTTTGCAGAAGCCATTCAGTAAGTAGATGTAAAGGAAAAAAAAAGGCATTCATTTCTTTCTGTTTTTCAGTGGAATGAAAATAAATTCAAATGCAATGAACTTGTAATTGGAGTAACGTGCTAAAATATGTTAAGTAATATGATAGATGACTGCATCTACAGGTAAGTAATCATTATTTGAAGTGTATCATGAAACTTATCAGCAAATTAGGAAATTAGGAGACAGATCATCTCCAATGTATTTGTCATGGTTTAACCCCAGCCAGCTACTAAGCATCACCCAGCTGCTTACTTACTCCCTGCCTACCCTGCCCCACCCAGTGGGATGGGGGAGAAAATTGGGAAAAGAAAAAAGTAAAATACGTAGGTTGAGATAAGAACAGTTTAATAGAACAGAAAAGAAGAAACTAACAACGATAATAACACTAATAAAATGACAACAGTAATAATAAAAGGATTGGAATGTACAAATGATGCACAGTGCAATTGCTCA
>JANZLQ010000095.1:29956883-29970755 GCA_026212715.1 Elanus axillaris
GGAGACTCTGCCTTGGTCGTTGGTGCCTCTGTGGCTTCAGGGGTTGTGTCTTCAGGTTTTGGGGTGGTGGGAGAGTCAGCTTCAGTTAGTGGTTCCTCTGTATACTCAGGGGTCATGTCTTCAACCTTAGCGGTGGTGGAATAGTCTGCCTCTGTCACTGGTGCCTCTGTGGCTTCAGGGGTTGTGTTGTCAGGTTTTGGGGTGGTGGGAGAGTCTGCCTTGGTTGTTGGTACTGCTGTTGTCTCAGGGATATCTGTCTGACCCGTTGTTGTCTCTTTGGTTTTTGTTGCTTTTATGGTAGTACTTGTAGTAGGTGGTAAAGTGGGTTTTGGAGCTGTTGTAGTTGCTTTGATTGTTGTGGTTGCATCAAGATGTTTTGTAGTTGGAGTAGGACTGGTAGCTTTCTTTTCTATTCCATTGCCACTATCTATGAGAAAACAAATATATATTAAATTAAGACTTTTGAATTGCAGTGCATTCACCATTTTCATATTATTTATTATACCAATTAGAAAGAGCTGCTTGTCTTTTGAATAGCAATAGTTGTTTTTATGGTATTTGCTCTGAAATCTTTCTGTGTAAAGTTGCACTTAATTAGCTTTAAAGTGGTTGAAACATATTTAAATTAGCAAGGGGAAAAAAGGATATATGGAAACCCAAGTAAAATGCCAGTTTATGGACTTAGGTAACTGTCAAAGGATAAATAATTTAGAAGAGCAAAACTAACTTGGATTGGGTTAAATGTGAATTCCTTTTGTCTGCATGGGACTTTGCAGCACCTTAGCTAAGTTTTAAGTAATCCTTTTGGCTCAGCTGTTGCAATTCCGAGTGCAGTATCGTGGGGTTTAGTTTGGTGTTTGTAGGTGAGGCCACCTGGTGTTTCCATCCTTTTTCATGGAAGGGGAACCATGCTATAAAATATAGTCCTTCTAATAAGACACTTCCCTTCTCAGTCTGTTCTTTTGATTTATTACTCTGACCTTAATTGTAAAATGGCCTGCAGCGATGATCTGGGCTTGAAGGAGAGAGGTAGGGTAATGGGAAGAAAACAAACTCTCTAAGTACAGACACCTGACTGCACCTCCTACTGTATCTTTATATCTCAGATGTTTTTCTTCTTTGTTATTTACAACTTTAAGACTGTCTTTACTTGTATGTATAGTTACATTGACTTAAGTAAAATTGTTTATATAGCTATATTCAGTAAAAAGTAACAGTAAATGCTTCTGCAGTTTAATCTCTCACTAAGTGTTATCTTGCTGAAGTTTTGCCTTTAGTTCTGTTTTCACGTAGGTTTTGTTTTGTTTTCTAGGATTCCTGCTGTGTTGCTGCCTACCATTACAACTGAATTGGCATTTGTTTCTCGAAAACCTGAAAAAAACAAGTGCAGCATCATGTGGTTTGGGGCCATGTTCAGCTTTTGAACAAATCTAAAAATATAAAAAGATCTGACCTTCTGCTGATGGTCAGGGCCTGATGACTGTTAGCATCACTGATGCTGTGTGTCTCCTAGCAGAATGGAAGAACTTACAATACTGCAGTGTGAGAAATAGTCCATGTGTAAATATATTGTAGAAACTGTGTGGTATAAGCTGAGTGTTACAGAACAGGTTTTCATCCCACCCAATGTCTCTGAAATACCATAAGCCAAGTGGGATCCTGTTAATAGTTATTTGAATTTCCTTAATTTTATTTCATTTAGCCCACTATATCAATTTTTTTCTAATAGGAAATTGCCACAGCAGAAAGGCAAGTACTCCAAATCTAAAATAAAAAAAAAGTAGGTGTTAAAATATTGGCCAAAATTGATTTCTAGTCTTATTTCATTTTTGTTACGTCAGGTTTCAAGTTCAAACTGATCTCCTGAGTTATCACTTAAAATGCTGGAACAGAATATCAAAGAACACAGGAAGGCAACATATTTTCCATTCAGAAAAAAATAAGTTATGTGTTTTCTGAAGCTGCATGAGGCCTGGCTTGATTAAAGCTAGGGAAACCTGCTAGGAGATTTTCCTATCTTGGTCCTGCCAATTCATCAGTGCCCCAAAATACAACACCCTTCCTGTTTCAGCAGTGGAGTTTGTCCAAAACTGACAATGGTGTGTAATGTATTTTTGGAAGATTTGTGTGAAAGTCCAGTAGGGATGCAGGAGACATCTGTGCTAAGTGAACTCTCCAAAGTCAGTAACCTGAGGTCTAGGTGAGGTAATTAGTTTATAAACGGAGTGGTTCCAAGCTTGGTAACTGTCTGGTAATGTCTCACATTGACTTTCTATTTCCAGAGCAGGAAAATGGTCTTTAATGTTCCTTCAGGTAACACCCATCCTGTTTAATTCATATACTTTCCTACCTTCCATAACTTCATGGGGCTGTGTTACTTCCTCAGGCTTCTTTTCCTCATTTTTGGATGACCTTTTAGATGCTGGTTTGTTTGCTGGAGGAGTTTTTGGTGATGCCTTTACTGTGTGTGCTGAAAGAAATAAAATAATCTGTTAATGGGAGAATTTTTTCTTTATAAGAAGAAAGTGATTACAAAATTTCAGTGACCATCTTTCCTATAAATCTAAGTTTTTTCCTATCTGTAGGATTCTTTATAGCCTTATTCAGGGGAGAAAGGGCAAAAATACCCTTTGGATCCCTAAATGTTCATCACAGATGGGAGAAATGTTTTTCTGAGAAGTTTGACGTGAGGCAATCTTTGCTAATGGCAATTTTGAGGTGGGGAAAAGATGAATTCTGAGAGTGTTTTGTGTTCTGAAAATCTGTCTTAGCTTTTTTTGTCAGCTTATTTTTTTGACTACAGATGACTTGGGACTAACTCACTGTAGTGGATCTCTGAGAGCTATCATATTAGCCAAGCATTTACTTTGACAATTTCCTGAAGATTTAGTTATATTGTAGTTCTTCAGGCACAATAATTCTACACAAGTGATCATTTTGGAGAGACATCTTAAAAGCAATAGTTTACTTGAAAGAGACAGGAGCTACAAAGCAGGCGTGAACCAAAGAAACAATGTAAGGTTTAAGTATTAAGCCATCCTCTAGTAGGCTGAGTTTTAGGAGAAACTGGAGGTTTGTTTTAAGAATTTCCAACTCTGAAGATTGCATGGGATTTCACTTGCATCCAGTAAGAGCCAGAAAATATTTTTAAATCAATTGTTGGGTCAAATGGTACAATTGGAAGTGAGACTCTCTGTTCCCACTAGTATAGCCTTGTAGAAGGAGCTTGTTAGTGGTGAAAAAAGCGTGATGGAGCTCAGGGAACCTGCAGAATTTTTTATTTAACTAGATGAGCTGGTAACTGCCATAGGTATGCCTAATAAGCTTTTTACAAAAGGAGTGGTATTTTTGTCTCATAAGGTGACAACCATGGTATCAAAGGATTTACCTTCATAGCAAGCTAGTACTCAGAGCAAGTAAGGTTGGGTGCTGGACTATAGTCTGAAGCTTTTATTGAGAAAGAGAGAGAAATTGTAATTGTTGAATAAAATCACTTTGGGACCTGAATCAGCTTTCAGAGGAGTCAGTAGTGGAGGCAAAAATGTTTGTTCAGTCCTTCCTTAATTCTGTGTGTGTGTATTCAGGGGATATAGGGCTTCTAGAGGATAGGAAAGATAAAAATTATCTCTAGATATACACTGTAAACTTAGCTTCACTGTACAGAACAAAGTGTTCGGAAGATGCAGAAACAGCAAAATTATTTCAAGAGGTTCAACAGGTTTCTCAGTTACTCATACATAGCAAAAATACCAAAATAATGAGTACACTGGTAGGCTGGGTTTGGGGGATTTTTTTGGTGTGTTTTTTGGGTTTTGTTTTGGTTGGTTGGTTGGTTTGGTTGGTTGGTTTTTACAAAAATTAATAGCAAAGCTAAGTAATTAAAATACTAGAAGAAATTCTTAAGATGAGGAACAGTTGGTTAACTTTTCATTATATTTGAACTGAAGAACAAGTGAAATGGCTGTCTTTTGTGAGCATTCATGCATGTCAAACTCTGCAGAAAGAGGGAGTCATTAAGCAACCTCAAAGGCAGCAAATTCACCTCAAGGGACTTCCAAGACATTTATCCTCCTCTAGATATCCAGTCAAAAAATGCTGAATACAGAGTCTATTTCAATATAAATTACTGTGCAACTGAGTGACAAAATCAAGCCACTATACCAGCATTTGGGGACTGGGAGTGGTTTGGTAAAGTGAATAAAATGATAATCTGTAACTCATCTTGTTTTTTAAAGTGCATGCTTTGGAAATTGGCTGCCTTGGGAGTTGTCTGGTCTGTGAATGCAGCAACCCAGTGCCAAGCCGTATTTGCCAAGTTCACAGGAATGAATTTAGGTCTGTAAGTACCAGAAAGTTTAAGGACATGATGAAATTAAAGATATTCTGTTAGTGTTTTCTAGACCAGAATTCCATTGCTAGTGTCATTAAAGCAGGTGAAACTGCACCTCCAGATCTGTGCCTTTGTGCTCAACTAACAAAACCCCATAAGGTTCTGCAGTGAAAGACAGAATAAACAAAATTTTAAAAAGTGTTAAAAAATAAAAAAAGTGACTGGAGGTCACTGTAATTCTTCCCTGAACTGAATTTGCAGCCTAAAGGTTAGATTTGCATTTTCTTAAAATTCCTTTGCTGCAGTGTGAATGAACCACTTTTAACCAGGCAGATCCTGCAGTTCCTCCCTCTTGCCCCAGAGGATGGGTTTCTGTGTTGGGCTGTTCTTCCCATTTTGGATTCGAAGTGGGGAGGATCTAGGACATCTCTCTCTCTATGCTGCCAGTGACTGCAGTAACTCAAAGCAAGTAGTGCTATCCTAGTGCATGGAGTAGGCATTCTCCGCTTTTGGATGGGTGGGGAAATTAAGGGAGTTGGACCTTCCTTCATTACTACTTTTTTTTGTAAGATGAACTAGGGTTTTTATTGCAAAATTTCATTCATTCCCCCCAGCTTCTGTCCTTGAATTCTATTATTGATGTAACTTAAGTAGTATGAGTGGAAGTGCATGTGCAAAACGTGGCCTTACATGTAATTATTCTGGGTGACAGTTCTGATAGCAAATTAGAGTATGGCTAGTGCCAAAAGAGGCTAATGCAAAATAAAACTTTACCCTCAGGATTTGTATCTTTGTGATTTCTTCCAGTATATCTGCTAGTATGCATCCATAAAATGTTCATGCTTGAGAAAATAGCCAATTTATTTTTTAAATCAGATTTTGTTGGGTTTGTTTTGGTTTTTTTTTGTCCAGTAGCTAACTTCTTGTGTCCTAAGAAGCCTGCACAGTTAATGTTTTATAATAATGCAAAGCATCTCTGTTTAAATATACAAAAAAATAGTGATAAAGAAATTTCTTACCCTCTTTACAGTGTTCTGTGTAGTCTGGGCAACATTTGCCATATCTTTCACAGTCTGCATCACAGTCACACTCTCTTCCTCTTTGAAAGATTTCAAAGCAACGTCCTCTGCAGGAGAGTGCTGCATGAGGCAGAACAAGAGAGTTAGTATTTTTAGCTAGCTCACATTTAATGCTGGGACCTTTCTGTGAAGTCATTTGCTTAAGCTGATCTAAAGAACAGCTTCATAAAATTGGTTGTTCTGGTCTGATCCAGAACTTATTTTTGTAATTGTGGGGTTTAGATCAGGCTGTACAACCAAAACTGCACTTTGCCATTGCAGTATATTGAGACCATTTAGAATTTATAGTGGAATAAAATGTGACCTCAGCATTCACTTTAGCTAGGTCGCATCATACAAGGTTTCCATTTCCCTAATCAAATAGCAGTTATCTCAAGAATAGTATTTAAATTCTGAGTTGGGTTTTCAAAAAGGTATTCATTCATCAGGGTACTACTTTGCATCAAGAGTGATGCAAAACATTTCTGAAAAGTAATTTCCCTAAATATGTCATGACCAAGTGTACCTGATGTCTCTGAGCAACTTAATTGTGTGAATGAGTTAACAGAGTTACACAGAGTGACTATTTTTGAAATGTTATCCCAGTTTATATAATACAGTTCTTAAATTTTTAGTACTAAAGGATTATCTACCATATTTTGACATGATTAATAACCAAATGCTTTTAATGTTGCATTATTGGTTAACTTCTGACAACTTCAGTCACTACAGTACTTTCGTTTCATATCAAAATATTACCAAATTGTTTGGGAAAGTGTGTGCACAGCTATTACAGACTTCAGCAAAATATGCATGCTGTAATTTTCAAGGTCAAAATTTGACCCTGAACATTTACATCACATTAAAATCTAATATTTATTAACATTCAGTAATACCTTTAATAAGTACTTAGTTAACAAATTGAAGTGATTATGTTAGACCTGAAGTGGATATTTTTTGAGGATGCTTAGTATATCTCAGAATTGAGCAAACAATTAGCTATCACTTGGTATTTCCAGAATTTGCCACATGCCCTGTTACTCTTGTCCCATATCTTTTCTGTACATAAGTCTCTATTGAAGTCATGGTCTTTGTTGCACACAGGGCATAAAATCATATTTTACAATTAAATCACTGTCTAGCAAGATTAAGATAACTGTATAGGCAGATTCTGAACATCTTTTGACCAGTGTGGATGTGGAGTGAGTCTATTGATGCCAGTGGATTCATCCTACGTACACAGGTGAGAATTGTTTTTATTTTATGATGTTAGGGCAGTTTTTATTCCCAAGCAATGTCTGGCATTTCTCTAATTTAGGTGGCATCAATCACACACTAACTGAGCAACAGTCCTTAGTCAGACTGCCTGCATGCTTTAAGGATAGCACCTACTGTGCTTGTCTGAATTCAGTGATTTCAGGTAGAACAGGGAAGACTTCCTCTAGCCTTAAACGTTTTATTAAATGTTATGTAGATGCCAGAATAACTTTAGAATTTGGCCCACAATAAATAAATAGCCTACATAATTAAAATGCCTTAGTATGTACTTTCAGCTATGATGTCCCCTCACAAATGAAAATTAGGATGGGGAAGATTGAAGTGCAAGTGTTTCCAGTGTGCATGTCAGAGCAGCAGAATTAGCATTTTAGGGAGTACTGTGTCTGCATTTTGAACAACACTCGGCCTATGTTGCTAAGAAGTCTTTATCTTATACCTGTAATCTTACTAGAACTATAGTGTAGTGTAACAAACTGCAGTTATCTAAATATTTTTGGCATTGGTGATTCATAAGAAAATATTTTTTAACTCAATAAAATAGTTTGAAATACCTGTATTTATTGGCACTATACAATTTTGCACATAAATAAAGCATATGAAATAATACTCATCCAACCATCTTCTCCATCAAACTCGATGTGGTTCTGATCCAGAGTCAATTTCTACACATAGAAGGACATCCCCTGACTTTGGATTAGACCCTACAGCCTCCACACTTCTTAAATTTGAGTTAGAATGTCCCAAAATTTCTTCCTGGAAAACCCTGAATTTGCTTTTACCAATTTTTTTGTATAAGAGACAAACATACAGTACAAATGCAATAAGGAGAAGCAAACAAGCAGTAGGTAAACTGGTTCCCCCCCTCTTGCCTAGCTCTGCTCTTCTGAAAAGCAAAATGCTATTCTTGGTGATAACCTGTGGATGCACAATTTTATTTGAATGGGTTGTTTGAGGTTATCACTGAGTTTTTGAGGGGGAGAGCAACACATGTATGAGAGGAGAGCAATGACACAGTGAACTAAAAGAGACATTTAAACATACAGAGGAGAGACACTGGTATGGCAGGGAGTTAGAGCAAAGGGAAGGGGAAGTCTTGCAGATAGGAACTGGCTGTCTTTGGGAACTTACCCACTGTGCAGAATTTCTTGAAGTCAGGGCAGCACTCCATGTAGTGTTGACAGTTAAAATCACAGTGGCAGTCATGCTCTCTAGAATACCCTTCCCCACATCTCCCTGTACAACTTGATAAATCTAAAATCACACAACATTCGTGTAAACGTTGCCAAACCAAAATGGTACATAAGGAAATGCTGAGTGGTGAAGTAGTAAGATTTATCTTTTTTTTCTACAGAATGCCATTTCTTTGTTCAGTATTGCAGAAACTGTGGGCCTGGTGCAACCCCTCCTGAAGGCATGCAGATCAGAGGTTTGCTCCGAGCCAGCCTGAGGACCAGCAGCAGCGCACACTCAGGTTAGAAGGGGTGTTCTGCTGAGGCTAACTTAGCCTGTTTCTCCTGAAGATTAATGAATCCCTGAGGACTGGTTCAGTAGTATGACCACAGCCGTTCTGGCATTCAAACTAGCCCATGCAGATTTAACTTAGGCACTGTGTCAGCCAGGTACTATATTGTCTTGCAGACTTATTCTCCACCTTAATTCACCCTACGCATGGTTATAGATGTGCATCTGCACAACTGTACCTGACAGACCTGTTAGGTTTGACTGATGTTTATTTCTGGTAATGTTCTTGACAGTAATCAAATAAAATCAGTTTAGCTTGCAACTGGTGAGCACTGTCATAATAAATACAGGTCCCTGGAGCCATTTTTTGTTGGAAGTTTTCAAAATCTGCCTGCCTTCTACATTTCTTCCCCCCACCCCGAGGTCAGAGAGGAATTTGGTATCAACTGAGGCTAGGAACAGTTGGGATTAGTCCTGCAATCTTCTATAAAACACTCTCTGTTGTTTAGGAGATTACCTATTAGCAGACTAGCATAAAAGCTTATCCCCTAGTGGCTTTACTGCTAGACTGCTGTAGTGTTGGAAAATGCTAGATAATAATAAATGGTGCAGGTTACAGCTGTTAAGCAAGACATCAGGAGGTCTGCTTTCAAACTGCAAGCATTCAAGCTCGGCCGTGGTTTGTTACCTTCTATCTGCCAGGTCAGATATTCACCCTGCAGTAACTACCCTTCCTATGTGAAATCTCTGCTAATGTAACACACTAACAGCTTCTTCTGAAAATGAAGCATGCTGGACCACATGTGAAGTGCCCCTAAATAACAAACAAAGAAGCTGAACAATAAGGAAGCTAAAATAGCATTTAGATAATCAGCTGAAACATTGAGGAACAACAAGAAAATAACAAGAAATAACATGTAACACAACACAACACCAAAGACAGTTTCTAACAGCACACACTCCATGTGTGTATGTGTACGAAGGAAGACCATGGGATAACAAATAATTATATGTATTGTGATTTTCAACGGTTAGGGATAATGTTTCTTACCACTTCTTAACAAATAATGAAGTGGGACTAGGGAATAAATGGAGAAGTGAATGGACTTGAGGTAATGGGCTCTTAATACAGTAGTTGAAAAAAGAAGCTGGACATCTTCCTTTATGGATATGTGCCCAGTATATTGCACCTTTCTTCCCTTATGGGAAGAAATTAAGTCCAAAAAGTAACACCTTTTCATTCATTTATTTGTTTTAAGTTTATGACTTGTAAGTTTAGAAGTTACTTCTAAGGAAAATGCCTAAATGGTTCTAGTTGCTGTTGGCAAGAGTCTTGATTTCTGCTGAAAATAGTGGGAAGGCTCCCGTTGACTATAGAGGGTGCCGAGTCAGACTCCTCTGCCCTGCAGGTCGAATCTGACATCTGCTGTGCCCTGATGAGCTGCTCAGGTATACAAATATTATGTCTTCTATCAAGTAGTAATAAATTATTTTCTACCAACAAGTAATACACAATTTTATCACTCACTAGAACAACTTGATAGCTACTTGAGAACTGTGACAGCACAGGACTTGCCAGGTTCAGGTTCTTCTATTTCTTCATAACAGTGCTACTTTAGTTAGAAATTAATTACAGAGCTTTGAGAGTAAATAAAAAGCTGTAGTTTTAGACAAAAAATTGCCAAAATTGGCCTTGGTGGTGGTAATAACAGTGCATTTAATGGCAAAACACTTAGCACAGAATAGACATTCTTTTCCCTGAGCCTGTTGTATTGAAATATTTCTAACCACATTATGTGGATATTGTAATCTTAGATTCTTCCTTGAATCATACTACAAATCACTTGGGCTAAATATGTCAGTCCAAGGGCAACAAGATCTGCAGAATATGTCTACAGAAAAAGAAGTACACATTTTGTATTATATTCATATTTATGTGTTGTTCCTCCAAAAAAAGAGGACCATGCTGTACCAAAATATATTTATGAAAATATTCAGTGATGATAAAACTGAATCATAATGCCTATCTGAATAAATATAGACTTCTAGAACTTAGTATTTTTATGAAGATGCATTTGAAGCATCCTTATTATTTGTCAGATATCCTAGTCACCCTCCCTTCAACATTATATGTTACAGTACCTTCAGAAGACACTTCTTGAATCAAGGACACTGAAAGGATCACCACGGATATGCAAACTATGTTCCATATGATCATTACTTTCAGGTACAACATGATCCCTAAAAAGAAATAATCTCACATCACTACATGCAATTCAATTAATCAGTTCATATTTTTTAAAAAATTGCAGTGCATATCTTTATACAGGATAATAGTTTAATAACAATGTAAAAGTATTACTAAAATTATTCAAGGACAAATTGCTAATTTAGAATGACTCCATAAATTCCCTCTTGGTTATTAGTCAGTTAGCTGTTAAATTTTGTAGTAAGACTAGGAAAATTCATTATTAACAAATAACAGAAGTAATTTTTTTCAGAATTCTGTTACATTAAAACTACATTCACAGCCTTCTCCTTTTAACATGGATGCACTTCAGTACAACAATTTCTAAGGTTACAGTACTGAAAAATATAAATCTAAAGTAAGAAAAAATACTGTCAAAACATTAGTTATTAACCATTATTTTATAAACAATAATCTATAATTGAAATATTAGTGTTTAAGTATGTCAAATGGAAATGTAGCATAAAAGTAAATCTTCTTTCAAAAGGAAAACTTGTCTGGTTTCTCTGTTCCAGTTCATAATTTTCCTTTTGAAGAGCAGCACTTTGATCAAAATGCTCTGAGTAGAGATAGGTATGACACTTACCTAACAAAGAATATTCTGCTCTCAGCAGTGTTTCAGATGCCTTATATATTGCTTTGTAGCTACGTTGGGGTTAACTAATTAGACAGCTTGTTAAACAAAACTGCCAATGACAGCTTATGACAACAAACTTTCCACATGGGTTGGAAGAGGTCCCAGATGACTAGACTAACGCAACATCTGGAAAATACTCCCATTAAGAAAAATGATTACAGAAAAAAATAAATAGGGACTTACTAGTCAAAACACATTTTGATTACTGAGTGAAATGAAGAAATTGTCCTGAATGCATCTGGAAGGCATTAGATATTATTGCATAGCAATAAAAAAATCATTATAGGCAAATGCTGAGTGTATTTTCTTCCCTATCAAATGTAGCTTAGGTGACAGTAGTCTAAAATTATGCAGTATTATCTGCTACTGATGGTGTATCTTCTCCAAAAAGTTTTGAGATCTAATTCATACAGTCATAAGTAATTTGCCAGTTCTGCACTGATAGATAGTACTTTTCCCTGAACTGAATGGAAATTTTGCCAAGGTATTGGCTAGAGATCAAAGACTTTACTTAAATCTCAGATTTATTAAATGTAATACATGCAAAGCATCAAAAATGAATGAGACATGCCTAAATTGTTTCAGTGGTCTTTGTGTTTATTGGTTCCAGATTCAGGATACTGGAAGTGGTTATTTGTAACTCTCTCCCAGAGCTAAAGGACTTTTCCATTGAAACTTTTAATGGCCCTGATTCTCAGGGTTTGGGAGGGATTTATTTATTCAGAAACTATCCTAAAGGCCAGGGAACTTTGATACTTCTGTCTTACATTATTACTTAAATCTCAAAGTAATTCTGGTATCCCAGAACAATAAATATGGTGTAATACACATTGATCCCAACTGAGGAAAACACTTAAAATGAGCTTGAGTCTCTTAAGGAAAATAACGTAGATACCTCTGAAAAGAAGTGGGTTTAGACATGTGCTTGAATGTTTTCCTCACTTGGTCCAATGATTGTGCAGCTTTAGTATTTTTATGCTAGAATTTCTTTCAAATTTCTGTATTACCACAATAGAGGCAGTTTCATTCAACCTTTCTGCATTGTGGATGTTTCTAATTGCTTTCATATCACAGCCATGCTTCAATTAACTGATTCCAGTCAATAAAAAAATTGCTTTTTCATAGGTCTAGGAGCACATATAATATTTGTAAAAGTTTCTACAGTTATTTAGAGAACTGTTAAGTGGGAGCACTTACATAGTGTTGATTTGCTACCCAAGGTTCTCTGCCCACTGCCAACCTGCTTATAAAGTAAATATTACTCTGCTTTGTGGAAAAGGGAACCCGAGGCTCTGAGATTTTATAGTTTATTCAGGGTAATACACAGAAGGAAATACATATTACATGTCTTATAACAAGAACTTCAGTGCTGTCTTTAGTGGAGCTGACTATAAGCTTGATAAAGAAACTGTGGTTGGAGAAGAAAGGTACCTGTCTATGGATATTTAAAGACTAGGGAAGAAATAGTTGTTAGGGTAGCTAAATAGGATCAACATGATGAGATGATAGGTTTTCTAGAAAAGTACTAAAATCCTCATAACTGAAACAATTTATAATTTGACAGAAGACTATGTTATTGAGTATATCCTTACTTTGATATCCATGATATGGAGGAATTTGTTGACTCTTCCATCATTTCACAACCACTACAGCTGTGAGTTCCTGTTAATACTGGCTAGCTACCTGAGGTGAAAAATTACACATAAAGCAGTAAATAAAAAGTAACAGAAGACCAAAATTACTATTATGCTTCTGTTAACATGCTAGTACTCAATTAAGTCATATGAAAACAATTAGGTACATACACAACTTGAAAATAGGGGTAGTCATGATTGGCTGCTACATTTGTTGTGTTATGGATATGTTCATTTTGGTAGGGTTGTATTGTTTCATTTCCCTCATGAATTAAGTTTTTGGATCATCAGAGGTGACATGGGGTTGCAAAGTTTGATTGATGGGAAGATAATAATTCTGTAAGTGGATTAACAGTACGTGAAAAACACTTAAGACACCTTTAAATTGTAGTGTCACAGTTGCATTGAAATGGTATCTATGCAGGCACTTCACAGTGGGTGATCAGACAACAGCAAGGTGGAGTTTGAATCCTGACCAGCTTCTGCTGGTCTTCCCTTGATTTTTAGGGGTGGACTTTGAAATCCTGCTTTAAATTATTGCTGTGGTTTCTGGAAGGCGGTAAGAAATATGCTCAAATACAGACATAGTCAGGACACTCATGATGGACAGCGTTCACTTACTACTGTTATGCAAAGGTTTGTGTGCCAGTGAAAAGGCCATAAAAGTAACAGTGAAACAGTAAGCAGGGAGCTGCATGGGTAGAGGAGGGTGAGGTGGGGATATATGTCAACCATTTTTGGGTTGCGCTCCATTGCGCTCCACAAAATGTTCCATTTACTTGTTTTTATTTCTGCTGCATTTAAGGAAACAGAACTCTACCTTCCTGACGAGTAAAGATACATGGGTTCACCGCCATTTTTCTTTGTCTTGGAACAACATATGGGACCCAATATTGTGGTTAGCCACTCCAAGTGGAAAGAGATAACACTATTTTTTATCTGATATTTCGTTGCTTCAGTTAGGTATCAACTGACCAGTCATTTAATTTGGCAAGGGTTTCAGGCGATGTAAACCCTTCAGTGAATCTTGCCATGTTGTCCTGGTTTCAGCTGGGATAGAGTTAAGTGTCTTCCTAGTAGCTGGTATAGTGCTATGTTTTGGATGCAGTATGAGAAGAATGTTGGTAACACACTGATGTTTTCAGTTGTTGCTAAGTAATATTTAGACTAAGTCAAGGATTTTTCAGCTTCTCATGCCCAGCCAGTGAGAAGGCTGGAGGGGCACA
>JANZLQ010000095.1:29970855-30011443 GCA_026212715.1 Elanus axillaris
AGGCAGGCAGGCAGGCAGGCGAGAGGGCGGGCGGGCGGGCGGGCGCGCGGGTTCTAGCTTGCTGCCGGCGCCCCTCAGCCCTGCGCGGCGCCGCAGGCGCTGCCGGGCTCCCTGAGGGGGCGGCGCGGCGGCACCCGCGGCCGAGGCGGGACGGCTCGGCGCTCCTCGGCGGTGCCGGCGAGCCGTTTCGGCCGCCTCCCGCGCCGTGCCGGGGTCAGCGGGAGATAAAGCCCCGCGGGGAGGGGACACACGGGACGACGACGACACGTGGCTGCCCCGGCCTCGCAGGGGCGGCGGGGGCGGCGGGAGGACCCCCCCGGGTGCCCTGACGCCGCGGGGGCCGCTGCCGGAGGATCTGCGTGTGCTGACGGGGGCACTCGGCTGGCAGCGGTCACGGCAGGTCCGCGGGTGAGGCTCGGGTTCCGCAGGGAGGAGAGGGGCGGGGGGTAAAGTCCTGCCTTAGCAGTGCCTTCTGAGTCAGGACCTCCCGAGCGGGTAGCTCTGGCTCCTGTGCTGGCTCGTAGTCTCTTTGTTTCTCGCCAGGTTTGTTCTCCACGTTATTAATTAGGTTGTCCTGTTCCGTTGCTCGTGTGTTGATTTCACTTTATGGTTAAATAATTAGATGACAAAACCCAGAAACTGTTACACCAGCACGAAGGTTATTTTTTAGAGCCGGCCGCAGTGTTGCGGTAGAGCGTTTGTCCTTGTTTTTGCAGATGGTATTTGCAAAAGCTGCTTGCCCTTCTAGGTTTGAAAGCAGGAAGCTTTACTGCAACTTCAGCGAGATGATTATGATGTAGGCTTGCGGATTTTGGCTGCACAGGTGAGTCTGATACGTGTATATACTTCCAGTGAGGCTCTGTGCAGACCAGGAGAAGATCTCTTGTGGAATTGAAATCTGTATGGAAGATTAGAAGTATGGTAGTCCGGCTTTATTGTTGATTTACTTTATCTTGTAAAACTGCTTTTCAGAAGTTAAAATGTTGCAAGCAGAATACACTAAAAAACCACATGTGACCAGTGTCCCCCTATATTCTCTTGTATAATAAAATTGTTGAAACAGCATGAGCTGCAGCTGCATTTTTATATCAACTAGGAAATGTAATTGCTCTGATTACTGTTTGGTATGAATGCTTATGTTGCCATTGACTTTAGGAGGAGATGATTAAGCTCTAGAAATATGAGAAACTGAGTCTGAAGATATTTCAAGAGACTGTTAGTTTGAAATGTCATCCATTTTATGAAAAAAAGTAAACTTGTTCTGTATTGTCTTTGAGTCCTTTTCTTTTTCTGAAATTCTTCAATCATCCTTTCTTGCCTTGGCTTTAAAACAGTATTTTCTATTGTTTTATAAGACTTGATCTGGGGTTGTTGACAGATTTTTTTGTTAATATTGCAAGGGTCACTATTTCAAAGTGTTGAGAAAAGGGCTGAAGGACCAAATAGCAAGAATGGTTTCTTTGGTCCTAATTAGCAGGGATGTTGCTTATCACTACCAAGGCTAATATTGAATTTCCTGAAGCCGGCTTTTTAAAGAGCTATGGAAAAAAGAAAATGCTTTTCTGGATTCAGTAGTTGTCACTAGGCAGGACAAATATGTTAAATCAGTACTCTGCAACTTTTGTTAACGTGGGCTCCAGTAGTTGGCAATATCCTCTACTGAGTTCTGAGTTGGCTTGTTCAAAGCTTACTTTCATGTTGCCAAAACCAAGACTTACTTGTAAGGTTTTCCAATATTATCTCCAAGTTGTAGACTAAGACCTTGCTGCCTCAAATTGGGCGGGGGGGAAATCTCATCAGAAACAAATCGGTGTCAGAAGAGGGAAGAAAAGTAGAGTTGAAGGCATGGTGCTAAAATTCCGACAGGTTACAGTAGTGCTGTTTCTGGTATTTTGTTGGTTCCTGAGTGGTGTAGGTGAGACCGGTTTTCTTTGCTTAGAAGAGTAAGAGTTGTTCTGTGCTGAAGACATGCTACTAGCAGGACATTACAAGTCTGTGCATAAACCCTTAAGTATCCAAGTCTCATTTGAAGTTCACAGTAAAAGGATGCTCTTGCTAGTACGTTGTTTTCCTCTGAGACATGAGCTTCCAACCTTGGGAAAGTATGACAAAAAATAACACTTTCAAGGTGTAACCCGTGACTTGTGTTGTGATGGGAACAAGTCCAGTCCCACTTGTTAAACCTTAACTGACGAACTTCATTTTGGAGTTGTGCTGTTACTTGACTCTGTATGTGGAGTTAATATGACCATAATATTAACCTCTTACATGAAATTGGTAGAAAACCTAGAGGTGTCTTGAAGGAATTCATACAGTATTGCACAACTATCTAACTTGTGACATAAGCAAAGAAAAGCAACGATAAAATTTGAGTAAACCTTGTCTTCTAAAGTACTTGACTCATTAAAAGAATTCATAGTAATGCTGAGCTTTGCACCTTGGAGCTGTATGTAATCTGTGTTTATATAAAGTCAGATTAAAAAAGACAAAAATAATTTATATAAGTATTAAACTGTTAAAAGCAAGGAAATCCTACGCACTGTGTATACACACTGTTCCACTCTCCACCCCCTTCAAGCATGTGCATCAAAGCAAGTCTTTGTGTGAGCTGAATCGGGGAGCTGTGTCAAGTTATGCCTGGGCTGGAGGACTCTGAGTCCCAGTACACGGCCAGCTTTACCACTCGTACTGTGAGTCACAATTGTCCTATCTGTATTGCAGTTCTCTAGCTTTCCTATGTAGATGGGACCATGTTACGTTCCATCTTCCTTCTCAGTAATGCTAGGTGATACCCCAATAATCTTTTCTCTAAATTAGAGCAGTAGCTTGTATTTGGTCTTGGGGAAAAGTGAATTAATATTGGGAGAGCTAGTATAGGTGATAGTATAGAGCTAGTATATGTGCGATCTGTAAATACAGGAAGGCCATCGGTATGTGAGACTTCACAGCCACCGCCTCTCTGTTTTGTATGGAATACAGGTGGTGGTGATGAACTTCATCTCTTCTTAAGCTGTTCTTTTTCTGACTTTTTCTTAGGTGTTGTGATACTTTTCATTCCAGTTCATCTCTTATTGTTTCATCACTTCTAAAACTCAGGTGGCTTGCTGCTCTTGATTACCTTTGTGTGTGGAGATGTAACCAAATGCATTTCAAACAGTCCTTCTGGCTTCACTTTTATACATCTCATGCTAGATTATGTAAAATACCTGGTTTTCTGGACCTTTCTATCCCAGTCTCTTTTGATTTAGTTGAGACGTTCGATTTGTCCCTCTACACAGCTGGTATACAGTAGAGCTGCTTTTTATATCTTTTCATGTAGAACAGAACTTCTTTAGCTGAATCCTCATTTCTTTATAAACTTCAGTTGAAAATAGAATTATCGCTAGGATTTGAGTTTCCCTCTTTTGCAGTGTTATCTGGTGGCATAATGCTTACTCTAGGAAAGCCTTTTGTGATGGAGTTCTTATCTGTATTTTGCATGATATCTTCCATAAATTGGGTATTAATTGGAAACAACAGGAAATTTTGTTTTGCTAGTCAGTGTGCTGAGCAGTAGACGGTAGTTGAGGATATTTTGCTTTAGAAAAAGAAACATAAAACCTCACCCAACAAGTGAGGTAGAATGGTGTGTTCAGTCTGTCCAGATTAGTTTAGGTGAAAGTGTTATTAGGACTACACTACAGCTAACTGCTAACACAAACTGTAAAATTTCTCTTCCATTTTATTTTTAGTGTTATTGTCATGTAGATTTTTTAGCGAGAGTTCTGGTGCAATGACAGGTTGGCACTGACTTGGAAAAGCATTTTAGCTTGCACAAATAATGATTATTGTCTAGTAAAGATGTGAAAAGTTCTTGAAGCAACGCATCTTGGGTTTTACAATGAATAACACAGAAGGGGAAAAAAAAAAGTCATACCCCCAAATCAATTATTTCTTTAGCAATCTTGTTGGACTGTCATTGTACATGTGAGAGCATGTAAGCTGTCCTGCAGGTTCATCTCTTATCTGAGTGTAATAGGTTGGAAATTGAATCTGAATTGAAATGAAGTGGCAGTTCCAGTGACTTTTAACAGGTGTCTCCTTGTTAAGGGTTACTTCAATATCTCTGTCTTAGGATAATGTGTTTTGAGGTAATAGAAAGTACTTATTTTATTATGATTCATCTAAGATTATGTTTCTAATAGAATATTTTGTAGCATGATATTTAAAGAAGAGGAATAGTCCTTTGTGGAACAAACTGTTCAGACAAATAAATTATGGTCTTCCTAACAAATGCTATGGCATTTGTGAAGCTTTTTTGCATGTAGCTCCAAGTCTTTGCTGGTTGCTTCATACATGTGGGACTTGTCATGAAAACTCTAAAAATCATTATAATTCTCTTCAGTATTCTTCAGCCAATAAATCCTAATTAACTCTTTGAAATAAAGTCCATCTCCAGTGTTATATTGCATCTCATGTTAACACTTGATTTTGCATTTGAGTACTGGCTAAATCACTTGTACTCTTTTGTTGCCCAGGAACCTGCAAGAGGGAAGTGGGTCTTGAACTGTTCAAATGGTGCTGATTTGCAGTTTTTGCTTCTCTCGGGGTCTTCTGATGAACATCAGAACTTCATCAAGAAAAGCCTTTTGACTGTTGAAACTAAAATGATACGGCGTTTCATTTCGTAGATGCATGAGTTGAGACATAAAGCAGTATAAAAAAATCTCTTTACCCGAGAATTTAGTCTATACTGCAGTGATTGGGGAAAAAGCTAACACATTATTGATGTATAAATGATAAATGTGGTTTTGTTGAAGTTATGTATTTGTCTTTGCTTCATGAGCTTTAGTAGCTGCTTACATGAAGAAAGGTGCTTCTGAGTTGGAATTCTGCTTGAGTGTAATGAACCACTTGTAAAAATCAATCTGTGGATTGGAATTTAATATTACATGTGCTTAACATGAGTGAATAGGAGGCAGAGTTAAGTTGATTATGCATTTGCATGTATACTATAGTGTCATATTACTCCCTTTTAAAATCACAATTATTGCTGAGTCAATCACAATTTCCAAGGGGTGAGTGTGAACCTGCCCTCTCAGGATAGATATAGGACACTGCTGATCTTCCTATATGTGAATTTTTGAAAGTCATTGTCAGAAAAAAGGCACATTTTGAAACATATTGCTCAATATTACTGAATTAAAAGTCAGTCCTCAGTTGCATGTGAAGTAAATGTTAGTTTCTGTCCTAGCAAAAGAGCTGAAGTTTCAGCTCATATCTAAGTTGTGTATTTGCTAAAGAAGGGGAGCTTCTAGTGCTCAGTGTTTTTACAGGTCAAGACATGGAAGAGTGTAAGACATGTAATGGAAGTTTCATTTGTAGTTGAGTGTGGGAGAGCAGTGTATGTCCGTAGATATGTCTGGGTGTGTTGCTGAGAGCTTTAATCTGTAGTTGGAGGGCTGGAGTAATGGGAGAGTGTATTACAATGTGACTTGAGGTGTAAGTGTGAATCTTCAAAATAACTGGAAAATGCATGTAATTTCTTCTTTGGAAATTCACATGACTGCATTTTAATTTACTATTGGGTGATACAGAAAAAAATCCAATATTTTCTTTGGCAGCTATAATTCCATGAGGGTAATGCTTCTCATTTTTAAGAAAAGTCTGTCTTCCATACCCCCCCAATTCTAAATTTAGCTGTTAGTTTGGATTTTTTTAGTAGCCTGTGTGTGTGTGTGTGTCTTGGTTTTTTAATTATTAGTTTTGTTATTGGATCAGCTTTGAAAGGTTGCACAACTAACTTGATAAGTGTTTCTATCTACAGCTATAATGCATATCAATGAACAGACCTTTTGATGTTTGACAGCTAGAGTAATGGAAGTAGGGGAAACAGTTTCTAGACCAGCTAGTGTCAGGTGCCTCAGTGCTCACTTTGCTGTCTGGAGAATTGTAGGTGAACAAACAGGGCAGTCATAATGAAAGCATTACATTTCTAAGTGGTTTAACTGAGATACAGAATTTTCTGTTCATCTATCACCTGGGTTATATACAGAGATAAAACCCACAACTTTCTAAATATGTAGGCAAGCTGTACATCCACTCTTCCTAAATCCAGCTTTGCCAAAAGTGGAATGATTTGTAAGTGCCAGATGCAGACACTTCCAGTATCAGAATGAAGCTATTCTTTCCTCACTTGCTCCCACAACATTGGGATCTGCTAGCAAAAAAAATTTAAAAATTCTGTAAACCCATAGATCAAATGAGCATTCTTTTGGTTGAATTGGAGAAGAGGACATCGAGGAGCAGAGGTGTTTGTAATATAAGTTGGAATTGGTACAAAGAACAGTAACACAGCATCTGGAATAGACAGTTGATTATCTGAGTTATGTAGTGCTGCCCAAGTCTTCTGTTCTAGTACTAGAATAAAGAAGTAGTGATTTGCTTTCAGCGGACAGGTTGAGGATGTTAGGAGTAAACCCCTTTTCTAGCTATCTTCATAAGAAGCTGGCCAAAGGGCAAGCAGTGTCACTTCTCCCAGTAACTGACTGGGCAAAAGGGCAAGCTGCACACTAAACCTGAATTGCATAGTTAAGGAGATAAATGAAGTTTAATTTACTTTGGTTTGTCGTGAGTTCAGAAACCAGAACCAATATGGAAGGTTAGTGAGTACTACAGAGCATTTGAGGAGACTATTGCTTAAGGGTGTTTACTTAGATTTTTATGATGAATTTCCAGTGGAGCTTATCTTGAGAAGATGTCATCTTGAAAAGCAAAATAAAGAGTAACAGTAGCAATTTTGTGAGTTACCGATCCAGTGCAGTTTAAGAAAGAACCAGGAAATATGGATCTCAAATGACAATGTGAAGAGAATTGCTCTGAAGCAATTTCAAGAGGCTTCTTTTCTTGTTAGGTTTCTTTCCTGTAAACATGTGGACTTTGCTTAGAGGTATGCAGTGTTTCCTTAGCAAGTTTAGAGCACAGACTGCAGTGGCAATGCAGCTATACGAGCACTGGGTTGACATCCAAATAAGAGTGGTAGGGACTTCCAGGAACTTGGGCTGTTTGTGTTGGTGTCACCAGATTCTTTTATCACTTAGCTGCTTGCCTGGCTTGGTCATGGTACTTAAGACCCTGCTGACTGTTGGGGTCATCTGCTCATGAGCCATGGAGCACTTCATCACTCCTTTCCTTGTCCCCCACCTACTCTCTGAAAGGCATCATATCTGTATTACAACTTTGGGTCATTTTGAGACATTAGCCTATTACTTAAAGGAAATTTGAGTACTCTGCTGTGACAGATATGAAGTGGAAATGGAGAGAGGATGGCTTTGTAAATTTAAATTGAACCTCTTTAAAAATGAGCTTGTTTCATGTCCTATAAAGCCTGGCTGGATGCTTTTTACAAATCCAGAGGAGAAGACCATACATGATCTTAGCTGATGATGTGAGAACTGTCTCTTCACTATTTTGTGGATTGAATGTATACTTGTTTGGAGAGTAGTTGATTCCTTCTTCATCAGTGACTCTGCTACAAGGTTGCACTTAGGAGCACAGCTATGAGCCAACAACATCTACCCAAAGATGAATCAAAACACATTCTTTTTGAAAGGAACTGATGTAATTGACTGCTACTGGTCATTATATTATGTAATGCATGGTTGAATGTGCCTGGTGTTTGGTGAACTGCATTTACTGTATTAACATCATGTTATTACTCCCCTTTCAGAAGGTTTTGTGTCTCAGAGTCACCTCAACACTCTTCACTTTCTTTCAAAATGCACCCTGGTTTGAACAAGTTTTTGTATATGCACACACTTGTGAAGCATTAGTCCCCCCCTTGCTTTTTTGCACCTTTCTCTACAGTATGTTTAAGCTTTGTATCTTTAAATATATTTTTTACTCGTATGGCAGTGATTTTTGTTTCTCATGACCTTGACAGTCAGTCTGTTTGCTTACAGAACAACCCCAGGCATGCACTTCTGTCATTCTTTAATCTGTTTATTGTAAAAGAGCCCCACTGTGGTAGTTACTAGGTGACAAGGCATGCACTTTCTTTTTTTCCCTTGTTGTTAGTGAATTATTCTAGGCAGCTACACCTCAGAAAATGCTTCCTATAGTTATCATTTAGTGTGTTTAGATGTCATCTTGCATGTATTTTGAAATTGGCTGAAACAAAGTAATTTCTTCCTTCTCGACTATTTAGATGAGTGTTGATAGCTTGGGTCAAGCTATTTTATGAAATTAAATGCTAGCCTTAATAGTGCATCTGCTTAGGAAAGTCCTTTGTAGTCGGGGATTTAAAAGAATCATGTTTGTGCTCCATAAGACGATTGAAAAGACAGGTGGTTTGAAATGGCATAATACTGAATTAAAATGTACCAGGTTCTCAGTGCATGCCTGTAATAACAGAATAGCAGGCTATAGCCAGGAAAGGTTATGTTCCTGATTAGATCTGTGCAGACAGTAGGAAGCATACACGGAATTGCTTTCATCACGAATTACCTTCTAGTGGATGGGAGTTAGCAGCACTGGAATTGGGGGTAAGATTTTCAGTTGGTATAGTGGGTAACCTGATGGACAGCCAAGGGATGAGGGTGTCAACAGCTTCCTTAAAAAGTAAGAGTGTATGTACTTTTCAGCAGAGGAAGGAGGAGGGTTGACTGTTAGAGAAACTGCTTTTCTCCATGCCAGTGAATGGACTCTGAAGTGAGAATTTACTCTTAAAGCATGTATGGAAAGGAACAACTTTGATACTCCTCCCCCCCCCCCCCTTCTTTATTGCAGCATTTTCTTTCACTTTGTAGTGGGTAATGGGCAGAAGAAAGAGGGGGAAGAAAAGGAGAGGGAGGGAGAAAGGGCTTAAATTTTGATGTTAAAATGATAGGCCTTAGCTGTCTGCTACTACAGAAAACTACAGAGTTCTTAAATTTTCAGACAAAGTGTTCTTCCAGTGAAGTTGAATAAAGGAGTTAGTGTGGTGGTTCAGTGTAGGTATTGCTTGAAATATATTTTACTTGTAATCTTGTTTCTGGAGTTGTACCTGTAGAAGCTATCCATTCCTGGCTTGTGTTCTGATATCTGTGCGTTTGATGTCATGTCTAACAGTATGCTTGGAAGAGTGATGCTAAGCCAAGAATAATTAAAATTACTTTGTTACTGCATGTGACAATTAATTCATATAACCTAATTTATCAGAATGTATAGCTGTATTAGAATTTGAATTGGAGGAGCTTTAAAATTAGTGGCATGTATCTTCTCGCTCTTAATTGGCTTCTTACTTCTCTAGGTAATTGCTATGGTATTAGTGCAGGAACTGAATATTAATGTCTGGTCACATACTTTATAATACAGTTATTTTAGGTAGTTTAATAAATCTTGGATTACTAAACAGTCAAATTAGCGTTCAAACATGATATCAGTGGCTCTTCTGGAAATTCTATTTTCACTTCACTGTAAAAATTGTATTATAAACAAGTACCTAATTGCCATTATTCTCATGGCAATGATGTAGTACCATTAATAGAGTTTTTATTCCAGAAATCCAGCTGACATAATGTAGCATAGTACATACTCAGCTTGCAAGAGTAAGACCAAATCTTACATAAGAAAAAGTTACTTGACTTGTCCACTTAGGATTGATTTAGGAGAGCAAGAACCTTTGTCCTAGATTCTGGTATTTTGCAGAGCAGGTCTATACTGTTAAAATAGCTAAGTATTAAACATTGACTTAATTTTTAAGTAATTTTGAACCTTAAGATAGATTACTTGCCGACAATAGAATGTAAATGGAAGTACCCAGATGAATCCCAGCACCTTGTACATTTTATTCGTCTGCAAATTTTACCTTTTTTATATGCAATGTTTCTGCAAGATGTTTTGTATGTTCGTAACTTCATATCTATGATTGGGGCAAGGGCTGAGCAAATACTTAGGATGACTGCTATTGAAGGTAGCCAGAAGAAACATTTTCTTCTTTTTTTCTGCCATGTTACAGGACCATGTGTCAAGGTTTTTCATGTTCTCCCTAGATAATCAATATTTATGTTGTATCATACTTCATTGAAGAGCTTAAATGAATGATTGTTGTATTTGTTCTTATTTTTGTCGCTTGATTAGCAGTTAATAGAGGATGTTTCAGTTGTGTAACACTGAATAGAAAAGATACTATTTCCTGAGTATTTGCTTTTCCTTACTTACCTGTGAGACATTTCTGCCTTAAAAAGTTGGTGTGCTGTCCAGTCATTGTATCCGCAGGCTCCACTCTCTGCTCTTGATTCCAGTCAGTTGTGCTTTCAGCAATTTAGCAGAGAAGCACGTCTCAGTTATAGTAGTGTGAGAAATGGTTGCAACCCTTGCTTGTACTAGCCTTTAATATTTTGTGTCCTGTGGTTGCAGTTTAACTACTTCTCCAAGTACTAATGTAATATTTAAAATGGACATAATATGTGCTGATGCAGATTTAAAATTTTTCTGAGTACCATGGGATGATGAGGAACAACTATGCATGCTCCTTGCTTCCTTGAAGAATGCATCTATGATGAGAAAAACAGTGTCTGTTTAAAAAAAAATGAAAAAGAAAAAGGTGACGTTTTGGTTTTGCAGGTTAAAACTTGGCTATATTCTGATGTATATATGCAGAGAAGTGTTTTGTTTGCTTGTGCAAACTGGGCCTGTGGGGCCATTATTGCTGTAAAGGAAGCTCAGCTGAGCTATGTTTGTGTTGCTCATTCTCTGCTACTCACATCACCAGGTTTTGAATTGATGCATTTCCGCTTGCTTCGCTTGGTATTTATTACTGCATTGTGGGGAAACACAGATGGCTGTCGTCTTAGTTTTACAATAGGGCAGGAATTCAGAGAAGGTGTGTTAAGAGTGTCAAATTAATTGTGAGCTGTAAAGCAGAGGAGGAGGAGGAGGAGGACTGGTCAAACCAGTTATGTGAGTGCTAAGAGTCCTGTCACGGCAGCAAAAAATGTTGTAAGTCAGTGACAGAAAGCTTTCCACGTGCCACACTAAATGTATGGCAGTTTCACAAGATGGTTTGTTATTCAAGGTATGCAGGCAGGCAAGCTTGGGCTGGCCTAATCTCAAAATGGTATTTTGAGAAGTTCCTACCCTGGGCATTTTTAAGTTGACTTAGTAGTGACTGCATTCTCCTGTGGCATAGGCAGCAGAAGGGACATACACTGTGAGGGTAAGACAAACATCACATGGAAGGGACTGAGAAGCAAGATACCTTTGCTATACTGTTCAGATGGTGATCAACACTGAGGAAGGAGCAGAGCAATTCGTTGAAGGTAGAAGCTTATCAAAACAGTGCAAGAAGGTCCGCCAGTGCTCACCAGGCACTTTGCTGTTGCTCGAGATGCTGTATGCTGACGTACCACGATTTGCTTGTCTGACACATTAACAAGTTGATCTGCTTGAGTCAGAATTTGCCTTTTATGAAGAAATCATAAAAGACACTAAGCTATTTTGTAGGAGAATGATACCATAACTTTATTACTTCCCTGATTTTAGGAGAGTCAGTTACAAGGATGGGTAGGATAATAGAAGACAGATACAAAACCCGGAAAGACATGGAGCTGCTATCAAATGTGTACCTGGTGTCCGAGTATTATCTGGGACTTGCTGTATTTGTATGTTTGATATGAAACAGTTACATACTGGCAGTGTTGATTGTTTCAGGGTATTTTCACGCAAAACCTTTTGCTTACAAAGCAGGAGCCTTTTCTTTAGTTTTCTGTCTCTGGCCTTATAAAGGAGGTATATGCTATATTCAGTGGCCTGAGGTAGGCACAACAAACTTTGGGTATTCAAGAGACATTTGAATATCAAGATGAACTTGCATTGACAGTTGTTCCACATGATTTCTTTGGCTATTTCTGATATGAAGATAAATTGTGATCCTATGATGAATTGTTATGTTTTATTTCTGTTTAAAAGTTAGCGTTTAGAACACAAATACTATCCAGTAGCAGTAGGGGAAAAAAATCGCAGGTTGTGAGCAGATTGAGATAGATTTGGGCAGATAGAGCTAAAATCCAGCATATTGGAATTGGAAAGGCTGTGAACATTCTTGATGTGGTAAATTATATTCTGGGTACCACTGAAAATTAGAGTAGGTCTGCAGGGAACAGTGAATCATGATAATTTACTTTTCATGCTTTAACTGATTTGTATAGTCACTATTCAAATTCCCTATGCATTTGATACAAAACCTATGCTTTATTTATGATTGATATTAAGTGTAAGTTATCATGGATATAGAGTTGGTGGCATTTTATTGCTCTGTGACTAATTGACTTATGCAAATAATTGTGTTTCTGCTTCCACATATATTAATCTTTCCCTCTAATAACAATTCACAGTATTATTTACAGAAGAAAGTAACACTGGGCTGTATTTTTCACCTGTTGCTTTCATATGAAGAGAAATACCATGCAGTTTGCTGACTGGACTGGAGATTTTAGGTGTAGTAACTAACATGAAAGTTTGCATACCTGATTTTACCACTTCTTTTCTTGTGGGAGTGGTGAACTGCAGCATCTGGGCAGTGATGAGCAGCTTTGAGGCAGTAATACATCAAACAACGGCACATTTGGGAGGGTTTATAACACTTTAGAAAGGACTTTAGAAAAGGCTTAAAATAAGCCCAACCCCCCCTCTGATCATTCCAGAGAAAGTGGTAGCAAGGACTTAGACTAGAGTAACTGCTGTAGAAAGAAATTGTAGCTCAGTTTTACACTAATACAGTCTCTTTCTGCCCCTGAGTGTGTGGATCATAAACTACCTGTAACAAGAGGGAACATATACTAAAAGGTGAATTTCTCTTGCATTTTAACTGCATCATTTGCAAATTATCTTATGGTTAGTGACTGCATTAGGTGTACTAGACTCAAAACACTTTTTTTAACAGCTTTTTATTGAAGCAGGTACTACTAGTGTGTTCTGCTCCTATCAAACTGAATGTTTTTTCATGCAGTTGTGGTCATTCTCTTTGCTTGCAGATTGACATTGTCAGTAGGGGTTCTCTCTTTTGTTTTATTTTAGAATAACAGTAGTACATTGTGAACTTCCATTACTAGCAGAAGTTATCAAAAAGTAGATGGGTACCAAAAGAGCAATTGTTTTGGTTGCACAAACCAAGATGGATTTGTTGGCTCCAGTGTTGACCTAAGCATAAATCCTTTGAAGGAAGGGGGAGTCAGGGATTTTATTAGTATCAGAGGAGATCTGTTTGTAAAAGGGGAGTCATTGTAAAAGTTTCACACTGTATATAAGTTCATACATTCACCATCTCTCTTGTCATTTGTAGCTTACCATTTACGTTCTGGTTCCTATTGATTTGTACTAGTTTAGGGGCTGTAGTGTTGAGTTTTTTTGCTTTGAAACAAAAAAGAAAAAGTGGTTGCTTGTTACTTAAACATGTATAATTGTAATTTGATGATTTGCAGCTGTTGTCCAGTCATGACATGTTTCCTTTCATACTTTCAGCCTTATGCTGTTTTCCTTATGCCTTCCTTTTGTTGATTAACTGGCAGTGGTAGCCCAACTGTTGGTTTCAGGTACTAGTGGTAGGTTGGTTGGTTGAATGTATTTCCTGGTAGAAACAGCTGGGCTGAGGCTGCTGCTTTTTTTCCTTATCTGTTTTTTGGACCTAATAGTGAAAGGTGATAGTGGTAGCAATTAGTCACGGACCTAATGGGATTCATGTATCCCTGTTTTAACAATGTAAGCCTCAGTACTAAGTGTTGGTTAATAAGGCAGGACTCTGGAGGAGTGGAGCCAAGCAGCACAAAGGGTTTCCTTTCAGACTGAGTCAAAGTGCAGGGCCTGGAGCATGTAGTTGAATGACTCGGTCTGTTGTGACTGCGTAAGAGAATGGTAAACAAATGAGAAAGCAAGTATGAAAACAAGCTTGATGTTGCAAGATGGCAGTGTTACTGCATCCTTTGAGATGAATGTTGGAATAGCAGAGTAGAATTTATAAATGAAGAAATTCCATTGTTTTTAAATAGTCTAATTTATCCAGTATCGGGGGATAGGATTGCATCTAAAATTTGACTACTGTAATGATTTTCTGCTAATGGAAATGATATAAAGGCTTCTTGTGTTTGCTAAAAATACCAGCAGTCTTTCCAGACACCTGATCACCTGGGATTCCTGAAAAAGAAGATACAGTATTATAGCCAGGCTGTTCCATAAGTGTTCTAGCTCTTTGGATCTCAATATGGTGTCCTTCTAGTAGAACACTTTCTACATAGCTTTTCAACTCCTGAAATGTTTGCTCTGCAAGCTACTTTTTGAGAGCACAAATCTGCTGTAGACCATCTGTGCTCTTACAGCAAAGGATTTTGGCTGCTTGAAAACAGATGGCAAAAGAGACTCTCACCTCCATCCTCCCCCAGGCCCTTCCTTTACATTGCTGGGTACAGGTACATTTTGCTGTATGGGTGGTGAATGAGGACATGATGGTAAGGAAGTTGAATATTCTGGCTGGATGAGGGAGTCACCCTATGTTGTAAAAATTAGTAAGTCAAGATGTTGTTTTCAAATCATGTCTAGGAAAATGAAAGCTGTAAGGCTCTAGGTTCTTTTTTGTTGTTTTTATTTTATGTCTGAAGTGGTTTTCAGAAGTGATTACTTTCAATTTTTGTGGATTTAAATGATAGTATCATTAATTCTAAAAAGCTCTGCTTTTTTTTTATTGTCTTGGCATTTACTATCCCACTACTTCCTGTTTGCCATCCCTGATTTCTCACCTTCTTTTAGAAAAACTTGTATTGAAGCATTTACTTAAAAGTCAGGCTGGAAGATCAACAACCTTAGACACTTATATATCTAAATATTTTTGCCCTTTGAATTTTAATTTTCAGTAGCCTTTCTTTCCCCTCTCTGTCGCTTAATTTTGATTTTTGAATGTAATCTGTTGTGTAATGTGAATTCTACTTCTAGAGTTCCAAAGGAAAATGATGGAGGGATATTTACCAGAAATGCAAAGCACGGTGGAGCCAGTCGGTCTGTCAGATGATACCTCTTCCAGGTCCCCAGAGAAGAAGAAGTATGATAAAATATCTGGAATGAAGGAGTGCTCAAGCATCAGTTATACTGGAGATGATGCTGGTGTCTTGGAAGGGGAATCAAGATTGTTGCCCTCAGACCATGATTCAGCAGTTATTGGTGTAAGTGGCAGTGGGGCCCTGGCAGAAAGACAGGAGCAGCCATGTGGAGGGGCAGACTGCTGTGCCAATACCTGCTCTGAAAGAAAAGTAGAAGGCTTCATAAAACCAGAACATTTATCTAGTGAAGAATTTGAACGACAAGATCCAAAAACTAATCAGACAGAACAGTCATTAATGGAAATATTACAGGACCTAAGGGAGGAGTCTGACTTTGTGAAAAAATCGAGCGATAAAATCTATTCAGAAAGCCCTTATGACACAGACTGCACAAAGAAGCTTATTTCTACAATACATCAGACTTCCTCACAGGAGGATTTGTTAAAGGAAATAGAGTCTGAACTCTTATCTACAGATTTTTCAAAGGAACGAAAATTCCCAAATGGTGTGCGGAGGGGTGAACATGCCTTGGCTGTATTTGAAAAATGTGTGCAAGATAAATACCTGGAGCAAGAACAAACTATAAAAAAGTGAGTATTTGAGTATGCTCATTACAGTTGGAGGTTTGTACTGAACAATTCGGTTGTGTGTTGTGTACAACTGCATACAACATTTTGGTATGACACAAGTAGTCTCTTGTGAGTTGTTATAAGGACAGTTAATGAGCTTTTAAAATTATGTTCTTTAAGTGAGGAATTATTTTTACTTGTGGTATGTACTTCTAAATAAAAATGTGTGCTTGGATCTCTGGATTCTTGTGGAATTTGGCAGCAACTGAATAGCTAACTGTTCAGTTGAATAACCTGCCAGTGTCTAGAATTACTTAAATACTGTAACAGTAACAGTCTCTGGAGAAATGAATCTTTGTAATTACTAGCTCCTGCAATGTGCATTTTATTTATGAATTTAAAATTGCTTGTTTCTTTTTCAGGTAGTATTCAGTCTCCTGTCATAATCCAGCAAAGTTGTTAATCAGCTGAGAGCTATTCTTTGAGTTGGAAATGTCATATATAGATGAACTACTGTCTTGCTACATTTTATAGGAGGGCATTTGAAATGCATGGTTTATAAACTTTGCTATGATAAACTGGGCTTAATAGTTCTGCCAGGCAGTATGCTACACGAAGAATATTTATATTCATCAAAAGTCAGTTCATTGCTTGATTTCTTGATTCCCCACTTGGCATTTCATGTTCTGTTACCCCTTTAGAAATATGTTTTGCTAACAAAATGTAGCTTCTAACTTCAAATTTATTCCTGCTTGCAGAGCTGGAAATGAGTGTCCTAGTCTTCATATAGGGCACTCTGATACCATGGTATGGGAGGACATCAAGGGGAGGGAAGCCAGGCAGAGGGAGAAGAGATGCCCAAAAAGCAGAGGAGGGAAAGTATTCTCTTGCACCTCGCCAGTTAACCTCTGACAGAAGTCATAAATGTGAAAAAAGGCAGCTGATGACAGGAAAGCTTGGGAATGCATAGTTAGACATTCATTAATAATGGAGGGGTGGGAATCTGAAGAGGTGGGTGTGTAGATGGTTGTAGTTCCAGGAGATCATAAGTTAACAAGATATTTGGGTTTTACTTGTTCATGGTAAACTGAAGGGCAAGTCACTGTTTTTGGCTACGGACCAATTACTTTCTTGGAGATAAATGTTTCTATAAATAGATATATGAATGTATTATGTATACATACAGAAAGTTTTTTATACAAATATGTCTTTGGTATCATTTTTTTGGCAGCAGCTATCCCAGCTGCATCCCTTTGACTCTTGGGGACTCACCTCAAGTGTAAAACTGCTGTGGAACATGTTATGTTTGCTCCAAAGGGCATTCTGGATTGGCTTAATTTTGTCCCTTAGTTTACGATCAGCAGAATTTCTTGTAACATGGCTCTGCAAATAGCCCAGTTGTCTCCTGTGATCAGACCTAAGATACATAGGTGAGCAGCAATTGTGTGAATTAAGAATTTGTAATCCTGGAATATTTATTAATGGATTAAAAACTAGAAGTGCTAAGCTCTCCACTGATGGTCGTGAATTCCCTGCAATTTAGGAGACTAGTTTGTTTAGAGAGGGATTTTTTCAAAGGAAAGGAGCTAAAGATGAAAGCATATGTGTAAAGGGATATTTAAATACCTTGTTCAGGTAAATGCATGCCTCCTGTAAGTTCATGCAAGGAGTGGCCTAAAATATCCACCATCTAACTGTATCTTCAAACATGTAAATACATTTGAGACTCTTGTTTATTCACCCATTCTGACAGTGTAACTTCTGAGTTTTATGTGTAACTAGCTTCTGTTGCTGTGTGAGGACGTCAAACTAAATACGTCAGCTTCAACTCGGGCTGCAAACAACTGAGCTGCAAAGGAACAAACTATTGCTAAAAAATTTGACTTTATAAGGAGTATAAGCATGGACACTATTGTAGTTGCATACCTGCTTAGGACTTAAAAAATCATGGTTCCATTTCTTACCAAGTTGTGAACTTCAAGGGTTACTCTGAGCAATCCATGAAATGAATACAGTATCAGTGTTTTCAGACATTTGACTGGCAGAGTTATCTGACTGGAAGTTACTGTCTTAAAAGTACCTTAAAATTATTAACATTTACAGTTCTGTTGTTGCATAGAGGTACCAAATGTCTCATGTCACCATGGGCCATAACAAACCCAGAAACAAGCAATTTCCTCACAAGGAAGATGCTGCTTGCTGATTTGGAGTTAAGTTTCACATGTACAACATAATTCTGTTTTAGTTTTGTAAGGCTGTTGTGGATTTCATTAGTGTTTCTAGCTGTAACTCCCAATAAAATTTCCAGATCAAAGAGCAGAACCCATATATCTCAAAATAAAAAACAAAAAAACCCCAGTACTAAAGTACCTTGTTTTTAATTTCTTTTTTTTTTACAGATTGATTAAAGAAAATAAAAAACATCAAGAACTGATTTTAGAAATTTGCTCAGAAAAGGACAACTTAAAAGATGAATTGAAAAGACGAACAGAAACAGAAAAGCAGCACCTCAACATTATTAAACAGGTACAGATAACAAAACAGAAATGCTGGTTAATATCTCACCAGTATAGGATGTCACTATCTGCCACCTTTTAACAAGACATCCTTGGTAGCTGTCCTGGTTTCAGCTGGGATAGAGTTAAGTGTCTTCCTAGTAGCTGGTACAGTGCTGTGTTTTGAGTTCAGTATGAGAAGCAAGTTGATAACACTCTGATGTTTTCAGTTGCTGCTAAGTATTCAAGGATTTTTCAGCTTGTCATGCCCAGCCAGTGAGAAGGCTGGAGGGGCAGAAGAAGTTGGGAGGGGACACAGCCAGGGCAGCTGACCAAAACTGGCCAAAGGGGTATTCCAGGAAATAACTGGGTGGCGTGGGGGTGGGGATTGCCGCTCAGGCTCAGGGACTAACTGGGTGTCGATTGGCAGGTGGTGAGCAATTGCACTGTGCATCATTTGTACATTCCAATCCTTTTATTATTACTGCTGTAATTTTATTAGTGTTATCATTATTAGTTTCTTCTTTTCTGTTCTATTAAACCGTTCTTATTTCAACCCATGAGTTTTACTTCTTTTCCCGATTTTCTCCCCCATCCCACTGGGTGGGGCGGGAGTGAGTGAGTGAGTGGCTGCGTGGTGTTTAGTTGCTGGCTGGGGTTAAACCACAACACATATGTATCCAAAATCTTATCTGTATTTCCCAACTTCATTAGTTGATTGCATTTTCTTAAAAAATTTTAAAAAAAGAAGCCTTTCCCTACAAACTCTGCTTTGCTTATATACTAAGGTCATCACAGTTACAGTATTATTATTGTTATCTTTTATTTTGGATTAATGGATTACTTATGTTGATGCCTGTGACTCAGCTGTATTCTTATGCCTTTTCAGGCCTTGGCTTTTTCAGAAGCTCATCTGTCAGTCATATTTATGATAGTGGGTTTGGGATGTGTTCATATCCACTGGGAATCACATGGAAAATGTGAGCCAGTGAAATCCCAGAAAAAGGTTGTTGTGTTAATCTGGGTCTGGTCTGACAGATGCCTTATTGCTTTTTCAGTCCCATCATCGACCTCCATTGTTAACCCATCAGTATCCTCAAAATATCATGTAATTCTGATATAAAAACTAAGTTACATTTGGAGTGATCCGAATCCCTGTGAGAACTCAGTTGACTATAAGAGCAGCTGGCATGTCCGAGCAGAAGTTAGAGAAACTGAGCTGAGCAAGAGTGAATAAAGTGAAAAGAAAACAAAAGAGCAGGTATTTAGAGTAGTGTTTGTCTGTTAAATATTCACTGATTAGTGTTCATTTCTTTCATCTTTAACCTAGAAGGAATCATAGAAGGAATTTAATTGAAAGTTAAACGAGAGTGCTAGATGTCTCATTAAATGTGTTACTAAGAAAAATTATGAAGAATCACAGAAAACTTTTGCTCTTGCAGGAAGGAATAACACACTTTCAGGCTTACAGTCTTGGAGGGGAAAGGAAGGAGAATGATGTAGAGGAGATAGAAGCCCTAATGTGGGAAGGGCAAGGGATTACAATTCTTCTGGGACATCTGATAACTGATCAAAGGATGCTTCCCTGTATTGACTTCTACAGTCAGTCACTTTCTTCCATGACAGAACTAGCTACAATTTATTGGCATATTTTACTTGATTATAGGGAAAAAAATGGTAATTTTGAAGAGCACTTGAATACACTGACTTCTAAGACAAATGAATTGTCTTCTGATGAATTGCTTTTCTGTGATTTGTGAACACTTGAGTAGCAGTAGTATTGCAATGGATTGTGCTGTAGTAAGCTGCTGTAATAAGGATCAGATGGTCCCATGCATCATACAGTTGGTGTAAATATAGACTTACTGCATTTCCAATTCCTAAAAATTTGAGATAATCGTTTAAAAGTAGAAAAGAGGAAAATATGACTTAGAAATTATATTTGTCCTCACAGAGGTAACAGACTGATAGGTAGAAGATGAAGGATAGAATCTGCATGTTTGCTATTTTTATAGCACTACCGAAGTCAGTAGGAGAAATCTTTTTATTCCAGAAGAGCCTTTGAACCCAGTACAGCTGCAGACACTACTGAATATATTGAAGAGCAGGAGGAGGAGCAGATCTGCTGGCAGTTTACATCTATAGGTGTACATAACTTGACTTCCTCTGGAGCCTTGGCCCTAAGACCATCTTAGTGGGTCCTAACAATTTCCTCTAAAAGAGTTTTATTTATCCCAAAGCTAGAGTATGGATTTATTTGAACTAGGCTGGAAACTCATTTTGTGTGGGATGCGAGCTCTGACTCATACAACAGGGTAGACTTTTAGTGACATATAGTTACAGGGAAAAATCTTTCAGCAACTGTCTGGCGGGACAGGACCTTACTAAATCAGAAATATTCAACTTTTCTTTCTTTCCCAGTATAGGAACTATTCCCCTCCTAACTTTGGTCTAGTGAAATGGTTATTGATTTGGATCCAGATAGCCTGATTAAAAAGTGACTACTGCCTCATAAAAATGTCTCACAAAATGAATTATATTCCATACTGTTTGTTCTTCTTTATTTGTGTAGTGTGTGGTCTAATTCAACTGAATAATAGCTGGAAGAAAACAAGAGATTCAATTACAGGAAGAGAAAAAATGTAATGCAAGATTTGATTATTATGAAGTATGGCACATGATGAGAATAAGGAAAATTAACATGAGAAAGAGTGCTTTAGGTAGGAGAAAGATAAATCTAGGAGAGCAAGAAGTTATACATGTTTTTTTATAACATAAGAAACTATGTTTATCAGTTAAACAAAGAATTCTCAGTTAAACAGTAGTAGCTGAATTAGCACTGGCTCCTGGTTAATTTGTGAATGAAAGATGCAGAAAATTCTTTCACATCATGGTTATTTCATTGCCACCTACAGGACTGTTAATAAAGACTTCCAGAAACAGTCATCACTTTTTATGTGACTGAAGAATAACACCCTTGCTTTGGCAAAATAGCAGTGAGACAGTTTTTTTTTCAGTCTTGGTATGAAGTAATTTTCTTGTAACATGAAGAATCATCTTTGTTAGACATCACACTCAGGCTACTATAAATAATCTGTTTAACACATTCTCAAGCTTTCACCTCTTATGTATTCAGGCAAAAATGGTCTGTTTAAATGTGTATATTCAAGAGGGAAAGACTTGCTGGATCAGCATAATTGTATATAGGAGCAACAAATAGTTGTTGATTTATACTTCTCTGAGAAGATTTATTTTTTCTTCTTTGGAACTTTTCTGCTGTTGCTTGCCTTCAGAGTGAGAAATGAATGGTAACACTTCTGATGTGTATTCAACAGGAAGGTCTTGAAGGTCAAATAGTAAGTTCACGTACAAAAAAACCTCTCTTAGCAGTATTGAATGCTGTATATTAAAGCTGGTAGAAAAAGATTTAGTTAAAGCTGCCAGAGGCTTGTGGAAGATGCCTTTTTTTCTTATTGTAAACACCTGGGTTTGATCATTCATAGTTTTACAAGACTGAATTATTCATCTGAAATGTTCAGTACTTTGCTTCTGCCTATTAGGATTTTGTTATGCAAAAGACACCTACAGTAAACAGGAGTTGAATGGGTATTTAGCAGGGTGGATTGTCTCAACATGATAAATACCTTTTTCTTTGTCAAAGGTAAAAATATACCAAAAAAAGGAAAAATACTTTTTTTCCTTTCAGTTTCAATGACCTTTGGAATAGTTGTATTCTCCTTTAAGTGCTTTCAGAATGAACTCTGCCTCTGAGAAATTAGTTTTCTTCTCAGTCCTCCTGCAAGAGCTGCACACACAGACCGTGACTGCAGCCGCTCAAAACAGGGCACTGAGAACACAGCAGCCTGTTTTAAATTTAAATATAACTGGAAGAGTCTTCCAACAAATAAAATTATTGCAAAAATGTAAGTTATTCAGCAAGGCTATGGTACATCACAGGTTGTGTAGTGCTGATCTAATTCTGGAAAAGGAATAATCTGCAGCAAAGGCAGATTTCTTGACCTGATCTGCTGAAGGAATAACAAGACAAAATGAAGAAAATAACCAGCTTTAGTTGTTTATCATCCAAATATCTTTCTGCTATATTAGGATATTTCTAGGCATTGGTCTCTGTTTTCCTAAAATTAAGCCTGAGGTTAGAACTGAAATAAGTATTATGTTTTAGAAATCTAAAAGTGGAAGTCCACTTAATTACCTGTTTCTCAAGGGCACAGATAGCTGGGAGCATGAATGGCAGGAGCTCCCTTCTGGTAGGGGGTTAAGTTCTTTGCCTTCCCTAAAAATCCTCTTTCACAGCATGGACGACCATAATTAAAACCTACTGTTAAGGCTGTGGATCTGAATTAGTCCCCATATCCTTCCTCAGGTGTAACTATGTTTGAGGTTGGTGCAAAGGTCAAGCTTAGGAAAAATAAGTCTTACAGAACTGCGTAGATTTTAAAAGCCATGAATTAAAAGAGGGCAGGCATTAGTAGGGATTGGGAGTTTTCTGTTGATTTGATTCATCCCCCTTCTAGACTTTAAATTAAGTTTATGGTTTGAGTTAAAGTTAGATTATAAGAGTCTAGTGATATAACTGTGTGGCTTTCAGTTCTAGGAAGGTGTCTGGCAGAGCTCGTTTAGTCCCATATACTGTAGGGATTGATCAGTATATTGATCTTACTAAGCATATATTTGGGCTCAGGGTTAGGGCTTCTGGTTTTGAAGCTCAGGTACTAAGAGGTTAAAAGGAGGGCTGAGGTTTGATGAAGATCTGTGTTATTGTAGGAACTGATCTCAAAAGTAAAATTTAGGTTGGGGGGGTTCATGCTATTGAGTTCCTCATTTATGGCTACATTCAGTTGTCCTCATTTCAGCTGGGATAGAGTGAATTTTCTTTCTAGTAGCTGGTATAGTGCTATGTTTTGGATTTAGGATGAGAAGAATGTTGGTAACACACAGATGTTTTCAGTTGTTGGTAAGTAATATTTAGACTAAGTCAAGGATTTTTCAGCTTCTCATGCCCAGCCAGTGAGAAGGCTGGAGGGGCACAAGAAGTTGGGAGGGACACAGCCAGGGCAGCTGACCCAAACTGGCCAAAGGTGTATTCCATACCATGGGACGTCATGCCCAAAGTGTAGCCTTAGTAACAGCCAGGGACCAAATCCCTGCAATGATCCCTGAAAGAGAACACAGAAGCATCTTTCCATCCCAACAAACTCACACCTGTGTAGAATAATACATGAACATGATGCGTATCTTGGCAGTAGAAAATAAGGACTATAAATTTCTGTGCTCTGGGACATTATTAATCTCCTGTTAGCCAGAGGAAAAGACACCTTTCTTCTCTAAGGCATAGCATTGATGCGTTGGTGGATCTGACAGGTTTTTGCACCTCTGTTAGCGTCACTGAAAGGAAGGAACAGGACACTGAATTCTGGCAACAGATTCCTACATTTTCAGTAACTAACATCTGAGGATGAATCAGTAGCTTAGTGTCACCAAACATAGTCTTCTCTGTTTCTATTAACAGTATTCTCTTTGCTGATGGCTCTTTAACTCAACTTTTTGAGCGACTCTGGAGTTGTAATGAGGACCGCGAGTAGAAGAAAATCTCTCCTGAGGGCAGAGAATTCAGAGTTTGCATCAGTCTCTGAATGGGGTGGCAGGTTTATAGATAATGCCTGCAATAAAAGCTTAGTTTGAAAAATGATTTAGTTTCCTTGGCTAGACTGTGAGGATTCCCTTTCTGGTGTAGACTGTGAAAGGAATCTCCTTTTTTCCCCAAAAAAATTAAAACAGGTTTTGGATGTTATATTCTGAAGTGAGGAAGGAGGTGCATTTGTAACTGAGATGCCACAAGAAGGTGTTTAAGGGAAGTAGCAGGTCATCCTTATAAGCATCTGTTCTTCCAAAGAAAATCCCTTCCTTGGCTTTTATACCTCTGCTAGCATATTGCCTCGCAGGCTGTCCTCTGCTGGGCACTCTTAAGTTGGCAACCAGCATCTTCTTTTTTGTATGTGGCTATATCAGCGAGTGTTCCTGAATACATCAGGTTTTTTAACTACTATTGTTTCATAGTAATATTTTCATAATATTCTATATATTTTAGGTGCTTTTCAGAACAAACAAGAAAAAGTCTTCACTCTGTGCATCTAACAATCTAATTTTAGTACATTATTGGAGATGTGTCTGGAGGATTGGACTTCTTACAGGCAGCTTGCTTTTATAGTTTTCAGAATGAGTCCATATGTTTTTGTAAGCAAAGCAGTTGGTTTAAATACTAAAATTATAAATAATGCACTACTTAATCTTTCTGGAATAGAACTGTCTTAGGCTCAGTGAATTGTTAACATCCTTTGCTCAAAGTTAGTTTTCAGAAAATAACAGAAAATTCTAGGGATAAAGAATATGTGTTGACATAAGAATACTCTTATAAGAAAACATCATTTAGCCTTTATTTATGGATGCTGTGCCAGAGAAACAAATCTATAAAGACTTAATCAGATTGCAAATCAAAGAATTTGCATAACCAAAATAATATACAGTAACTATGCTGCTTAAAACATGGCCCTCCAGAAGTCATGTCATTAATAAAATAGCATTGTTAATTCTTTCCCTTTCTACTGAGGAGGGAAAACCTTGAGCATTATCTGTAGGTGCATGTGCTGAAATATTGACACCAGACATCACAGTCACTGCTCTGCCTATACTCCAGTAAACGATTCAAACCAATTATTGCTGCTATTAAGTCCAGAACATGAGAAATGAACAGGATGGACAGACATATTTTTCAGGAAAGCTCGATCTAACAGCATGCTGAAACCAACTCCTACCTGAGCTTAGTGACTATATAATGATGTGAAATAACAGTGAAAACTAACTTTGAGGTTAATGTGGGGATACATGAGGAAGAATAGTCCAAAGAAAGATGCTACTGTGGTCATTTCTTGAGGACCTGATCATTAGTTCTTGGTTGCCCTGAATCCACTGAACTGACAATGAGTTGAAAAGGGAAGCAGCTTGCTTAGCCTTTCATGCCAAGCTCATGAAAATTCAGATCTCTTGATGTTTTAATTAATCTTTTAATTAATCTTTTTTTCCTTGATTCTTCTTTAATGCTAAGAGTCAGCATATCAGGTATCTAAGAATAAAGCATATGTTTCAATTAAGGATATGCTCCAAATTTGCCAGTCTTTTTCAGGAGAACAGCAATTTTTTCTAAATGTTTAGCTTAACTTTTAGATTAAAGTAATTTTATGTACATGTGATATGAACTCCATGCTTTCAACATTATCTTTGGAATCCTTAAAGTTGACATCTACTAATAGGAAGAACTACTAGAAAAGGCGTAAGGACAGAGAAGCTAAAGCAGTTGGACTACAGACTGTGTTAAATTCTAGGAAGTTAATTTCAGAATTCCCAACAATATGCAACTTGTATTTGCAGATAAAGAAAGGTACTGCCCCTAGCTTCTTAGGTGTCAGTCTGTGATCTTTTCAATTGGGTGTATGTGCTATTACATGTTTCTATGAAGAGATTTTTTAGCTCCATTTAAGCTTGAGTAAAAGTTGTTTTATAAGCAAAGTGTTTCAGACATAGGTATTTAAATACCAAATCCAGTCGCTGCTTACTTTTAATCCATTAAATTGTTTTTTATATCCAAATACTAGAGTTATGAGAATAGAGTAGGTTAAAGGGTTATATTTCTGAAAATATCAGAGTATTAAATAGGATATTTTTTCAAGCTTATGTCATCAGAGGTGCAGATCACAAATTGCAAGTGCAAGACTATTCCAAAACAGTAACACAGTGGCTTGAGCTGCATCTATCAGCCACAGTACACCAGTAGGAAAATGGACAGATGGGCTCATCTAGCATTACTTGGGTATGAGCAACACAGAATACAGGCATTGCTCTGCAACAGAGCTTCTGGTGTGCTGTCCTTTTTACTTAACGTAAGGCTTTCCAATCATGAAACTATCTCAAACACTTTATTAAGGAGTTGAGACTGCTGGTGTTTTCAGTATAGCTGGCAGCGAAGTAAATAGTTCTGCAATTGGTAAAGAACTAGCATAAATTCAAAACTTGTAGATATTAACGTAGTACAAACCTGAGCTTAATTCAGTTTGCTCTTTGTAAGGAAGACAGAACACATTTGCATGTTATTCAACCTCTGATGAGGCTTGAACACTTTTTCCTAAAAGTACATTGAAAAAGAGTGTGTAAACATTGTGCCTAACTTGCCAAGTGAAGAACAAACAGGAAAACTCAGATATCTCCAGTACTTTATAAAGGTGATGATAAATATTTCATTTAGGACGTTGCTGTAAGTAATTACTAAATGATCCTAGGAAGGCATCCAGTAGGAAAATTCCCTAAATTAGTTATTTACATCAGTAAAATATATGCCTAAAATAATAGATGATATTGTAATGTACTCCTGCCTATTACCTCTTAGTGAAAAAACACAAAAGATCCAAGCCTTTTTTTCCTCTATGTAATCAATTTTAAACCTTACAGTGCTTTTAAATTCCCAGGAGTTATGCAAGAAGGTAAGTAGTTTCCCATTCTAAAAGAGTTTCAGAATATGTACAAATCCTGAATATTGTCTTGAGGCTTTCCAGTATTTTTGATGAGGAAAACATGAAGGACTGACTGGCAGTATTATCCGACTATCCTGTTTTGTAGGTGTGTAGATATGGGATGAGCCCTTTTGTTTCACCTCAAATTTACTGAAATACATGGTGACTAGAGGCTATACAGTGTTGGTTGTTGCCTTCTGTTTTGACCAGCTGTGTTATTAGATCCTGTGACAAATTGCACCAATTAAGGTAAACTTTAAACATCATATGTTAACAAGAAGCTTAGCACCAGTCTTACAAGCAAGCTTGAACCTGGAGCAGTAGAGTTCAAGGAGATCTTGGAGGGCATAGCTAAAGACTGAGAGGCACTGAAAGTATAAATGAGTCCCTCAGTATTGGTGGAGATGATGTATTGGTTTGTTTAGGCAACGGGGCGCTGATGGTAATGGGTTGGGCTGCAGACACAGGACATGTGAGGAGAAGTTGAATTTGGCATCGGTGACAGGCTACCAAATTGTAGACAGCGGGCACTAACTGGAATATACAGTGATGAAGGAAATGGGAATGGACCTTGCTGCCAGCAGATAGGTTTATGTGTTTTTGTCTTTGGGAATCCTATGGGGCTTGGGTGAGATGGCTGTGGAATTTGCAAAGGTTGCAGAAGTTTGGCACCATTTTAGGGCTGATGTTATATTCATAACGTTCTGTTCCAGGGCTCTGGCTTGGGCTGATGACTCTGCATTACTTAATGGTAACGCCCTAGTGTTCTTCTGAGGGCTCGAGTTACTCAGCGAAGTTAATTATGTGGCCAGATAAAACTTTGTAGTTATTGTGACATGTTATTGAGATTTTTCTGGTGACATTTAAACCAGCACAGTTCAGAAATTCAGGGTCCTGCATTCAGTGAAAGTAGAGAAAGCAGTCTAAAAATATTAACCAAACCCCATGGTCTGATAAGGAATACTGTGAGCATTTTTGGCTGCCCATGCACAAATTACTGAAACTAAGACAGGTGAAAATAGAGGCTGTGATAATAAATTAAGGAAACATGCAAGAGGAAACCGTAGGAGATTAGCTTGTTAATTCTAGCAAAGAAGGGCTTTGATTTCTGTGTGTTAATACCTCCAGGTGATAAGGATCTGGAGGACTGAGAGGAAGAGAGTTACTTAAACTGAAAAGCAAGAGCAGCCAAAAGCCAAGTAGTTTGAAGCAGTTTGTAAGATTATGCAGGATATTAGAATAAGGTTCTTAAGCATTGTATCACTGAGGTTTTAAAACAGCCTTCTGATCAAATGAATTTTAAGATGGAGCTGGATGCATTTTTGAACAAGGTGAAATGCTGTGGGAGAAGGATCTCGGTGATGCACGAGTTCCTTCCTGGTGTCCCTCCCTTGCTCTCCTCTCAGTCTGCATCGCTGAGAGAATAGTGAAATTGAGGTTGCATTATTAACGTGTTGTGATTTTGTGAGCCTGTTACTGTAAGACGGTAGAACAGGAACAGTAATTTTAGAGACATTACTTCACTGTAAATGGATTAATTTCCATTTACTAAGTCATGTATCATGTCCATCTGTTGAAGAGTCTTATTTGGGCAGCCAGTAAAACTTTGCCATGACATAATTATACGGAGAGGCAACAACAGCCGTTTCTCAGCTTCCTGACACTGAAGCACAAATGCCAATGGCCCTAATATTTTACTTTAATACCTTTCCTGCTAGGGGTAATTGTAGCTTTCTCAGTGGCTTGGGGTACCTGTGACAAGGAGGGGAGAACTCCTCAGTCGTTCCTCTGAACTTTGTTCTTCCACTTTTGTGAACTCTGTGCTTCACTTACAGTTAGCAAGAGAAACCAGTGAAATTTAAGCAATTTTGTTGAGAGTAAGAGTAAGAAAAACTATGGGTACCACAGTAGTCATAAAAGATAAGGCATGTAGTATCTGCAGCTTTCTGTGTTGTATAAAGTTTTATAAAGTATTCATTCTTGCTGTTCAAGGAAGTTTCCCACCCATTTCTTTTTTTAGTATCAGAAGGAATTTTTAAGATGATTATGTTATTGTTACAGGTGATGCTGTTAGAGCATCTTAATCACAGTACAAGGATATCTTTTAATCCAGTTTTGGAACCAAAGCTAAATTTAAACTTATATCTTCTTAATGACAAAGATGATCTCCAAAAAATATCTCTGAAATACCAGTTTAAGTTGATACAAGATAATTTAAATGCTGCTTTCCTAGTTCATGTATTTTGTAGCAAAATCACACCACTAAATAGTGAGTGAGAAAGTGGATATATTTGCAATTAGTCCTCCTTATAACTGTTGAATGAAAGGAAATACTCGTATTGGTCCCACCATAAAATAAGGTTATGTTCTTTTGAAGTTCGTTCCAACCTTACACTTGTTAATGAAAGCAGTTTAATTCACATGTCTTAAACTTGGCTGTCACAGTTAATCTATGAATAGTCACTTGGACAATGAAGATGTCCATAGAGCATGATAAATATCTGTAGTTTTCACTCCCTTTTTTCTTTTTCTTTTTTTTTTTTTCTTTTTTCTGTGAACATCATGTATGTTCACCCTCTGGGACCTTTGACTTCTGCCAGGATGGTAGTGTGCTTGTGATTCATATGTGAACTTCAGAAAATGTGGACACTTAGTGATGATTTCAGGGCTATGATGTTACTTCCATCCTTTTAAGCTTTTTATATTTATATAATCACTGTGTCTGGAATAATATTAAAGAGCATTGCAAATAACACTTATTTGAGGCAATTACTCTTTCACAAGACTGTCTGGCAGATTGCAGGGTTTTACCATATGTTCTGATTTATAAGTAACGTTGCTCATCTTACAAAGTAAATTTATTTTAAATAGGACTAAAACAGCTTAAAAACCCCCACTGTGTAATAGGTAAATGCAATCAAGTATTTTCTTTACTTATAAAATCTATCTGTGGAAAACTGGAGTAGAAAATTCACTGAATAACTGTCATATCAATGCTTCTACTGACAGTAGAAATGACAATTTTTATAATACTTTTTTTTTTTGGTGTTGCAATACCTCAGATTCAATCTAAAAAATAGAAATCAGTGTCTTCTGAGAACATCTAGCAACAGGAAAGAGCTATTTATCCTGTGATAATTCAGGCAATAGCAATGATTGTGTTTCTCATTAGAGTCTCTCAAAGGTGATCTACCACTTGCTTGGAACACAGGGCCAAAATTGGACATAATACTCCAGATGAAATTATATAATAACTAATAAAAAAATGAAACAAGAATACATCGCATGTCTTGTATGCAATGCTTTTGTTCCAGTATTTTTTTCCAGAAAAAGGAAGCTTTTTCAATCTCTGTGTGAGAACATTCACTCTCATTTAGCTGGTGAACCTCAGTAATACCTCAGGTCCTTTTGAAAGCAGCTTTAACCAGACATCGTGCATGTTATATTTGTGCAATTGTATTTTTGTGTGTAATGTGTCTGGTTTGATCTTTGAACAGCATCCTGGGTTTTGGGGGAGTATCTTCAATTAATCAACTTTGTTTGCAACTCTAATCCTAATTTTGCCCTCTACCTTTTGGGTTATCTGCTAATATTTGCCTTGCCCTGATCATTAATAAAAACATGTAACTTGGATACTGAAACTAGCCCTTGCAAAATTCTATTTAATGTAAAATTCTCAGTAGATAGTAACCAAATCATCAGTTGAAAGAAGTCTGGCCTGGTAAACTAGATTACAAAATGTGTGATCTGTGGTTGCCTCCCTTATGTTGTGTTGTAATTGAATTTTTCTCTCCACCATGAGAAGCCTGAATGCAAGAAGTGTGAGGTGCTTGTTTCTGTTGACAGTCTTATAAATATTAAAAATGCATATTCCTTCCATTCTTTGCATAACACTGAAGAAACTAGAATTTCATGCCAGAAGTTCAGAATTAAGGTCAAATGCACGACTGCAGATGTGCTTGCTATTTAGGAAAGCTTTTTGATACTGTGTGTGTTCTGCTCTCATCAGAAAAATTAAAACAGAAGAACAAAATCCCAAACATATTAAAAAAACCCAAACCCTACCCATTGTTTCACCAAATATGGACTGAAATTCTGTTTTCTGATTTGAAGTTGTCCCAGAGTGCTGTGGAAGTATGGTCGCATTTCTAAGTGCTCACATATGCTGTAAGAGGCTGCTCAGGATGTTGTCAGGAATCAGTGACAGCTCTCATTTGGACTAAACCTGTAAATCCATGGCATAATATGAAATGTGATCTGGTGTTTGATTATGTCCTTTCTGATTTAAATCTAGAGAAGGTTTTTCTTTGATTATTGGGGGTTTTTGGTACTGATGAGAGACACTCATGTTCATTGATGTTCACTGATCTATGGAACTTTTCTTCTCTGTGACCATCATTTAAGACCTGCAAATGCCGGTGGCAGCAGCTGTTATTTGCAGTCCATGGCAAAGTCTTAACTGGGCCACCTGCAGCCCAAAGCTTATTGTACCAGTCCAGGTCCTTCCTTACACCACCCCTAGTCTGTCACTGTCCACTCCTGCGTGCTTGTACTTAGCAGCAACAAGGACCCATTTTAGTCATATCCTGCTGGTTGAAACTCTGTTTTTGTCGATAGCAGTATTCATATTTCCAAGAATACTTCTTTTGCATCACGGGTTTTGGTGTAGCATTAGTGGGCAAATATCAGTGCATCATTTATACCTCAGATTGTGACCAGGAGGAACCCCCTGCCCTTTCCCTAGGAGCACATTGCAGAACAGGTCTTAAAATCCATGCATGCACATCTTGGCTATTTTCTGTCTATAATGGAATAGAGTTTATGTGGACTTTAGATACAGAATTTGTAAAACTAAAAAAAAAAGAAAAACAACTCAATAACCAACCCTTTCATAAGGGAAATAATTATAAAAGTGCTGTTTACCAATATGATGTTACACTGGAAGATGTTTCATACCTTCCAAAACTAATTTTTAGATAACTTCTACAGAAAAAGATGTTAGACTCCTTCCCTGTACTTATGCACTTCACTATCTTTATTGTGTTCTTTCTCTAATGGCATCCTAACAGAGGAGTACTATGGAGAAAGATTTGAAAGAGCAAAATGAAGTGCTCCTGTGTGTGGGGAACTTCTGCCAAGTAAAAAGGCCAATTTGAGAGGAAAAACAAACATTTGAAAGACTGGCAAGGCTGTTTCTTGACAGTAAAGAAAGGCTGTGGATTTGAAAGCAAAGAAGTAGCAGCTTATGTTATTAGACTAAGCTAAAGGTCTTTGTAGCAGCAATCGGAATTATTGTGAGTGAGGGAAAAAGGATTTGCTGTGGTCAGAAAAAAGGTTATTGCCGTTGTTGACAGCTGTCTGGAAAGTTGATGCTCAGCCATATGAAGCTTGTGCTGTAATAGTCATTTCAGCTGTCACATTTTAGGTGTGAATAGATGGCTGTATTTTTATGAAGTATAAAGAAAAAACCTTTGACTTCAGTGTAATTCAGACCAAATGTCTAATTTGAAGATGTTGTCTGGGTTGTGTATCTGAGTATCAGAAGCATTTGTTGCAAGAAACAAAGGCTGGCAGAAAAGGCACTGAAGAGGCAGTTTTGGTTTTGCCAGGTTGAACAGACATCCATCCATCTGTCCGTCCATCTGACCATCCATGAGGGGATTTCAGACTGAGATCTGTTCTAGCTAGAAGAAAAAGGTATGAGTTTCTCTCAGGTCAGCTTTAAGTGGTCAGAGGTCTTTTTCAAAATGCTATCAATGTTTGCATCTTCCACTTTTAGGACTGTCTTTTCTGGAAAACTAGGTAAGTATCAGACCATGGCACAAAAGGGTCATGTTAAGCATGGAATCAATCAATTTAGAGACATATAGTGACAAGCTGTGTAATAGGCACCAAGTAACTAGCTGGTCAAAGATAGTACAGCATGTATTACAAAGTGGTATGCAAATTAAATGCCCAGACACAGACAGGTCTCACTCATATAAATACTTTTAAAAATCTACTGATGGTTACTTTATTCACATGTCTCTAGATCAGGAAAATGTCTCAGATTTTAGCATGGCTGGTTTAGATTCAAGTTTCAGGCTGGAGATGCAGCGATTGTTCTTTTCTGTTAATTCTTTTCTAGTACATGAGGTGGGAGCAAAACCAGTGCTATGTGATTTATTTAGATAATCAACAGGGCTTTATAAATAAACAGTGGCTAGTCTGGCAAAGGCTGAACTTCACTGCTGAACCTGGCTGCTGTAGTAACGTTACTTCTCAGAAAAGCTAGTTCTTGCCAAATGCAGCTGCTCTTTCATGCTATGGTAATTCATTCTGCGAGGTATCCTTTTCGTCCTGTTTATCCTGTTTATATTCAAATCTCTGTCAGGAAGATTATTTTCACATCAGCTTTAAGTAAAATTTAACTTTTGCTATTGTTCTTAGTATCTGCTGAGAACTGTTTATATGATTAAGAGATATTTTGATCAGATGAGGTGTCCAATTCAAAGGCAGGCAGGGGTTTTTATCAAGGTTGTGAATGGCTTTCATTTGATGTGAGTCTGGTAATCACTGATGGCTCTTTGCTTGTCTATAGTAAAGCTACCAGACATGGTAAAAATACCATATTACCTTGCTGTGCATTTCAGTTGGTGAACACAAACCACTGCTGCACTACAGCCTCATCTCTTAAAAGACAACATCATTTATGCATCCAAAATCTTTTCAAAACATGAGCTGCAAAATGTTAGCAGTAATATTTTGGCAAAGGCTTTGCAGGGTTACACCCAATTTGAGGTTGTCTATCAGTCTGCACATCACTGAGAGCATTGCAGAGGAACCAGTAAGCAAACCACAAATAATTTCTCTCAAACAAGGCCAGGGCAGAGAAAAGCAATCTGACCTGTATGGTTCGTAAATATGTGAAGATTTGTGAGCTAATTCTGTTAGCAGACAATGATAAGGATGAATAAATTTGATGTAACCAGTTTTTTACAAGGTTTGTATTCAAAGTTCAGATCCTTTAAGCAGAAAAGACAGTGAAGAGGTGATAGTTTTATTGCAGATTTGAACATCTTTTCAGCCTATCTCCTACTTATAAGCTCTCTAGCATTTAAGATTTGTCCACAGGTGGTAAACTGCCAGGACATTTATGCAGAAACAGTACTGTTCTGGTAGAAGAATGCCTTGCCTTCCCCAGTTTTTCACTAAGGCTCCTGTAGTCCCTTCAGCATGTATTTTTACTGTTGTTTTTTCATGATATTTTTGCTTCTTCAATTTCAGTCACACAGTTGCATCAGAGCACTCCACATTTTCCTCTTTGGATGCCGAAGTCCCATTCATTCACATGCTTTCAGTCAAGAGCTGGGGCACTTTTGTTGTTTCTGTGGCACTTGGGAATACATTATTCTCCCAAGTTTTCCATCCTCACTCTTTAGATCTACAGCATCAGATTCCAGAGGCACCCTGGCTAAAAACCTGTGATGGCTGTGAAGACTGTTAAAGAGAGGAACTTGGAACCTAGCTGTGGTTTATGCACCACTGTATTTAACTAGGGACAGTAGTAAATAGGGCCACTTAACAGGATTTGTCTCTTTAGGGATCCTGGATGGTTTTTGCCTCTGAAGTCGTGGACCCAAAATCAGATACGTTCTTTCTTTGAAGCTTTTATATACAACTTTATTTAGGTATTTGCCAGTGGCTGTGCTACTTTTTTCTGTAGCAAGAGAGTTTGGCCTTGCTTTAATTATGGGCTAGATCATATCTGTGCAGTCCAGATTTCTTGATACCTCTCAGGCATTCTCTAAGAGAGGCTTACTTGAGACACTTCTTGAGATCCAAGCAAAAGAAAGACTGGACTACAGTTTGTCCTGCTTTTCTGTAAGCCATTATAAGGTTTGGAGGGTTGCTCCTCTTGGTCTGTAGCCAGCTGAACCCCTCTGAATTCCATGTGAACTCTGCACATCAGATTTACTGTGCGATTTCATAGGCAGCATACAGATTTAAAAAAAATAATGATTGAGAGAGATTCTACTCAAGATGTCGTCTTCTGACGTGTATGTAAACTAGTCTATAACTTCAAGTGGGATGAGATGTTATTAATAAGAAAATCAGCTGCATCTCACTAAATTTCAAGCCATTTTGTTAAGCTATCAAGAACAACAAGAATTGTGCAGTCCTCACTCTTGTGTGCTAGATCTTCCCATTTTAGGAAAGATCTTTCTAATGCAAGTGCTGTATTTGCTATACCTTTATTTTTCTTACACACATTTTATCCAAGAAATTATCTCAACTTGTTCTCAGTCCCAAAATGGCCACAATTTTATAATCCTCATATACAGTGAAAAATTACCTGAGGTAATCTTTCCATCAGATTCTCTTATCCTTGCAGCAATCACACAGCATTACTTAAGAGCACTTCTGAAGCTTTGCTCTGTAATCTGAACAACTTCTTGGCTTGGTCATGTTTCTGATGCTCCCATCATTTGGCTATTCATAAATTATCATTTGAGTCTGTGGTTGTGTAAAATATTAAAAACCTGCTTCTTTTTATCCATATGCTTTTATCTGTAAGCAGGTATTCTTTGTTTCCCTTTCTAATACTAAATTTCTCAAACCAGAAGAATGAGATGTGCACGCTGTCCGGCCCCAGTTGTACACTGAAGATGCTGAATAGCAGAACACAGTGATCTGAAAAGTCATTGGAAAAGCATGTCCAGACATGCAGGTGAGTTTATAAAAATCTGCTTGCCAGTTAGAGATTACATTTAGCGTTATTCACAGGGTATGGCTGGATATGCTGTGCTTGCATGTCAAGTTTATTAGTGCAGTGCTGCTGGACATGTGGTATGCAACAGCCCTGTTTAGCTCTGGCAATTGGTTGGCACTCTGGTGTTTCCTTTCTGTTTCAGCTCACGTTCAGAGCTACCCTGTGCCTCAGGAAGTTTGTCCAGGGAAAGAAAGGACAAACAAAGTAATTCACTAAAGGTGTCTCATAGCTCCTGTGGAGCAACAGCTCCAAAGTGTGCATTGCTGTATGTACAGGAGGTGAAACTGTCTCTGATTTCCCAGCAAGAAATAGAGCTGTGCTTGAGCAAGTCATTGACTCTTTGGGCTTTTCAGCATGAATGAACATTGGTGTAGGTAGTAGTCTAAATTTCCAGGCTTCAGTGTTTGACTTCCAAATACAGTGTTGAATCATTGCAGGTGGCACCCGTTTGCTGACTCTGTGGACTCTATCAAAATCTCGTCTGAAGCAGAGGTTGAAGCCCAGAAGACTGGTGGAGCCTTCATCTGCCCATAGGCTTTTTGCAGAAACAAAGCGTGAGACCTGCTCAGCAGCTCACACCCATCTATATGTTTGGTTTGTAGGTCACAGCATCTCAGCGGGGATTAGTTTAAACGGAAATGTGCTAGACAGTTTTCTTTTGCATCTCTTTGCCTGGGTGATTAACCACAGCCAGTGGTGTTGGATGTACCTCCTCACATGGTGCTGCATGTCCAGTTCCCCGCCTGTGTGCAACTGGGGAGTAGGTGGTTGGATTCCAGCCTCATAAACGAATCTGTGGATGTGGATTTCAAAGGTTGTAATGTGCCAAGTTTTTATTGGCAGCAGCCTTAGATTTGAGCTGCCAGAACTAGAAGGTCAAAGGGTACCAGAGCTCCCACTTACACCCCAAGAGCAGAGTCTTGCCCGGTAGTTGCCACACTGACATGAGAGTGATGACGATTGCTTTACTCATCCTTCTGTTTCATTTAGCATTAACTGTCTGGCTCTTACTTGGCAAGCAGATGCTTATCTGTCAAGCACTACTAACTACTTTTGTCTTTTCTGAGTATCGTTCTTGTCTGATAACTTGTTTTCCATTTAACCCACAGTGCTATGTGTTCTGCATTGATTCCTTGCTGTACCCATTCAATAACTCTTTAAATTCAGCCAGTGTGCAAAGAAAATCAAAACCTGAACCTCAGTGGATTTCCTTGCTTAAAAGATTGGCAAGCTGGATTTTTACAGGTGTGATGGGGGAGCCTTACCCATCCTCAGTTCCTGAACACCTGCCATGTAACAAGTGATGGTGGTTGCGGACTTTCTATCCTCTCTGGCAATTGGCCCTGGTTTTGTCCCTGAACTCCTTTTGTTGCCTTATTCTTCTGCTAGAACTTATACACAGAGGAATTGTGTGCTTTTTCTGCCCTGGCAAAGGCTTAGACACAGCAGGATGTTTTCCTGGAATATGGGTGTGGGCTGGGTGCTCCTGGGCAGTACTGTGGCAAGTGGGTAGCCAGTATTTAGTGTGTGTTCACCTGGAGGTGAACTTCAGGGAGACTTGTGTGCCCAACTGCATGCTGCTGGACTGCCACAAGATGTCACACTTCAACTACCAGTATGTATAAATTAATCTCTAATGTCTAAAACACATTTGCCATCTTGCATAGGGTATGTTTAATCTTGGTAGCATAGTTAATTAAATGTTGCCATGTTTGTGCCTAGTTAAGGCCCAGGAATGGAGGAGGTAGCCAGTGTCAGGGGGTGGTGTTTCAGGGATAGGGTTGAGAGGAAGTGCTGTGTTACCTCCCCAGGAAATCAAATGAGCAGTGGAAACTGTAGGCTTGTACAAAACGATGGTAGCATAGGTACCAGGTAGCACTGAAGCATTAACAGGTTATTCAGCACATCTCTGAACTACCCCAAAACAATTGCTCTTGCTGGGACCTTTTCGAAGGAAAAGTGTGGCCAAGAAGGCCAACATGTTGTCCAAGGAAGAGAAGGGCATGGCACAAGTTCTCCTTATTCATAACTTCCCTTCAGCCATCAATAAGTAAACACAATAAAGCTCACAATAACATTAATCTTGCTGGTCCCTCAATCCTGTGGCATCATCTCTGTGTAACGAACAGCTTTCAGATGGGCAAGTGGCTCCTCCCTGTCAAGTTACAATTGGGCACCTGAAAAGCACAAGAACAAGAAAGCAAATAGTGGAAACAAAGCTGTGGATGTGTCTGGGAGTGTTTAAATGATTTCTGTCTGGTAAGTTCCCAACCCTAAAAGAAGTAACAGATTTGCCTTAAAGCCTAACTCTGTTATTGATTGGATTTTTTTTTTTTCCTTCTCAGAAAACAGATCATAATAGAAATTTTGTATTTTTTCTTCCTGTCTCACAGTGGAGTTAAATTCCCTCAAGGACATAATTTTCAGTGTGATTGTCATCCTTAAAAGAAACTGAGGTAACTACCTGTATTTACTATATAGCTTATTCTCATTTCTCCTTCCCTTGTGTCTTTGTCATGAAAGTTATGTTGTTTTACTTCCTAAACCACTTTTATTTTTCAAGTCAGGCTTCCAGGAAACAAATGTGTTTTGTTTGAAGCCTGTCACTTGTATACAGAGCAAAATGATTCTAAGCCATCCTTGTTTTGCAGGACTATCTCACTTGTTGCAATGGAAATTGAACAAAAAACAAGGTTAGGGGAAACTGGTGGAGTTTTCACTAGGCATCATTAACAATGTCAAAGTACAGAGTCAAAATTCCATAGCGGAGCAATTTTACCTGGTTGCTAAAAATGTACTTTGAGTGAAATGAGTTATACTTGGTCCATTCCTTGCTTCCCAATCATGCAGCACAGAAACCTGAGAGTCTACAGTTCAGCCCCTGTTGAGTTTTCAACCTGAGGGCTCTGCTGCTGTCTCTTTCTCACTTCGAAAATGGCAAAACTTTCACAGTGAACATTGGTAATTTCCAGTGGGCTCCAATCTCAATGCCCTTCAATGATTTTTTTTTTATATGCATTGGAATTATAGTGACTTATTTAATGTTTGGCAATGAGTTCAGTATATTTATGAATAAACACTGCCTTTATATGCAACAAAAATTTAACTCTTGGCAAAATCCATTTCCTCTGAGGAAATGAGATGTCTCCTAGTCAGTAGGCTCTGGCTGAAATAAGAGGTCTTACGGTAACTGCACCCGTTTCCCTGACTTTTTTTGAAAAACTGGGGATGTGGCAAAGCCAGCAGCACAATAAACAGGAGACCTGGCTGCATCTGTGCACACTGCTCCCCACTTTGCTGGGCATGCTGCCTTCTGCGTTCTCTGCCAGCACTAAAGGCAGGTGCTTTAAAAATGGGAAAGATTTTTTTTCAATGATAAAACTCGCAGCAATCTCAAAGGCAATGGGAACCTTTATTTTGATTATTTTCAATGTACTGACATTGTCCTTTTATGCAAACTTAACTGTAAAACACTCTTGAGATACTGCATAGAAAATACATATAGAAAAAAACATATATACACTTTCATAAAAATAGAATACATCTTGGTAAAATTACTTGTGTACAGTGTATTGACATTATTGAACCAAACTTAACTTACATCATCATTGGAGAAAAATGTTCCATTTGCAAAAAAAAAAAAAAAACCAACAACATTTTAACTGAGTTGTAAGTACTGCAATGGATATGGTGTTGAGCTAAATAAATGGCTATACCAGAATGTCAGAGTACAAAAAAAAAAGTTATAAAATACCTGCTGTATAAAGCAGATGTAGCCATGTTTTTTTCTTCCAAAAAATAGTGACATCTCTAAACTTGCATGGAAATCATGTACCAGTTCCAAATTCTACTGTAGATTCTTTAGCTGAAAATAAACTTTAATATCATTTGTTTCAGTATTGTTTTAGTATTTTCAACCACTACATACAGTGGTTTTGAACACACAACATAGTATATATTACAGCCCTAATTCTATCAGGTATTTGATAAGAAAAAGCAGTTCTAACAGATATAAAATTGTAAAACACTTAGCAACCTTTAAAATATGTAGACCACTTGAAATTATGGTTGTTTTCTTCTTCTGGTTAGGCTTTTCTTTAGTTGCTTTCAGCAGAGGCTGCTCCTTGCTTACTGCTTTGACCACATACTTCAGCTCATACTTTTATTTTTTGCTGGTTTTCAGGACAAACTGTGGAAAATGACTACTCCAGTGTAATAAATAAAGCAAGTGGTAACAGGTCCTCAAAGCCATGGATTTTCATCTTGAATTGGAATAATGGGAATGACTGGGCAGCCTCAGAGAAGGAGGAAAGAAGAAAAGAGCATAGCACCACTTCAAGTGACATGGTTCACAACTGTTTGGCAGGCAGTAGATTGAGTCTGGAAGTGGTAATACCCACCAGCATTTATGAATGTGGTTAAAATACTGCAATTACTGTCAAGTAGTTTGGGTGTTTAATAGGGATAGGCTGACACAGCTATATAAACAATGAAGGTTGTCCGATACTCAATATTTCCATCGATGCTGTAGGATAAGGCTCTGACTCCCATGCGGTAAGTCTTTGGCTCTCGCAGCGGTTGGGTGGTGAACACGACTCCTTTCAAGTTCTCATCTCTCAGGGCAAATGGGATTGCTGGGTCCTCGTCTGCCATTAAGAAAGTTGTCCTTGGGTGCATGACATGATCATGAGTATAGGCAACCAGCCGGATTAAATCCTGACCAGCAGCTATGCCGAAGGGGAGGGAAAGGAGTTTGTATTCCAAGGCATAGGTACTCAGATCACACTCCAAGTCATTGGCTGGGCAGTTTTTGAGACAGAACCTAGGAATAAACAGAGCACTTCAGTCCAGGGAGAAGGCACAATATCGTAAGTACTGCAGTAGGTCTTAAAGGAGAAATTCTTCCTCTGTTGCAGTATGCAGATTAAAACTTCTCTGTAAAGATAATATGCTCATACATTCTTTATCCACTGTTCCTTTAAAGTTGCAGCCCACTTTAATCTCCCATTTTCCCCTCAACAGGATCATCTCAGGAAATACCAAGAGGTAATGTAAAGATACTGGATACAATATTGTCCTGGTTTCAGCTGGGATAGAGTTAAGTGTCTTCCTAGTAGCTGGTACAGTGCTGTGTTTTGAGTTCAGT
>JANZLQ010000095.1:30011543-30033203 GCA_026212715.1 Elanus axillaris
GGGGGGAGTGGTTGAGCGGCTGCGTGGTGTTAGTTGCTTGCTGGCGTTAAACCACGACAAATATATGTCATTGAAGTCAATAGTATATGTTTTAGTGACTTTACTCTTAAGAGCAAATTTGGTTTAAAATGTACCAGGCAACTCCATTTGCGGTGTCTGCATGTTAGATCATAAAATAAAGAATTTGGAATGAAGAAAGGGAGAGTAAGTTTTACTTCTATTTATCAAAAGTCAAAATAGGTGATCTTTGCTGGCTCTGCTTCTCAGCACTAACAGAGATCAAAGAACATGATCCATTTCAACTTAAGTGTCATTCCAGTTCAGTTTGATCACAAAAGATTGTTTCTGACTATGTAGCAAGCTATTTCCTTGAGTATATTAAAAGATTAAAAGAAATTAATATATTTTTTCCAGAACAGGGAAATAGAATAACTTAAAAATAACAAAACTTACTTACTGTAGCATTATTTTAATGACTAAAAGACTATTTTAAATGCTTTGAAATTGATGGTAAGTTGAGCTTTCAGAGAAGTAAGTCAGAAACCTTAGATGCAAAGGCAGCCTTGACAAATGAATGACACCGAATCGGCAGAAGGAATCACAGTGTGCTGCCCACTGGGGTTCATATCATAAAGGAACATTCTGTCGCTGTTTCCTTTTGACCTAATAGTAAAGTGCTGCATGGATACTGAGCATCAGCCAGCTTGCCAGTGGCTACTGCTGTCTGGTTCTGCTACATAGGAAACATGGAAAAGCACTGCTCAGGAAACCAGTGATCATCTTGAGTGTTACGGCTTTACCTTTTGCTAGTATGAGCTTCACTGGTGTCAGTCAAATTAGATAAAGTTTCTTCTGATGAATACAGGTTAAGGATTTGAGCCTGGGGTAGGTGAAAAGGGGCAGAAAATAAAACGTACCCAGATAGAGGCTCTCGCTGATAGTTTGGTGGACAAGGTGTGTCTATGCACTGGTAGCTTCCTCTCATGTTGAAACACATCTGATTTGATCCACAATTAATGTTCTGTTCAAGGCACTCATCAATATCTGAATGTAAAAAACCATGCAAATAATCAGCTGCTGGTAATTAGATTAATTTAACAGTTAAAAAACCTAGGCAGTCCAGTAAAGGCTGGGCAGACTGCAGAATTTATCTTTGCACACAGGGAAATCTTTCAGCATCCTGTCTTGTTGTTTGAGACACTGGAGCCACTAGTTCAAATAACATGCATTTATTATTGCTGGCATTTTATTACTGTGCAGGATGGTGTATTGTGCAAAAGCTGCCCTACAGCCATGATCCAACATAAACTGTAGTTGTCTTGTCAATAGAGACTAATTAGGTAAATTTTCTTTTTTTGTGGCTCAGAAAAATCTGACAGTACCTTTTTTTGACAGAGGCAGGTTAAGGATTATATATTGGGTTTGACCCTAGAGCTTGCTGTTTACTTGTCTGGAGTTAAATCAGCAATGTAAGGTCAGATGAGGAAACTTCAGAGAATAAGAAGTTGCAGTTGTCTAATTTGCTGGTGTTTTATGAAGCATTAAAACATGAAATATAAAAACTTCTGAAACTGGAAATTTTGAATGGCGAATCTCATACAGAAAATTCAAAGAGGTGGCTTATACATGTACTGAATGTGTTTTGTATTTTATTTATTTACAAATGTATTTCTGAGCACTCCAAGGGATCTCAATACCTTGACAGGCTTTGCCATTGGGCATAAGGCGATAACCAGATGGACAAGTACACTGGTAACTTCCCAGGGTGTTTCTGCATTCGTGCTGACAGGTATCTCTGGTTTCACATTCATCGATGTCTGTGGAAAGAAACATGAACACATGCACATCAGGATTATTTGACCCTAGTACTCAACTGAGGTATTTTTTGTCCTGTTTACATACAAGCATATGGACAGAGCTGGCGGAAGTTGTCTGGATCTTGTTTTCTGTGGGGTTGAATGTGTAAGACTAGCAAGTCCTTTCACACCTTACCGTTACACCTCTTTAATAACTAAAGTCAGTTTTGAGGGGATCCTCATCTCTTTCGATAGCAGCCATAGTAAGTATTCTAGCTGGAGACTAGTCCTGATAGAGAGTTCTGGGAGGTGCAATCTGTATACATCAACAAGGTTATACAAATACAGTCTTACCCCCAAAACCAAATGGAGCTGCCTGATAATAAGGTCTTAAGCACTATGGAAATGCCCAGGAAAAGCACTTAGGAAATGCCCAGGTAAGTTTTCTTGCCAGAGGAAGCCTTGACAGTGGGGAAGTTGTTCTTACAGTTAATCCGTCCTCAGGCAAAGCTGTTGCCCCTCCAAACTGATCTTCCCCATGCCATGGGGATGAATTAAGCTCAGTATCTGAGAAGACTATCAATGAATGCTCATAACGCTTTTTTTAATCTCCCTCTCAAATATAGAGGTACCAGACCCCTTTATGTAAAATTTTCAAAGCAGACTAGTGTGATTTAGACACAGATCGTACATAATTGTAATTTCTTTTGAAACATCTGCATAATTCAGGACAGCAGTAAAGACCCTACTCAAGTTAGTCTTGTGCAAGAGTTAAGACTTGCATGATTAAAAGAGTGGAAGGAAGGTCTTTGCTTCCCCTCTCTTCGTCCGATTTACAGGGGTTGCATTAGATAAAAATGCAACCACAGAAGAGGAACAGATGTGACTAGAAGTTTGTGGTATGTTAGCATCAAATCCTGATGGTTGTCTATTGAAGTAATTTTCTTTTAAAAAAGCATCATTTGGTGTATTTTTCACATTAAACAGTAATTTTTAAATTTAGGTAGTTATTCCAATGAAACGGAAGTACAAGAATATTAACTAATTCAAACATGAAGCTGGGGTTAAGATCACAGATTTTAGCTTAAACCTTTCATCAGTGGTAGGTGTTTTCCTAGGTCTTTCAATTAAATTGCTATACCCATAATGAACTGCATGTATATGACTACTGAAATGTCTTTATAATGTAAATGCAAGGGTTGATGTCTGCCTATCTATAATTTTTATTAATAAAAGTATATTCATATTTTTCAACATTTTATATTGCTATATATTTCTAGCAACGATTCTGGTTGCTAGACTTTAGCTGTAAGATCACTGTCTTTATCCAGGAAGAATATTGTGCCTCCTCTGAAGTGTCATTGGCACATACACTAGGTTGAGACACGTAGCTAAGGCACTCAAACTGCTATGGTCAATGCATTGGGACAAGCTCTAGTAAGGCCTACACTGCGGTACCTAGTCCTGAACTCAGTAGTATTATCACAAAATAACTTAACTGAATAGTTATTTTTTTCTTAAGATACTCAAAACGTGAGTTGAGTTGGCAAAATCTGGCTTAAGAGAAGCATATTTCAAAAGATGAACTCATCTTTATTATCCCCATCTGTCCTTTGTGTAGAGCATCACGTCTGGCGACCCCTCTGGGAAGACAAAGTGAGCCCAGGCTCAGAGCCCCATGGCGGACCCTTTGCAGGCCACATCTGTTCAGCTGTCTGGGGCAGGGAGGGGAGCATGCTCCAGGGAGGCTGTGAGGGAATGTCCAGTTTCTGGCTCTAGACCAGCAGTTACCGAGGGTCTAGATCCACTGACAATAACTACTGCTGCATGAGAAAAAACCTGACATTTCTAGCTTTTGAGCAATAGTTTGTTGTGGTTTTGCTTGTTTTTTTAACATCTTAATTTCTTCACATTTAGTCAGTCAACAAACAGTCAACAAACATTAAAGGCTGCTGTTCCTTTGACTTTCACAAGGAGCTGAATTAAATTTTCAATACATGTGAAAATAGCAGCATGTCACTCAGAAAAGCTCACGGAGTAAGGAGGTAGTGAACTAAATGCTTGATGGTTAGAGGTGCCAAATACCTTTGTTTCCAGTTGGTCTTAGAGCATGCTTTGAGCCTTTGCACCTCTTAAAAAAATATAATGGGGCAGGGCTAGCCAGTTACCATAACTATCCTGCATCATGGAAAAAGAAGTGGTAGTGCTGTTGTTGTCACAGCTTATGACAAACCCCCTATTTGTTTACTTGTAATCAGTCTTTCCAGGCTCAGTGAATTACATTACTACCTGCTATATATCATAATTACAGATAATTTAAAAGCTTCTGCTTATATTGCCCATACGGCCTTGACTAACAGTCCTGTAGCAGTGCTGGCATTGGCCCTAATGTGCTTTATTCAAAACCTTTTTGAACCAGATTATTACTACCATCAGTGGGAGTCTGACATAAGCAACATCCCCAGGACTGGACTGGATCTACTGGTGTTTTTTAGTGTGAGAAAATTCACAAAAGTGAGCTACCATAATTGGAAGAAAGAATAGCGGGGGGGGGGAAATTTGCAAACACACAATAAGCAGCACAATTAAAACAAGAGGTTACAAGGAGGAGGTTTGAAAACATTTTTGCTACAACATGCTCAGGAGACAAGAACATGCAGAACTCTCTGAATATTTATCAGGGTAATAAGAAAAACCACAGCACCACAAAACATCAGCCCCTGGTATATATGAAACAGTAACCTAAGAATAAGGACCAAAACAAGAGAATTGCATAGATATGACTGACATTTACCTACACATCTGTCATTTCTTGCCTCATAGCCTTCAGGACAAGTTTCTCTAATGTTCCTTCTAGTCCTGGTGAAAGGTATTCTGCTGTTTCTATACTCTGAGAAGGAGCTGTAGAGATTTGAGGAGTGCCTGTAATATTGTTGAGGTTGATAGTTGTCTCTCACAGGGGAGAATTGAGCATAGTTATAGCTATTGTAATAGGCACCATAATTTGGCAATCTCTCCAATCCAGCGCAAGATTTCCCATCACCTAATAAATGTTGTCCAGGTGGACAGATACACTTGAAGCTGCCGGGGGTGTTGGTGCATTGAAATGCACAGGGTTTAGGCACTTGTTCACATTCATTAATGTCTGCTCATGTGACATGATCCAGAGCAACAAACCATGTAGAAAGGAGAAAAAACAAACAAACAACACATAACTATATGTGTATATATATACATATATACTTAGTCTGTGGAACAAACTGAAGACATCAAAGTGAGATCTTGAAGGTAGTAAAATACAGCGAACACAATGCCAAGTAAGCAGGTTATTCTATCCTGTACAGTAATACACCTTTACTCTTTCCTTAAGGCTGCTTGTGACGTAAGACTGCGCTCACGTAGGACAAGAACTCTGCACAAAGTCTTGTCTCAAGTGTTACTGAAGGTAAGATGTGGCTATAAAACTGGGATCCAAGTCTGTTCCCCTACTTTTGCAAAAGCAGGGCGGTGTGATAGCCTGAAAGCTGCTGGCTGCAGTTCCTGCTGGTTACCAGAAAAGATGCATTGTAAGAAATAAGTGGCCCTTAGGACCCATGCTGTTCATCGTTTCAGCCTAAGCTGCTCACTACTACTTCAGTAATTATTTTTTTGTCTTAAGTGCTCCACAGATGGGTGGGAGAAGCTGTTGGGCCCCTCTTTAAAGGAGGATACTTAACACAGAGCATTCTTGAGAACTACGGTGTTAGAAATTCATTCAAACTGGCACTGATGGAAGCTCAGAAGCTCCAATACAGTTATTGTACTCTGTGTCAGGCGAAAATTTGAGTCTCGAGGACAGATGGTGTCACAGGGGAAGGAGGTCAGGCATGTTCTAACCTTTCATCTTGTTATTGGTCATTCCAGCTATGAAATTTTAGAGACTTAGCAGTAAATATTAATTCACTTTTGTAAAATTAAAAAACAGAATTACTTTTTTTCCTTAGTTTTTTTTAAAGTTGCCTCCCTTTAAAATGTAATCCAAAGTAATGTGACCAACCCTAGCAGTAAATATCCATCCTTAAATCAGAGCGATGAGCATACAAAGCATGGCAAAAGGTTTAAGGATATAACATGATGAGTGTCCTTCATGCAAAATAAAGTAAGTATAAGTGCTCTTGGATACTGTAGAACCAGGCCTTCTCCCATAGTCTCTCCCTCTAGCACTACCAGAAAGAAATTTTCTCAAATTTTCATTGAGTTACTACTTCAGGCCCAGCTGAAAATTTGACGTATATGGTATTCCTTTTCAAACTTACTTTCATTCTTTACCCGAAAAAGACAAAAATTTGCTAATTCCAAAACAGGAATGTGCAACTCTGCAATGACCAGAAAAAAATAACCTGATATTAACATACATAACAACATATCTATAATTGACATATATTGTAAACCTTTTTTTACTAGAATTTAAAGATTATCTTAATGGTGGCTCAATAAGGGTTTAATTATTTCATATTAGTGGAAAGTGTATTCTTTAAATTATTATGTGTTACTCATATACATATAAAAGAATACTGAAACTCGTAATTTCCTTAGTGCTCAACTATTTTCTAATTGCCAAGTTTAACATTCTTTACCTGCAGAAAATAGTGCACATAGCTATTGTCTAACATCTAACATTTTGTTCCCCTGTATGCGACCCTGGTGAGGCTGTACCTCAAGTAGTGTGTTCAGTTTTGGGCCCCTCACTACAGGAAAGACATTGAGGTGCTGGAGCGTGTCCAGAGAAGGGCAACCAAGTTGGTGAGGGGCCTGGAGCACAAGTCTTATGAGGAGCGGCTGAGGGAACTGGGCTGTTTAGTTTGGAGAAAAGGAGGCTGAGGGGGGACCTTATCGCTCTCTGCAACTACCTGAAAGGAGGTCGTAGCAAGGTGGGTAATCATCTCTTCTGTCAGGTGGCTGGTGATAGAACAAGAGGAAATGGCCTCAAGTTGTGGCAAGGGAGGTTTAGACTGGATATTAGGAAAAATTTCTTTACTGAGAGGGTTGTCAGGCATTGGAACAGGCTGCCCAGGCAAGTGGTTGAGTCACCATCCCTGGAGGTATTAAAAAAGTGCGTAGACAAGGCACTCCAGGACATGGTTTAGTGGGCATGGATGATGGTTGGACTTGATGATCTTAAAGGTGTTTTCCAACCTAAATGATTCTATGATTCTATTCTATGATCTTTACAACCAATGCCCTTGGAACAAACTGTGGATAAACAATATAACACTATCATAGAAATAATGAAAGAAAACAGGTGAAGATTCGAGCAATTTCTTTTGTAGGATGATCCTGTGCAATACAAGTAAAATTGAAGGCAGTAAGTCACTTGCATTTATACCATAGCTATCCCCAGGGGAAGCGATCACTGACCGACTGGTAAGCCTAGGTCTCCACTGGACAATATCCCTTTGATTACTATGAATATTAAATATTTACAAGAACAAGGTGAAATGACTCTGAAATTAAAATAGCTAAATTCTCATACATTCTTTTAACTTGAAGAATAATATTTGAATTTGAATTCTAGATAGCCTTGCACGTATTATATGCGAAAATGCTTTATAACAGCTTTTGATAATGCCCTTCCATCTGTGATGTGACATGTTGAGATCCAACACAGTAATAATTGTAATTTAGTTAAATGGGCATGCATATATCTATGGGTGTTGTGATGACAAATGAACACCTTATCCCCATCTAACAGACGGGATTGTGGCACATAGGACTTTACACAGAGTAAGAGTAGCACAGGTAGGAACAAAGTTCAATTCCTCTGTTTCAGTCTGGGGCCCTACTTACTTTTCAACTCTTCCTGTGCTCACTCGAAACATTAACAACAAAAACTGGATTTTATTAACACATGTGAACTAATATCTTTGAGGCATCTGTATTTTAAATATATTTTTAAGCAGATAAAAATTCAAAGGTGCATAAAAGTCATAGTGTAAGAGGGAGCTTTGAAAGCTCCTTGGTCAGAAAACAGCTTTAGGGCTGCTACTAGTGTTTTGTGAAATTCTGTAGTCCTAGACTTTATCGAGCTTATTAATGTAAAAAATTTAAATGGTTTTAATATCTGTTAAGGAGCCTGGGATTGATTTTATTTAAGTAGAGAGGCAGCTGGGGGAAGTAATGTCTTGGTCTACAGCCAAACAGTTTCTTATTGCAATTTAATATCTTAAAAAAAAATAATTCCTGGCTTTTGGTACTCAAAAATCTTAGGTTGTTTACAAAGAAAAAAAATAAAAATCCTGTTCTCCAAAGCAGCTATTTATCACTGATGAAAGCTAATCTTGAAGAAGTCATCACAGAGGAATGCTTCTCTGATAATGATACATGACAGCAACTGAAACCAACTTCACTTATGAATATTGGTGTATGACACTAAATCATTATTATCATGGTGGATCAGCTATTATATTTTAAGTATTCTACATAAATACAGAAAAGGTGAATCTAAATGATCCTAGTGCCATCCTGAGGTCTGTTACATGCCAAGGGAAGTGTTTTATGCACTTGCACTGACACCATACATTAAACTCTCTTGCTATCCATGTTAGAGCTATGAGAGCATGCTTCAAATGCTACACATGTGTGTGTGGGAGAAAGCTCTGCATATTTTTATGCCAAAACATTTTGCGTAGATAGCACAGGGGAGTAACTACATGGTCAGCATTCCTGTGACTGACAGGAATCCTCCTTCCCTGCTATGATCCACCCAAACCAGAATGGGGAGCATTGAGTGATAAATGCATATCAGCTTCCTCCACTCTACCCATACAGGGAACACCCTTTGGAATTCTAATGAGTGGGTAAGTGCGTTCACTTGCAGAAGCAAGTTCTGGGTGTTATCATGCCTCTTGCAACACACTGCTTTAGGTGTTCTCCTTTAGGGGAGTCCATCACCCCTTGCTTGACTGCTTTCAGGTGTGAATCAATGCCGTTCAGGGTACAGCCAGGCATATTTCACTACCCAGTCAGCTAATAAATCTGACCTGATTTTTATAAATGAAGCCTCTTGTGGAGTGGTAGCTTGCCACGTCCATCCACCAGTGCTCCAAGACCCTTGTACACTTTGTTTTCAAAGTATGGACCTATAACAATCTCCATTTGGAATCATTTAGTTTTGACTATCTGTTTTGAATGGGACGCTTTGTTTTAGATGGGTAATTTTGAACTGCAAAGCAAATCTGTCTATAGAGCGTAGTCTTCAAATGGGATAGCATTGTTATATATGTTGCAGCAAAAAGGCCAGACAAAAGCAGCAGCAGAAAATATGTGATAGTAACGTGATGGGACAACTTACCCACACAAGGTCTTCCAACTCCCTGGGACCGATACCCTCTTGGACACACACAACGGTAACTTCCTCGTGTGTTCTCACAAATCTGGTTATAGCGGCACTGGTGGGTTCCGTCCCGGCATTCATCAATGTCTGCAAGCAACAAGGCAAGGGGAAGTAGTCAGACTTTTCCTGAAACTTCTTACAGCTTTAAACTTCTTAATGTAGAAGGAATGCAGTTAAACCGCAAGTGACTTTGGCCCTCTAGACAGATTTAACCTCTCAATATATACTTTTCTTACCTGGTGCCACAATTAGGCATTACTCTGTAACAGTTTGTGTTACGAATCACAATCCTTCACAATCTGAAAGCAGATTTTGAGCAGGTACACAGATAATTTTTTCAACTGTATTGCATTTACACACCCTTTTCCTGTTAATTTTCAAAACTTGTCATTGAGGTTTCCAATGTGAGCACTACTCTCCAAAGAGTCATAAGCCATCTTCCTCTCATATCCCACTAGAAAAAAAATTTGGTAGTATGTATAACATTGGTTATGTTTAAAAGCATCCCTGGTAAGCAGCAAGGACCTGTGATTGTGGTTCACAGCTCCTGAAACAAACTCTTAAGAAAGCATTCACACATGGGGCAAAACATTTCAGTCAATGAACAGTTCATAGAATTCAAGGTGACAATGCAGAAAAGATGCTGCGGAAAAACCTTATTGTTCTTTCTTAAGAGCAGTGGAATATTAGAAGTGGCAAGGATACAGCTAGTCTTTTAATACTAATTACAAAAAAATTAAATACCTATGTTCCCATAAATGAAAAAAAGTTGGTGCCTTAATATGTGCCAGTCTTCACAATGGGAGATGGACTATCTCCAAGATGGTTGTTTTAAAAAGAAAAAATTCATCATTGTCCCTGTGTTTACCATCATTGTACAGTACACTAACACTTCTACTCACCAATACAAGTTCCATTTTCTGCTTTGGTCATTCCATTGGGACAGAGATCAATGCACTTATAGCCACCACGGGTGTTTTTGCAAAGTTGATCAGGCCTGCATACATTCTGCCTGCACTCATTTACATCTTATTAAAAAAAAAAAAAAAAAGGCAAGAATGGAAATGAACTCTTCCTTATGCTCAATTCCTAATGAGCAGAATAATCCAGCTTTAATTAAACTGTGTACATGCATTTGAATGCACCTTTTGCACGTTAATCAGTCAGCCCAATTCCTACTTCCTCTGGCTTTTAGTACTGCTTTACAACTAAACAAATTCAGAAATGCATACAAGTATATCATCCATAGTAGGATTTTCATTCATAAAGATTTCCAATAACAAATACAGCAACAAATAAATGTTGAACTATGTCCATTGGAAAAAGGGAATGAACATTCAAAAATTCATTCATACCCATGCATTTTCTGCCTTTTAGCTGGTATCCTGGATCACAACCACAGTGGAAACTTCCTATAGTATTGAAGCAATGCTGATGACAGGAGTTGGACTCTTGACACTCATTAACATCTGTTGAACAATACAAATCTTTGATACCATAGCTATGAATTGCCTTGTCATCATTTACCTGAATGGTGTTTTTGTTGAGTCAACATTTGGGACTCTGAGCTCTAGTTATTATAACATTGAGGTACGTTCAGAAGTGGTTACTTCTCTCATTTCTTTGTAACAGAACATGCACATCGCATACAAAAGCAAAAATGTTAGCTTATTCCCTGATAGATTTTTAAATTTATTTCTAAAGATGGAAAAAGCAAAAGGTTTAAAAAACAAACAAACAAAAAACCAACCACACAAAAAACCCAAACCCCAAAACCCCTGAACCTTAATATTTAAAATTTATAGACACTTTATTGGGAAATGCATCTTTTTAAAAGTTATTTTCTGTGTGCGAAAGACTGCATTTTCAGTTTCTGAAATCTAATACCAAAAACGAAAGACCTCTCCATACCTTGGCAGCTAAATCCATCAGCTGTTCTCCTAAAGCCATTCTCACATCTAACTACGCAGCGGTATGAGCCAATGATGTTTTCACAGTCCTGGCCAGCGTGGCAGGTATGTCCACCTAATGCACACTCATCAATATCTACAATTAAAAACAAGCTGTAAACCTCACTAACTCAAAGTGAAACAAAGATTAAGCAGTGTCTTGGGCACGATCAACTATGAAATACTTGACTGCAAATAATTAGAATACCACCAATAAATTCTATTCTTATAACAAGAAAATGGCCCAGCCCAAACAGAACATTTCCCTAGTGATTTAAGTGCTGTGGGCTTTTGTATCCAACCCATCCACAGCAATCCTTATCTTACCCTGACACGTTCTACCATCTGCAGAGATAGTGAGGCCTTTTGGACAGGAGCAGTAGTAAGATCCCATGGCATTATGACAGGTATGGGAACAAGGATTTCGCACAGCACATTCATCTTCATCTGGAACAAGGGAACATTTGAAAAACCAGTAAGACTTCACAAGAATTTACAAGAAACTATAGCAAACAAACCCTTCATAAGAGGTCTATGTCTGGTAGACCCATGGGGCAAAACTAGAGCTAGCAATGGAGCAGCTTCACAGAAAAGGTTCAGTGATGCATTCTCCACTCTTATTCTATGGTTATCAAACCTATACTAACACGGCTTGCTGAAATCTTGCGTTAGCTCTGCAGGACTGGGTGACTACCACGGTAATGAATGTTTGAGACAATCTTTTCCAGAGAATCTCTTTACAACAGAAGAGATAGGTTTCAGTGTTAGACTTAAGATTTCCTAAAGACATACAAAGATTACTACATATGCCATATTAAAGTTTAAGAACTCATACTGGTTTACAAATGATACTCCAAGTAGATGTTAGGGGTTTGTGTGGTGTGGTTTTTTGGTAGCAGGAGAGGGGCTGCAGGGGTGGCTCCTGTGAGAAGCTGCTCAAAGCTTCCCTGGCTCCAAATTGGACTTGCCTTTGGCCAAGGCCGAGCCCATGTACTGCCTCTGGGAGAACAGATTTAAGAAGGGGAACCAGTAGTGAGCAGGGGGATGGGAACGTGAGAGGAACCCCTCTGCAGATACCGAGGTCAGTGAGGAAGGAGGGAAGGAGGGGTGTCAGAGGAGGTGGATGCCCCTGCAGCCCGTGGTGAGATGGCAGGCTGTCCCCCCCAGCCCATGGAGGGGAGCAGGGGAGCAGAGGCCCCCAAAGATGGCCATGACTCCATGGGAAGGCCCACGCTGGAGCAGTTTGTGACTGAAGATCCGCCCACGGAAAGGACCCACGCCAGGGAAGTTTGTGAGGAACTGCAGCCCACGGAAAGGACCCACATTGGAGAAGTTCATGAAGGACTGTCTGCCATGGGAGGGAACCCATGGTGGACCAGGGGACGAGTAAGGAGTCCTCCCCCTAAGGAGGGAGGAGCAGCAGAGAAAACACATGATGAACTGACCCCAACCCCCATCCCCTCTTCTCCTGCGCGACTGGTGGGGAGGAGGGAGAGAGAACTGCGAGTGGGGTTGAGTCGAGAAGGAGGGAGGGGTGGGAGGAAGGTGTCCTGAGGTTTGGCTTTACTTCTCTTTATCCTTGTTTTGATTTGATTTGTAGTAAATTAAATTGGTTTTGTTTCTTCCCCAAGCTGAGCCTGTCTTTTGCCCATGACCATAAGTGGTGAGTGATCTCTCCCTGTCCTTATCTCGACCCACCAGTCTGCCTTTACGTTTTCTTCTCATCCCACTGTGGCCAGAGTGGGGGAAGTGAGCGAGCAGCTGCATGGTGCTTTGGTACTGGCTGGGCTGAAACCACAACAGTGGAAAATAGTTTTAGCGACCTTATTTTCAGTTTTCCTGGTTTTAAACCTTTTGGATAGTGTAATGTTTGTTTCTTGTAGAATTTAATTAATTTGTAAGCTTTCAAGGGGCAATGAAATAAGTCCACAAAATTGTATCTGATGACTGTTCCCTAAACCAAATGTGACTCAGTCAACAGCTAAAATGCTTATAACCTTCTCTTGACCTCCATCCACCAAGGAGGAACTTGTGCGCAGTTGTCTAGGTTGCCAACACTTATCCTCCAATCCACACAGATCATGCGAGTGCTTCATTGCTTTGCAGGCTCAGCAGATACTGTGGCTCAGTGTCCCCCCATTGTACCTGGGGTACTGACGAAAAGCTGTCTGGGCACTAGTTCTATTCTAAATGAGTACAGAAGTGAAGTCTTCACCTGCCTTTGGATCCACACCCTTTCATCAAGGGTAACTTAGACTTTTTGAAGTACACACTGCATGCTTTGAAACTCTAGATAAAGGTGATGTGGTTGAGTACTGCATCCAGCTCTGGGGGCCACAGCACAAGACTTATATGGGCCTCCTACAGCAAGTCCAGAGGAGGCCACGGAAACGATCAGAGGGCTGGAACACCTCTGCTACGGAGAAAGGCTGAGAGAGTTGGGGTTGTTTAGCCTGGGGAAAAGAAGGACCTGGGGAGACCTTATTGCAGCCTTGCAGTATATAAAGAGGGCTTATAAGAAAGACGAAGAGACTTTTGACCAGGCCCTGTAGGTGACCTGGTGAAGGGCCAGGACAAGGGGTAACAGTTTTAAACTAAAAGAAGGTAGATTTAGATTGGAAATAAAGACTAAATTTTTTACGATGAGGGTGGCAAGACACTGGAACAGGTTGCCCAGAGAAGCTGTGAATGCCCCCTCCCTGGAAGTGTTGAAGGTCAGGTTGGACAGGGTTTTCAGCAACCTGATCTTGTGAAAGATGTCCCTGCCCGTGGCAGTGGGGTGGAACTGGATGATCTTTAAAGGTCCCTTCCAACTCAAACCATTCTATGAGTCTACGATTACACACTACCCTTGTCATGTCATTACCTGAACAGTAAGGCCCAGTGGAGTCCAAACCAAACCCAGCAGGGCACTGATTGCTACGATCTCCTGTATGGTAAAGGAAGCACATGTTACTTGTGGGAAAAAATATGGCCATTTTATTACTTTTAAAAAAAAACTTTAACATTAAGAATTGCAGCCCAGCTATTTATAAAATATTTATTATACTTGTACACTAAAATAGAAACTTTTTAAAATCTAGACTTCAGTGGTTTTTCTACTTAGGCAGTAAAATCAGTATTACATGTTTTTTGCTGTTTTGAAAACATTAAACTGGTGGGGGGTTTCCCTCAGAGTGACTGCAAGTTGCATCCCAGCCTAATAAATCCTGCAACGTTCCTCCATAAAATTTTCCTTATTAAAAGAACAAAGACCATTCAGTTTCACTTCACATAAAAGGAGGGAAATAAACCCAAACCAAACAAATCGCCATGCCACAGATTGTGAGAAGTCACTGTAGAAGAACACAAGTGTGTACCATGAACTGTAATGGAAAACTCCAGTAGAGGCTGCTCAAAGACCACAGGTATTTTGCTGCTTGAAAATTGATTCAATTAATACAAAATTTTTAAAAAAGCAGTATATTAATTGTTGGAGGAAATAAATGCAAGCTCAATAAAGGCTTGGCCAGATTTATGCATACTTGATTCTGGAGACTTCCTTTTATCAGACTTCTTTTTAAAATGGAAAAAAAAAATCTTATTTGGTTTCCAAATTGCACAAGCAGTTCATAGCCTGGCAAGTGGGAAGATCATTATTTTACTTCATTTAGAATGTTGTTATTGAAAAGAAAGACTGAGATGGGCAATCCCACTGTTTCATTTACTTTCAAACCTCAGTTCTTTCTCTACTATGTAAAAAAAGCCAATTATGACTCCTCAAAGGAAGACCTGCTTACACAAATATATGCTCTACTCCTTAAGATCACTTAGTTAAAAGGCAGCCATTAGTAATGCTAAGGCACAGTACAACAGATGATGGAGCTACTAGCTTGCCACCTCTGTGTTAGAACTCAGGAAATCTACAGACCGTACATAAGCATGTGTCTACGCAGTACTGTGTAACTGTGCACCATTCATATCTGGCCTTAAAAAAATGTATCCATAAAGTATCAGTAAAGTTTTCAAGCTGCAGCTCAGCATCATATTTTCTGTATATGGCAAATAATTCCAGAGAAGTTCAATCTGAGGAATGACTTAGGATATTTTACCCATTTAGTGCTGAATTTTGAATATTCTTCTCCCTCATTACTACCTTGCTTATGTTTATGTGGGTTTTGCTGTGAGAAGATACGCAATACTTTTTCTCAACAACTATGCAAAAACCAAACCCAAATATAAAAAACACACCAATGCTTGACCACACACAAAAGTGACAGTAATTTCATTTTAGAGAATGAAAGGTACATGCAAAGAAATGGAGAAATATTTTAGGTTGGTTACCTGAAGCTACTGGTGATGCTAATAGCAGTGTCAGCAAATGCAGACATACATCATTGATGAGAACTACAGGTGAAGAGCAAGTGCAAACTGCAACAGCTTTTACTTATTAGTCTATGGGTATGTTAACAAGACATGTAGGTCCCAAAATCTACAATAAAATTACCCAAGTTTCACAGAATTTCCTCTTTCAAGGCCATAACCAGCTTTTGAGAATACAGGTAATGAATTCTAGGAAGACAGGATATTACGTTTTCATTGTTTTATTTTTGTGAAAGATTAGTACAATACCTTTTGCAATAGAAGCATGGATTTTAAAAGCCATAGTTTCTTCCAGTGGGTTGTACTCTGTTGTAATAGAGGAAGCATGGAGTGTTTGCACCAAGAAAGGCATCTTTCCTTTAGTGTAATCATAGGTGATAGTGTGGTTCCATGTATAGGGAACACTAACTCCATCTATAGTGAAGAGACGAGTAGAATGGGCATACAGTTGCCCAGGGCCAGTTTGAATATAGTCTTCTGTATAATCCTGAAACAGCAAAATTCAGGCATCAGCCACTGAGTACAGCCAACACCACTGTGGTCTTCATATTTTAAAGTGGTATGAGATGTATTCTGAGAAACATTTTTTTTTCTTAACAGCTGAACATACATTTCACACAACATATGCCTTTTTTACTCCTATTTTAACTGTTGAATCTTAACAACATCTGGTACATTTCTTTAAATAAGAAACAGGCTGCGGTACTGAAGATCCTGATGGCAGGGGCCTCAGCAGAGCATTTCCAAAACCTGAAAATGATCTTCTTGTCCTGTAACAATCTTTTGAGATCTAAGTATTTTTTTTGTTTCTAAGTCAGCTGCTGACAACATGTGTTAAATAAACAATCAGTAGAGAAAAATGCTGCCACTGAAAAAAGGTATAAATAGTGTACATGCTACATATTGCAGTGTATTGAAATATCAAGAACTTCATGTATATTTATTGTACTGTGGGATTAATATATTAAAACAATTTCACTGGTTACCTACCACTAACTAATTGCTACCTTTATAGAAACAACAGTAAAGAATATTCTTTCTTGTACAGTAAAACAAATTATCAAGCACCTGGTTTTAAACCAAAACTTTAATACCACATATTGTATTAAGCAAAATGTCTGTCATATTACACTAAACCAAAAAGCTAGAAAAACAGTTCCTTTGAACTCTATCTTTCTATCAGGAGTACAAGGTTAGTGACAGAAGCTATCTTACTAGCAGTAGTAGAGAGTATCTCCTAGAAACAACAGGCAGAGCAATTCAGTAGCAAGATTATAACCTTTTGCCATATGATCATGCAAACTGTCCTCTCTAGTCATTCCTGAAAAAGTTCATAGAGGAGTGTAATTCTTTGAAAAAGCAAATTCTGTAAAATTTTTCAGATTAATTGCATAATAGGACTGTTTGCCATAATAGATATCTCCACAAGAGAAAGTTTTGATGCTATAGTAGAAAAAGGAGCACATCATTAACAGCATCATGACATGTGCACGATAACACCACACCCTGTGATGCAATCCGATTCAGAATTTGTTAATCCCCTGTCTTTGCAACTTCATCAGCCACAGGAATGTTTCTCTGCCAGACTACATGTAACTGTAGTTGCAAATGAATCATCAGTAATATTGAGACTTTTTGCAAGATGCCATGGTATAAGAGAGCTGGTATCATCCTCAGGGAAGGCAAAAATTCAGACAGGTTTAAGATGCACCTTTATAGCTCTATTGAAAGCAACACCGGACATGCCTGTCTGTGATAACTAGCCCCAAAGACACTTCTCAACACTACCTTCTAACATCTAAAAATCTTGAGTGACCAATACTACCTTCCCAACGACAAGTTCTTGTTTTTAAAGGCAATGTGAACATCTGTCAGTTAAACCAGGCACAGAGTAAGTCACATACTGTAAACCAGTTTTCAGGCCCTAGTGTCTACTGCTTGAATATAGATGAGAGATGAATTATGTATTGATGAGAGAAGGGGGTGGTATCTCAAGCAGCTTTACCTTCACATCAACATCAGCTACTGGCTGGAGCTGCAGCACGTGGCCACTCACAACAACATCCAGCAGCAAGGCTCCATCTGAATCCAAGCCCCGGGCAATATGAGTCATTCGCAGAACTTCACCTATGAATTTTAACAGCACACTGATTTATAAAACATCTTAACCAGAGACTCATGTTAGCCACACAGTATCTGAATTGGGATCCTTTGACCAGTTATTTTATACTCATTTTTATAAGGCGTACCAGGCATATAATAAAAAACTTTACATTTTTAAATACAGCTTTTCGAGCTGTGATTTGAAGCCTCAGAAAGTCATAGTCATTCAGAAATACTGGTGTAAGAACAAGACTTAAAATTCAGGAACAGTTATTGTGCTATTTTTTAAGAAATGCAGTGTCTATTAAGCTTATTAGAAACAGAAAGAGATGGTATGTCACAGGTAACGAACCAGTGGCAAACTCCACTTGAGTTTCTCTCTTGAAGACTGCATCAGTGAGTGTAAAACCATTCATTGCTTCTCCAGTTTCTTTTGCAGTTGTCCAATAAACTGGGCTGAGTATAGAAACAAGCTTTCTCATTGCTGGAGCTGAAAGAAATGTGACATAACTTTGGAGAGCTTTTTTCCTAACATCATGCGACCCATATCTGTAGAAGTTGAATATGAAGACCTAACACTAGTGTAATGCTTAAGATTTAAACCAGAAAAAATAGGTATTGCTATATTCAGATGAATCATTTTACAAATATTGATGTAAATAGAAGTAAATATTGAAGATTCCCTTTTCCTCTCTCTGTCTATGGAAAGTTTAGATCAGTTTCTTCAGTGGCACTTAATGAAATGAAAACTGGCATTGCATAGAATTCAGCCTGGGTCAAGGAAAAAGGTGATAAAAGGCAATAAAAAGCCTACCAAGGCTCCGAGGGACGTTTGTAATCTTTGCTTGTATTATTCTAGTTTCAGAGTCAGGACTGTCTGTTACTGTGGTATTCAGGAAAGCAATTCCAAATTCAATATCATTAATGTTTCCAATGATGCTGCCTTTGGCACGTGAAGGCCCACCTGTGCAGGGGAGGGAAGAGAGAAAGGGAAAAGAAACCCCAAAAGGCCCATGTGAAAAGTCCACAGTCTGATATTTTGGGGGAGAGAAAATTGAGAAATACTGTCCAGCATTTTAAGAAGTAAGGATACTTCTGTGTATATCACTACTTTATTTGCAAAAAGTAAAGCTCAACCTGCAAATAACAGGATGCTGTACATATGTGGTCTGAGATACATGCACAGTAATGTGGGAATCACCTTATGTACTCACCCCTGTCTGAAAAGCAACAATTGTTTAACAATGTACTCCAGTGCTATGTAACAGGTTAACAAAAAAATCTATCCAGCTGAAGTTGCAGGGGAGATTTAAGCCAAAAAAAATTAAATTACTTGGTCAACTGGCCAAGACATAGGAGAGTACCAGTCAAATCAGGAGTGCCACAGGCTTTCACCATATTGTCATTGCGTGCAGGCTGTAAGTTAACTCACCAGGACATGCTTGGGTGTTACACCTGGATATTTGGGAAGAGTCTCCAGGACAAGGACGCCCATGATTTAACGGGGCTGGATTGCTGCAAAGGCGTACTCGGGTCTGCTCTCCTCCTCCACAAGAGGCAGAGCACTGGCTCCACGTTTGCCACTGGCCCCAGTTTCCATCCACTGAAGATACAAAGAATGAAAAAAGTGACTTTTCATTTTAAATGTTTCAGGCTGCACCAGTGATGCTTTAGTGTCATTCCTTTTTGATGGAACCAACATGTTAGAGAAAAGAAATAGCTCAAAGGATGACAAAAACACCTTAATGGGTAGGCATGAACACTTCTCCCCTCAGAAACACACCACCTTCAAAATTCTGTTTGTCTATTAACTGTACTGGAAGCAAAGAGTCTCCTCCAGGGGATGTTCCAGTATAATGGTTGGGGATTTAGCAAGAGCTACATAAAATTCTTCCCTATGTCATGCTGAAGAGGTAACACTTCATGGCTGACCAAGGAAGCTTTGTATGGTATAAACTACATGTGTCACTCCACACAATCATGCAAGTCCTCCCTAAGGGCAGCACACAGAGGTCCAGTGTGCAGGTAATTTGCTCAGCTGGTGTTTGGGACTTCTGCCAGCCACGCTCCCCAGGAGGTTCTGCAGAGATGTCCCCTGCCAGTCTCTGTGTCTGTTAGCTGAAAGTATCAGGCTCCACTGAAACCGATTTCAAACCTGAAAAACATTGTCACATGTATGCAAACCCATCACAAACCAGTTGATAAAGAACAGCTGTCAATGTTCAGAATCTCCTGACATACTTTTTGGTAGCCTATCACTAGAGACAACCTTTCTGTCTAGAGCTTTGAGTGCTTTTACTCCTGCAAAGAAAATACCCGAGATTGCATGCGTATAAAACTGATGGAAGACTACAAGAAACCAACCAAACAAAACATAAATCTTGCAAGTAAGGAACACATGTTCTATCTAGCCAAACACTCACAAAAGGTCAATCAGAGTTGGCTTGAGCTACACATATGGGAGTCGGCACAGCCTCGATAACAACAGGTGATACAATAGGGCAGTGACCGGACATTGAACAGAGTAATCTGGAAATGCCTGATCTGATACGGTATTTGCCCAAAACTAGCAATGGTAAGAGGAAAGTAACAATTAAAACTTTGCTTAAGATAACCATTAGCCAAAATAACAGTAACAAGGGAACTGAAAAGAATTATAAAAGCAGCATGAAAGTTTGTGACTGGGCAGGATAAATCCAAGCAAGAGGAGGGTAAGCATGGAACAGTCAGACCGGGCTTGACACTGTAACGTCCATTGAGACCTGATGGAGAACTGTCCTTGCATGCCACAGGCAGCTGGTATCCAGCTCACAGAGGCTGACACTATGGTGTGCAGCAAGCAGGGGCTCGCACGTCAGGTGTGGACGTGGCCTCATCGGGGGCTTTGTCACCAGCATGTAGGTCAGCAGGGTGTGTTGAATGTGGCAGAGGTGCGCATAAAGTTGTGCATCTCCCAGAAGAGGAGGGTGTGTAACATGGTGCTCGTAGGTGACGGATTTAATTATTTATTTTTTATTATATTAGAATTAATACTAGTATAATAATAATAATCCCTTTCTGGCATGAGCTATAGAAGGGTGTTTAGAAATTTGTAGGTGTTTAGTAAGTCTCTAGCATTGTGGTTTATCTTCTGTATTGCCAATACTGATCCTGAATGTGTAAGTTCACTGATTGCCCCTTAGTTATGTATTGTCAATAAATCAATTAACTGCTTTGATTATTCTTTTACAGCATTTGAACTGGAGCATTTTTCCCTGCTCCTGGAATACATTATGAGAGTTCACTGGAAGCCTCATAAACTGTATTTACTGTAAAAATTAAGTAGAATTATTAGGTGTAGGAGAGATTTTCATATGCTATTTCCTGTTTTGAATTAGTCCACCTCATTTGGGGAAAATCTAACATGTGAAGGGGGAAATCCTTGTGAGGTGACAGTCATTAAAGTAAAAAGTGAGAGTGGATCATTAGATTGTATGAAATTGTAAGTAATTACAGGAATGTCCTACATTCCTTTCATAATATGAAAATCTCATATACATTATGTACACCCTGAAGTCTTCCAGGGAAAGCTGCATTTAATTTCTCTGTTAGTGTGAGCACTCACCAGGGCACAGTTCGGTGCTGCATCTCTGGATCTGCATGTCAGCCCCTGCGCATGCCCTTCCACCGCTGGCAGGACGAGGATTGTCACAGGTCCGGTATCGCCTCATCTGGCCTCCATTGCACGTTCGACTACAAGTTCCCCAGCTACTCCATGGGCCCCAGTTGCCATGAACTGTAGAAATAAGTCAGACTGTATGTCTTCCTCTTAATAATAGATTCTTAAAACCAGACAGACAAGCTAGGAAAATATTCCTATTGGAGAGTAACTTTTAAATTTCTTTTCCCAAAATAAAAATAAAAACCTCAGACAATTAAAGATCTAAGAACATTATCTTGTTCAGCATTCAGTGATTTCTCAGAGTGTATTAACCAACTTCAGAACAGTCAGTCACAGGAAAAGTATGTGTCCTGGTTTCAGCTGGGATAGAGTTAAGTGTCTTCCTAGTAGCTGGTACAGTGCTGTGTTTTGAGTTCA
>JANZLQ010000095.1:30033916-30082801 GCA_026212715.1 Elanus axillaris
TGCCCCTGAGGAGGATGAAGCAGCAGAGACAACCTGTGATGAGCTGACCTCAACCTCCATTCCCTGTCCCCCTGTGCTGCTGGGGGGTAGGTAGAGAATGCTGGAGTGAAGCTGTGCCTGGGAAGAAGGGAGGGGTGGAGGGAAGGTGTTTTGAGATCTGGTTTTATTTCTCATTACCCTACTCTGGTTGATTGGCAATAAATTGAGTTAATTTTCCCCAAATTAAGTCCATTTTGTCCATGACAGTAAGTGGTTGAATGATTCTCCCTGTCCTTACCTCGACCCATGAGCCCTTTTTTATATTTTCTCTCCCCTGTCCAGCTGATGGTGGGGGAGTGATAGAACAGTTTTGGTGGGGACCTGGCATTCAGCCAGGTTCAACCCACCACAGATAGGTGCATGACCTCTGACAGTCTGGCAGGAACTTATGGACCAGCTGCTACTGGTTTGTGCTCCTAATAGTTAATGTTTAAAATGTCCCAGCCACACTGACTGATGAAGAGATGCTTTCACTCTTGCCAGGCAGCTAATACGGCTTGCCTGTGTTTAGACCCCCTGATTTCTGTGGGAGTGTGTGATTTGTGGAGGGCTTCCTTCCTCTCATGCATACACATAAACCCAGTCAGTGGACAAGCAGCCTGACCCAAAGCACTTACTCGGACAGGGATCACTGTTGCAAAAATCAATTTGCATGTCATTTCCTTCACATTTGTGGCCCCCAAACTGTGGAGCTGGGTCTGAGCAGTGGCGCGTTCTCTGCCTGCTGCCTCCTCCACAGGACACAGTGCAGGCACTCCAGCTGCTCCACGTGGCCCACTTCCCATCCACTGGCAAGAAAGACATAGCATGGTATGGTTACAGTCTCTGACATTAGAAAAAAAAAAAAGCAAATCAGTGCTACATCAGGATAAAACGGAGTGTAGGATGTTACTGACTGTCTCTGTAGAAAATCTAAGCTACATGGGGATTTCTACACAGGGATTTGCAGGAGTGAAACTGGAGAAAAGTGTGATGTCTTTTAAATGACCTGTAAGCCTGACCAGAATCATGGTCAGGGATCACTCAGTCCTCAAGCTCAGTCACTCTGACATTTCTAGGTACCTGTAAGCAAGTCAAACCATATAAAAAGTAGTCCCTGAAATTACCACACTGGGAAGATGGCTGGTAGTAGTGCCATCCCAAAAACCCAGTCTAGTTGCAGCTGCATTATCTGAAGATGTAACCATCACCACCTTCTCCCCCCTCCTTCCTAACCAACCTTTGATTTACTTGCTCAGCTGTTTATAGGAGTTATTACTAAATTATCTCATGTGAGCCAGGTTTGAGCAGTTGAATAGCATGGCCTTTGATCTCCCAAGATGTGGTGACAAACTGTTAAGAAGAGGTACATCCAGGTAAGCACTTGAGTTGGTGGCTGAGAATAGGCTGATCAGTCACAAACCAGCTGTAAGCAACAGCATCCTCAGCAGCAGCCCATCAAGCCAAAGAAGTGTGCAACATCCAGCCCTCAGTTACTTGATTACCACAGGGTCAGTTCTCTCTTCTACCAGTTGACAGTTACAGTGGGGACTCAGCTTAGGATGTGGCATGTGCAAAATGGAGTGTGAAGCCAGAAGGATCTAGTCTTTCCACTTCACAAAATTTCCCTTTCTTACCCCTGCACTCAGCCAGATACAGAGGTTAGATTTCAAAAATTTGAGTTTTCCTGTCCAGTCATGAAGGACTCAATGAAATGTGGAAGAAAAGGATAAATGAATAAGGAAACCTAAGGAAATTTTAAAAAAGAAACATTTAGGAAACCTGTAATTTAACTGCTAAGGATTTAAAATGCTGCTTTTGCACAGTGGCAGGGTAAAGGAAGAGAGACAAGAAGAAATCCCATGTGTTAGGTCTATAAAGGGTTGCTAAAGATAGTGACAGGGACCAGTAAAAAGATAATGCTTAAATGCAATTTTTTCAGGGACTACACTTTTAGAACTGGAAAGCTTTTGATATAAAGTAGAATTTGGAAAGGAAATGACAAGTTTGTCATTGTTCTCTTTGTGTCCAACATATCTTACCTGGGCAGCGTCTCTTGTTGCAAACCTGCATCTGTGCATCAGACCCCTCACAATATGATCCGTCATGGGAGGGAGGAGGGTTATTGCAGAGCCTCAGTCGTGTCTGGGTACCTTTCCCGCAAGTCTCGCTGCAAGGACCCCATGGCAACCAAGAACTCCACTCACCATCAACTGCAAAGGCAGCACAGCTATAAAACTGTTTCAACTATACAGCTGCTTTAACTTGAAATTACAGCTCCACAGCCTAAGGCAAAAAAAGCTACATTGTTCAATATCAATAAATGAAATATTCTGAATAAGCCCTTGAAAAAACCTTTGCCTTGAACAACAGCTGAAACGGATCAACAGTTTCCAAAAGAGAGATCAATTCTCTCCTTTTTGTTTTCTGAATACATCACTTCACCTCACTACAATCTTAGAACAACAGAACTGAACACTTGATCAGATCTGGTGTTTTCATAAGTTACCTGGCTCTGACTGTCCTGTGCTAGGCTGAAGGTCTCAGCGGGGGAAGGGGCATGCTAGCTAAAAGCTGGCACACAGCTTCATTGGCTAGCAGTAAGCAGGAGCCAGAGCTTATTTTGTTGCCAAGATCTACAGAAATTAATCTCTAGATGGTGGATGAACATTTAGCACTGCAGTAGCAAAGCCAGTCAAAGAGGGAAAAATCAGTATCATAAAAATTGTATAGAAGGAAACATGCCAGCAGTGAAGGGTTATGAACAAACTACAACCTGTCAAATGCAGGAAGTACTACTAAGACAGGGAGGAAACCTGAACATTCAGCTAGTTATGAGAAAGACGTTGCTGAAAAATGAAACAGCAGAGGAAAACATACTGATATTGTCTTAAATTTTATGTTTTACATGGCTTTTTAATAGCTTTTTCTTTTTCATTTTAATTGGCTTTGCATGATAGAGTAATGAGTTTTACACTGTGAGCATATGGGTAACAAACACTGAAAAACATGAAAATACAAAATTAACATTTTTATTGGGGTGGGGGGAAGAGAAATTACTGAAAATTTTCCTTGCACTTACTTTTGCGAATTCAGTTTCCAAGAACTACTGCCATTCAATACATTACAAGCAATGTTAATATAAAAAAATTCAGCATTTAATTCTTTTATAATTTCATAATCTGAAACAAGCTGAGAGAATTTGCATCTGGGGGAAAAAAAAAAGGAAGAAATCTCTACAGAAACCCTCTTATGCAACTGATTCTAACCCAATCTTCTCTCACCTGGGCAAGGCCTAATATTACACATGACTGAATCCACAGCACTGCCATCACAGGGCTTCCCACCATGCTGAGTTGGTGGATTACTGCAGGTCCTGGTTCTGGTCCTGTTGCCTTGTCCACAGCTCTTTGAACACTCTTCCCACAGCCCCCACTCTGACCAGTTGCCATCCACTAAGAAACAGAAAATCCCACAGTTTTAATTAAAAAATATTTTCAAGGTATTTACTGAGATTTCCTCTTCCTTTCCACAGAAGTCAAAATGAATTATAACTTCTTAGAACAACTAATATGTCATGAAGATCCATGGTGATAATGGTTCACTGTTAGGGCACTTAACATAAGGTGCATTAAAAGTATCAATTTACTAAAGAAATACCTGGACATGGCTTGTTGTGGCAGCTGCGTATGTCTGTATCAGGCCCCTCACACCTCCTCCCACCATTTGCTGGAAGAGGGCTGTTGCACTGACGGACTCGCTCCTGAATACCTTGACCACAAGTTACGCTGCAAGCTCGCCATTCAAGCCAATCAGAAAATCCACCGTGCACTGCAGTGGGAAAAATTATGCTCTATTTGCAAAATGCTTGTGCTTATAACACTCCTAGATTGATACAGCAAAGTGCAATTCATAAACCATACTTGGAAATCCAACTCCCTTCATGTCTTCATTACTGCAGAAATATCTTACTACAGTTCAGAGAATACTTCAGCTGCTCTGAAATAGTTACTGCTTATGCTCCTGAATGCTTTTCCTTAGAGGCACAATTAAGTTATGATATGTGTTCTGAGAATGGGATCTACTTCAAGACCCTTTCATTATTATTTATGTCTCTCATTCCCTCACACTCATCTGTCTCACACAGCTGGATGAGCATAATGGAACAAATTTCATGAAACAAACCCACTGACATCTCGGATTAGGCTTAACATATTTAATGAATATATGGAAGATAAGATAAAATGTCTTACCCATAATATATGGATAAGATACAATCTTCATCATCTTTAATCTCAATTAATGCTGTAATCTACCAGTTTGATAGTCACAGTCCTATATTTTGTGCACCTACCTTGCACAGTCAGTGGTGCTCTAACAAGAACAGATCCCATTAGATTCCTTGCTACACACTCATATTCAGATGTATCTTCCTTCTGTGTTGCAACAATACGCAAGGAGCCATTAGACAGAACAGTCACTCTCTCATCGCTCACAACTGGATGACCCTGGCGGGACCATTGGATGGTTGGAGGAGGCTCTCCATTTGCCTGGCAGTTCAGCATTGCTGTGGCACCAGCTTCAATAACCATCTCTACAGGTTCAACAGTAATGACTGGAGGACCTGAAAGAGAAAGGTTTCTTTAGGCAATAGCACATGGCTACATTTTTTTCATTGTATTCAAGATTAAAGATCTGGTCAGAATGAGGGCAAAAAATTCTTAAGTCAGTTTACTTTGACTAAAATTATTATTGTTGATCTTCCACTGTCAAAACATATGCCAGTTAAAATGACAACGATAGGCTTTTTTTTAAATATTTAGCAATCGGAGGACCAAAGTGGGGATTGAGGCTTGACTATATGAGCACACAGTCATCTTTATTGCTAAAATGTGTTGCTTTTCATAAAAGCTGCAGGAGGATGCTATTAATCATGTCCAGAGGCAACTGAGACATAAGTCACAGATCCAAACCGCTTGAGGCTGTAACAGGAAAGGGATGTTCAGAAATTCTACCACTACTTAAAAAAAAAAATTCTAAAATATTATTTCTGCCAAAAATAAAATACTGTCAGTGAAAGCTGGGATTCATCTCACATAAGTGTCTTAATTTAAAAGTTAAAAGTCTAGTTTAGTCCAGTTGTAAAGGCATCCTCTCTAGTCAACTAAGAGAAATGGACCCCTTCAGAAGGTGATTCACCCCATTCTAAGTTGGTTTCTAAGATGAGGCTGAATCACCCGCTATATGTTTCTCTTCTTTGACCTCAATCACTAGCTTAGACTAGACTCTTTAATATTAATGATGAAAGATGAGATGAATCTTAACCTACAGTGCAGTGCCCAACCTCCAAAACTTCAGTGGGCACTGCACACACTTATCCAAAGGTAGGTTATCACTCCAATCTAGTGGCATTAAACGCATCACTTTGAGTCTTACTCTGAAGCGTTAGTGTCAGACTGCGTTCCACCACACCAGCATCATTGGTAGCCACGCACTTGTAGTCACCAGCATCTTCATTCTAAAGAAATGAAAATCAAAGTCATAAAACCTGTCAACATGTAATGAGGGTTTCAGTTAACAATGTAGCTCCTGCAGGTGAATTTTCTGCAACACATGACATGCACTGGATCTTAAGAGGCACCCAGTTAGATTCTAGGGTATCCCAACATTTTGTTTTTATTAACATTAAGCTAATACTGTAGATTATTTTTACTGTTACTATTACATTTTTTATTTCCTTCAACTCCTTAATTCTGAGGATAATATTTTTTAAAAATGAACTGAAGGGATCTGCTGTTTTTAACCCCATTTCAAAATACAGGCATTGGTTTATAGGGATAAGATGGGTCTTGCTATTCATATTAGGAATTCAGATGCTAAGCAGTTTGCACGTGGAGAACACAATTGCTTTTCAGCTGACCTGACGGGTAGAACCCAGGCTCTTTTAAGGTCAAAAGCAAAAGTCTCATTTAATTGGGCATGACCGGGATTTCACACACCAATGATTAGTATGTAGATTCAGTCCTTCTGACAATTAAAGAGAATGATAGCCCCCCCGGCTTTTTTTGTCACAATAATTTTAGTCTAATTCTTGTCTGAATAAAAACAACATTTGTTACAAGTAAAAGCAAAAGTGGATTAAATGTCTAGCCTCACTCTTTCAAAATAATATGATCTGGAACACCTTTATTAATCAAGTACAATGCAGAAACACGTCGTAACAGACTAGTGACTCACTACAGTGCCGTAGATAGCAAGAGAACCATTGTTAAGCTGTCGGATCCTGTTGTTAATCGGAATGCCAACTCCTTTTTTGCTCCACTGGATGGTTGGAGGTGGATCTCCTCTGACTTCACAATTCAACATAGCATTGCCACCCAAGGGCTCAATTCGGCTAGAGTGGTAATCCCCTTTGAAGACCGGAGGCTCTGAAAAACCAAGTGATGTCAGAGAAATAGCTGAGTCAAAATAAAATGCCCTTAATGAAACTGCTGTTAGTCATTCATCTCTGACTTTCTGAAGCATGAATTTCAATCTGTTTCAATTTTTTTTTCCTGTTTAGCCATGCACAAGGTAACAAATACTAGGGCTAACTGTTTTAAACTGAAAGAGGGTAGATTTAGATTAGTTATTAGGAAAAAATTCTTCACTGTGAGGATGGTGAGACACTGAAACAGGTTGCCCAGAGAGGTTGTGGATGTCCCTGGAAGTGTTCAAGGTCAGGTTGGATGAGACTTTGAGCAACCTAGTCTAGTGGAAGGTGTCCCTGCCCATGCCAGGGGGGTTGGAACTAGATGACCTTTAAAGTCCCTTCCAATGCAAACCATTCTATGATTCTATGATTCTACTATCAAAACAGATAGCTATGCAAAACTCTCCAGTAGTGACCACAACTCCTGTTATTTTACATACCTTTAACATACACAAAACCAATAGCTTTGATTGAGCCAACTGTGTTTTCTGCTGTGCATACATAGGTACCAGAGTCATCTTTAGATACTCTTTCGATAACAAGTTCACTGTGTCCATTTACATCATCATATTTTGCTGAAGGAAGAACACACAGTAAAGTTACTTCAATGATCTTAATGTATACATCTCAGTGACTGGTATGTCATAAGATTGTTTAAATTAGAGTGCTATTCAACAAGACAGCTCAATGGCACTGTGCCATTTCATTTCTGAGGCACCCCAGAAATGCACAGAAAAGTCACTGCTATGACATTTGCCCACATGCACGTATTCACTTAAGTTGTCCCTTAATTTTGAGCTTTGTGCATCTGCATTCTATGAACTGCTGAGGTTTTCTTCATATTTAAGAGAAACAGCATCAGTTGTTGGATGCTGAGTAAATATCATCAGATACTGAATGTTTTTCATATGTTACACTATTGGCAACAGAAGAGGAAAACTTAATTACCTTCCTTATAGTTTTTTTTCAGAGGCAATTTAATGATGTGATTGCATAATACTAAAGATACTCCTCACACAAGCACTCCCTAAGAAGTCTGTTCCCTCTAGATTTGTTTCCTTCCTTATCCTAAACTAATTGCAGTACTACGTGGGGGAAAACAACTCTAGAGCAGAATGCCCAGTAAGACCCAGCGTTACCCACCTGGAATGATGTTATTGTTAAAGGTCCATGTTATTTTGGGTACAGGTATCCCAGTTGCTTTGCAAGTTAATCTGAGCTGTTCTCCTTTAGTCAAAGCTGTATCTCCAGGCAGTTCAGTAAAAGCTGGAAGTACATGAACTATCAGGGTGACAGTGTGTGTGTCTTCTCCAGCAGCATTGTTAGCAATACAGGTGTAACTACCAGAATCTTCAGGCTGAAAGAAAGCATGTTGGGGAAATTTCAGCTGTCGTACATCCTATAAAACACTATCACTTGTAACAATAAAAGAACCTCAAAAGGTTTGGAGCAAGCATTCAGCAGAAATGCTCCTCTGAACTCTTTCACTTCCTCTGAATTTGAAAGATGACCTACACTTCCTTTTGCCCTTCCTGAGAATTTATCACTACAAATTCTTCACAGATATTTTACTCCTAAGAGGATAATGAAACATTTATAAAGACTCTGGAACATTAAGAACAAGAAAACAAAATATAAAAAAGACTAATCCGGAAGTGGGTGAAAACTAAGAGAAGCAGAGTCTTATTACTGCTAAACCTGTCAAGTCATACCTTAGATTTAGGGAACTTACAACAACATTGTCCAAAATGAGGTCTCCATCTGGCACAGCCCGGTATTTTCCTACTGACTCTGTTAACAGCATATTGTCCTTCTTCCAGTTTATTGTTGGTGTTGGAATGCCCTCAGCCACACAGGAGAGAACAGCCTGGGAGTCCTCTGTGACTGTGTACTGCACATCTGTGCTGCGAATCTTTGGTGGAACTGTGAGAAGGTTTATTAAAAAGATTTACCTTCATGTATTATCCAAGAACTACTGTAAAAGCATACAATACTGGACTAAAGAAACCATTGCCTGGATCTTCTGTATTGTTTCTTGTCTCCATCAATGACCACTATTAAGCATGCCAGAGAAATGTGTGAAATACTTGTAACAAAGTATAAACCAAGTTAAGGAAATGTAATGTTCTTCCTAAATTCAAGCAACTGGCTTATACTACAACCCAATAAAACTCACCCATTAAGCAGCACAATTTTCCTGAACTTCTCCCTTACATCCTAGCTCCTTATCCTCTGTACATTCATGCTGTGATAACACACATTGTTTCCATACAGTCCCACTTACTGTGCACAGCGAGCTCCATGCTAGAAGTACTGGACCCTGCCAGGTTTGTCGCTATGCACGTGTAATGGCCAGCGTCACCAGGCTGTACAAACACAATCTGCAGAGCACCAGTGCTAAGAATTCTTCTTCTAATGGACTCCGTTAGTTGCTGTCCATCTTTATGCCAACTGATCTCTGGCCCAGGGTAGCCTTCAGCCTCACACTGCAGAGTGACAGATTGATCAACAGGAACAACATATTCCTTGAGGTAAGACTTGATAACAGGAGGAACTGAAAAGAATTAAGAAAATTTTTTAAAAAATTAGATGTTGTAAGAAGCATGGAACGCTTCAGTTCTTAGTGAAAATAATCCTAAAAGCATACTTTGATCCTAAAGTAGACAGACAACTAAAGGGAATAAACCTCCTAGGCTCTATTCAGTGTTATATCAAATAGGAAAGCATTAGGTCCATTTCTATTGCTCAGAAATGTCTTTTGACCAGCAGAAAGTATGCACAAATTTCTTGCTGTAAATCGCTACAAGAATTTAATTTACCTTGAACTTTCAGTTTGATCTTCCCCAGAGCAGTGCCAGCTGGATTTTGAGCAACACACATGTAAGTACCAGCATCTTCAACAGTTGATTTTGCAATCTGTAGACTGCCACTTGGAAGAACCATATAACTGTTGCCTAGAACAAATATAAGCAAAGTATGACACTTTTGTGTGTGTGTGGTTTATTTTTGTTTGTTTTTAAATGAATGGGCTCCTTAGATATAAGTTTGAACATTCCAAAAAGAGAAAATAAGCTTCTGAGTTACACAAGTAGGCTGGAGTTACAGGCTTTAAGAGGATACCTGTTGTGATTATATTGATGCCCTCCTTTTGCCATGTTATTATGGGTCGAGGTGTACCCATTGCTTCACATGGTAGTAGAATAGGATTGTCGACAATGACGTCCAGCGCCCCTGGCTGAGTTTGGATAACTGGTGGTTCTGTGGAAAATACAGCAGATACTAAAATTGCATAACTTGAGAGTCTAAGAAGGCTATATTAGCAATGGCTGCATTCTGCCATCCTTACAGAGAGCTCAGTGGAAGTGCTTTTAAATATAACAACATGCTCAGCATGAGTATGGGTAGAGAACATGGCCTTACTTCATGCAATTTGCCATCACAGATACATTTGAACTTACCAAAAAGCAAAGAAAAAAAAAAATCTTACAAAAATAAACTACAGCAGCAGGGACTGGGGGGGGGCTCTATCCAAAGTACCAGAGTTGTAACTTTGCATGAGTACTGACTTTGTCAACAATCAGTGCATCCACAAGACAATTCAGCTGAGCAGGACACTACTTGTGATGGTCCACTCTGGCCTCACCATTGCCCTGCAGCATATGTATGTATTTAAAGGGCAATGTTTACTGACAGAATGCACTTCCACTTCAGCTTCCCATCCTACCCTGAACATGAAGAGTGGCATGTCTGTGAGCTGAGCCAGCTGCATTCCGGGCCACACAGGTGTACCGTCCTGCATGTGCTAGCTGAGCAGCAGGTATTTCAACAGCACCTGCAACAGAGAGAGTGCATTAGAACATACAGCAGTATCCTGTATTCACAGTAAAACTATCTTACAGCATCCATCTTAAGAGGTCTATATTTTTATTCTAAGAAATTGGAGAGGGGTTTTCGGGGGGATTATTTACTTCTAGATGTGCACAATCACACCATTTTACTGTTTTTCTGTGGCTGAACTCCAGTCATGCACAGTACCTGAAGACAGAATTCTGTAGCCATCTCCTCTGGGAAGCAACTTTATGCCATTTTTGGTCCAATGAACTGAGGGGACAGGAACCCCTGATGTGGTGCAGGAAATTACTACTGGAGACAGCTTTGTTACCAAAAGGTCTGTGGCTTCATCTGCTATAGATGGGGGCACTAAAAATGAAGATCAGTGTAAAGGTTACTTGCCCATTTTCATTTTTATGAATTATTGGAAATAACTTATCTTTCTTGGAAATACCAGCTTATGGATATCAGTATCATAAGCAAATGATATAAAAATCTCATCTCAACATTGGAATGCCCCAAAGAAATTCTGAGTGCCATACACACATAATAGCAATATCCCCTCTACCTTGAACAGTGAGCTCAACTGCTCTTTGATCTTCTCCTGCATCATTTGACACAGAGCACTCATAGACAGCAGTGTCATCCACAGTGGGAGAAATGATTACTAAGGAACCTGAAGATAGAAGTCTGAACAAAGAAAAGAGAAGAAAGTAAAAGCCATTGAAATACTTCTTTTCTTCTCAGGTAATCAGACCACTGAATTTGCTGGCTATACTAGATTACATTTAAGCATGGCTAGATTTTTAAAGTGTCAAAATCATCCCTGAAAACTTTAAACCCATGGTGAAAAGAAAACATCTCTCACCTGTATGTATTCTGGTTCTGGTCAACACTAAGCAGATGCCCATTCTTTTTCCACCTAATTGATGGTCTGGGAATTCCAGTGGTTTCACAAGGCAAAGTGGTCTGCACATTTACAGTAACTGTAATATTCGTATGTCCAGGAGCAATAGTTGGAGGAACTAAGGACAAAAAAAGCCCAATTATTCAGAATAATTATGTACATATGCCCACACAACCCTCTCATACCTATATATAGAGAGCTGAACTGCCTGAAGACATTTACTTGATTTTTATAAAGAGTAACTCGACAGTAGTAAACATGTAGCATGGGATTTGTCAAGTCTTTCTAGTTCCAGTGCACCAGGATTAAATATTTTCTTGTCAAGATCATTTGGGTTGTGTTCCTAAGGCCATAAATTTCTTCCTTTTTTTTTTTTTTTTTTTTTTTAACCAGAGCAGCTCAAAAGGGGCTAAACTTAAAATTGGAAATTGGATCTGGCAGAACAAGAAAAATGATGTAACTGGACTTGTAAAAACACATATATTTATCTAAAACCAAAATTTTTACCAAGAACCTGCAGATCAATTCGTTTGCGTTCAGTGCCAGCTGTATTGGTTGCCATGCACACGTATCTTCCTGTATCAGTAACATGTGCTGAGTGGATGTGTAGAGATCCATCCTCTAACATGGAATATCTGAAACAAAGCCATATTTTTTTTTCTACTATCCAACCAACATACCCATAGGCTATCCGGGTAGTACAGAAGGAAAAGATGACTCAGGGTACACAATAAATAGCCTGAACACATGGTGTCTTAATTTGGCCACATAGAGTTTTCTCATTTATTGCACCTATTCTGACTTCACTCTGTCCCAGCACACCCATTTTCCAGAGAAATTATGAAATCTAGCTGACATAGTGATTCCACATAAATGACACCAGATTTGCAGAAGATATCCAAAAGCCCTTTTTTATGGTTTCTCTTTTAAACTTAAAAAGCCCTAATTAATGCTTGTACATTTTCTTTTTTCTTTGAAATATAACTAAATTCTTTAGCGTTTGCTCAGTTCTAGAAAATGCCAAACTACTTCCCCTTAAGAAAATCAGAAGGCAGAAACCATTCACTATAATGAAAGTTGATACTACAACACACATAGAAAGTTTTATATATTAGAAACTAGAGTACATTCAAGTAGCTTTTGGTCTGCATGAAATTGCTTGGCTTCATCCAAAACTCCATATATATAAAAAAATAAAGATCTTTCACATTTACTGTTCAAAATCTTTAATATCAGAAGAATTATTACTGCATTTGTCAAAGGAGTTTTTTGTCCTTAACAATAAAAGCATGAAACCCTTGGTACTGCTACTTTTCCATAGAATAATTTCTTTGTATTACTGTTTCTATTACTATATTTTCCACATTTGGGTCTACAAGATGATAGTACAAATACTAGTTCTGACCTGTGAAAACAGAACTAATTTACAAGTCAGATGTCTAATTAAGCTTTCTGTAACTAAAAATACATTCTTAAAAAAACAACAAAGAATATTTATGCTGACTTCTGGAGAATACCTCGTATTGTTTCCAGTAAAAATAGCCCCATCCTTCCTCCATGTAATTCTCGGGGTTGGTACTCCTTTTGCAATGCACTCCAGAACAGCAGAAGCATTTAGATGCACAACAGCAGTCTGAGGACTGCTTTGGATTGTAGGAGCCACTGTAAGGGAAAATTGCTGATGATATAGAGAAAAAAAACTTCATGCTGCAATGATTCAAACTAAACACATGAAAACAGATGCAGTAGCAGGTATGGGGATCACTGCAAAGACAGAAACAAGTTTCTTACCATTTTGGGTACTGCACGATAATTGCCACGATGCAGTAGGGAATGAAAAAGAAAATTTGTCTGAAATGCATTGTAAAGATCATCTTTGCAAGTTACTGCAAAGGTTATCATACAGCTAAAACAGGAAGAGAGTTCAGCATATTTAATTCAGCAAAATAAGGCTGTGGTGATATCCTTGCTTCCTAATTATAAATTAAGGAGAAAAAAAGAATTTTAATTGGACCAGTAAGGACATTCACTGGGGTGGCACAGTGTAATGCAGGTACACATGACTGGGTTGTGAACAGAACAGAAGCAGGAAAAACGTTTATTACCATCATCCGAGTGAGAATAGAATAGTTTCTCATCAGACTAGAGGTGAGAAAATAAATAGGTTTAAAATTAAATTCAGGCCTGTACAGGACAAGTATGGAGATGCATAGGGCCCTTCAAGCTCTGCCTTCCTACTATCTCATGCTTACAGGTGCAGAGAAGCAGCCACAGTTTTCAAGTAACTTGCAAAACTGATGGCCAAGCTAGCTACAAAACCTAGTCTACCAAGGTGCCAGTCAAATGCTTTTAAGAATTTATCGGATTTTGTCCAAAAGCATTTCTCAGTCCTGGACCTGGGTGTTCATTCTGGATGTATCCTGACTCCATATCAGGATGATGGCTAGATGCACAGCACCCTCCATTAGCAGGAAGCACAGACAGATGGAGAGTGAGCCGTGGCAAGTCCCCAACAGGTCCTTTCGTGTGGAGGACAACTGTGGACTCAGATGGTGGCACACATGAGGTAATATACGTGGTCCTAACAGTTTAGACACAGCCTAAGTGGCCAACACTTGGCTAGAAAGAGACTACTAATACTTCTTTCTTGCCATTTGAACTCCTACAGAAATACCATGCAAAGATCAAAACGCACAAGACTGGATCCATGATTTTACCATGTACTGTCAGCACGAACTCCCTGGTCATTTTTCCTGCGATATTACTTGCCACACATGTATAGCTTGCTGTATCGCTGAGGTCAGCATTATTGATCTGCAGGTATCGCCCACTGGATAGGATTCGAACTCGAGGAGTTCCCTAAAGGGAGAGAGAGAGAGAGTTTGACAAATTTAACTTCACTATTGTTCTTTTTCTGAAGATAGAACATTCTTTCGTTGCAGAGTAATAAAAGCCCTGAAAGAAGGCCAAAGAGAAACCAGGGACTAAATTCATTGGTGGTTTAACTTTGTTTACATCCATGAAGATAATAGGGTAAACAATGTTTTAAAAAATTATCATTGCTTAATGGTTCTCCCTTGAAACCCCTTCTGGGACTTGTGCCTGAATAAGGCAACTTTTTTAGGTCATATAGCCAAAGGGCTTTTGAATTTTTATAGAAAGAGGCAGCTAATAGCACACAATGGATTTTTTTTTTTTTTAAATCTGTGCACACTACAGGCAGAAGAAACACAAGTTTCACTACACTGTTTTTCAAACATCACAGTCTTGATCAGGTGTGAGCCAGCATAAACTTAGCCTACTAAGTTTACTAGCCAGCATTTCTGAATATGAGGATACCACTTTTCCCAGCTCTACAGTGACTCTACAGCACCTCCTAGATAGCCATTTGAAGCTTTTTTACTGCAACTAGTCTGCATCATATTTGCATAAATGACTGACAGTAATATCGACTACATGTTTTCAAAAAACTGACTGGATTAAAAAAAAAACAGTAGAAAAGGAACAGAAATTTTAACTTTTCCAGTATGTGCTACCCACACTTCGGATAAAATTGAAAGCTGACGTTCCTTCCCACCTACTCTTTTGGTTAGAAGATCAGAGAATAGCAACTGCAACAGATAAGTGAAACTCCTCCAGTTCTGCATTTCTCTGCACTAGTACCCTAGCATGCTGGTCTCATACTAGGCACCAACTCAGCAAGTCTACCAATGCAGAATAAACAGCAGTGCTGGAGCCTCACAGGTGAAATGATTCACCATCAGAGTAAATTTATAGACAGTCAGATTTTGGGTAATAACTGGTATTTCCTGTTGAGTACACAGCCTATGCTATCATTTCTAAACACAGAAGCATACAGATGAGAAAAGACAAGCAATGAAGCTATCATTTAATCCTTATGCTCTACTCAAGGTATGTCAGAAACCCCATCTTTGAAAATATACAAATTCAGCAATTCTTCCAGTGTTTAAATAAAGCCAGATTAGGTCATGACGCTCCCACCTACTTCTTTTCTTAACACTCAATGTCCATTTTCATATCAATGAAGAATGCAAGGACTCCAAAGCTGCTAGAGGCTAGATCTTTCTATAGTTCTGCTGCCAAAATCATGGTGTTGCACGATTACATCATTAAGCATACAGAGGTCTAGTGTAAACCTCAAAATCTGCACAGTGGAAGACAACAAAACTAGGAGGAATGACACCCTCCACCACAAGGGTGTTTCACAAAAAACAGCAATGATTTAAATTGAAATAACACTGCAACCTGAGAACCATACTTTCTCCAATCCTCTCATCACTATGAAACCTCTATTTTTCCAAGATAAGGATAATGATACGCCACAGAGCACCTCCCTTTCCACACCCAAGGAGAGCTCTTTCTCACGTGCTTAGTATTAGTAGGCTGTTACATTTCCCTCAGTTTGAGAAAGTAGCCAGGCATTCACGATGACACCACTGTTTTCCTGATATCTGGAGGATGCATTTATATAAGCTAAGCTCAAGAATGAAAAGGATGGTAGGGACCAGAATAAACCCAAGTCTACTAAAGTACATGTGACAAACTACTAGTGCCATGTCTGAAATAAATTTATATCTTAAATTTAGTGCTGGAGGAGAGCTAACTCTAGAGACTGAAATTCCCTACTCTATTATAAATCAAAAGGCAAGGGATTGACCATACCACACAACCAAGATGCCTCGGTTCTCACATACTGACATGAATTCATGAGGAAAGAAGAAAACTAACATTGCAAAAGTTAATTCACAGGTTATCAGCTGAGTACCTATGTCTATCACAGTGTTCCTCTATTGCTTTGTTTTCTGGTGAATATTTGTAACCCTGGCTTCTTTTCATGTTTATTTTCGTTGAGTACTGCTTTTAAAACACAGGCTTTCCAAGGAAGACTGAGGCAAAAAGTATTCACATACGCTGACTTCCAAGACTTGTTCAACCTTGCTTTCATAAAAATCATCACTACCCAATTAAAGAATTAATCATTCAGAAGAAGAATGTTTCTGTTAAACTTGTTTCTAGCTAGTTCTTGTGCTATATTCAAGGTAACATTCCCTAGCAGCATTCAGTAAGACATAATTGCCCACCATACTCCTATTTCTTCTGCTAATATTTCATTCTTCTAAATTTACAACAGAAAAAGAGTTTGAGGAATGGCATGTCAGAAGGAAAGCAAATAAGTAGAACTTCAGGTGAAGACTACTGATTGACTACAGTTAGGGGAGACACAATTCATAAGCTAGATTTGTTTCCTCTTTATTAATGAATAAAGATCAATTGAGGGGAAATTATCAATTAATTAAGTTCAATTAATAACTGAACTTAAATTGTTCAATTGGAAAGCACCTGGTTTCTCAGTGATCCCAAGGAAGGGGATGGAAAGCAAAAAATTCTTTCTATATAAACTATCCTCATCTTTCTAATTGTCTGTCAACCAGCAAAGACTTGATGCCTTAACATGACACTGCATGGAATTCTGAGTGAAAAAGATACATTTGATACAAAACTGTGGCGATTAGCAACCCATTCTCTTTTCTTTGTTTCCAATGTAAAGAATTTAAATCCTTTCTAAATACTACTAAAATATGAGGATGCATGATATACCCAAAGGAAACATATAGTGTAGTCTTTTCTCAGCTACCTTTCCTGGGAAGCCATTCAGGAGTATACCGAAGGCTTCTAGCATTGTTCAGAGGATCCAGGAGGAGCAAGGGATCCCCCTAAAGGAAAAAAGAACAAGTAACAGCGGGATGGCCACTTCACATGCTTGCTAGCTTCAGGTACTCATTTAGGACTAACTGTATTTGTTCTGGGGCTACTCAGCTTCTCTTGAATTCAAGGCACCACAGCTTGGACTGCACTGAAGGGGTAAGTGAGCAGAATAAGAAACCTCAAGCACCGTGTGTAAAAAATAAAGGGAGCAAAAGACTAGTTCAAATAATGTAACCACTATACCTCTAGAAGTTCTCCATTTTTAAGCCATGAGATTGTTGGAGGTGGCACAGCATCTGACTTGCATTCCAGTATAACCTGTCTGTTCTGCAGCACGGTGAGGTCCTGTGGACCACTGGTACCAGCAATGTTAGGAGGAACTGTTACAAAAATTAAGAAAAAAATAAACACCACACATATGAGTTAGCATTAAAATTACTAATGGAAAATTTCTCATTTCTTTCTTAAGTTTAAAATAAATGCAAAGCTACTGTAGCATTAATTAGTTCTACTTTTCAATGCCTGTGTTAAATATATGACATTTGTTTAACTGGTGAACCCGTTTCCTAATTCACACACTGGAAACTACTGTGACAGAAATTAAAGTCCCTTCTCAGTGAGAGTACCAGCATTTAAGCTGGATAGAGCAGAGATCACTGAAGTTCTGTAAACTGTTTATCAATAAACATGGGAGCTAAAATCTTCAAGAAGAAATCCAAGGCATATTGTAGAACTGCAGAAGTCCCATTTATACTTCTTTTATTGATATTACATTTTATGTATTTATTTCTAAGTACATTTCTTATCTATGATCATCTTAGTTTTTCAGTAGAAAAAGGTATCAGTATACTTCACATTCTTTTTCAGCAAGCACAATAAACTCAATCCACCTGAATATTGGTAACTATAAACTTCCTAGATATTCAAAATATAAGACTTGGAATTATAATAGAAATCAGTTGTAACAGGTGGAAGTTTCCCTTTTAATTGTTTATCATGTTCAGAATAGTTACCTTTATTCTGAAATGTTAATTATGACTATATGGTGTAATATCACTTTCTCAAAACACGTAATATTTCCTCTTTAGTAACATATAACTTGTTAAATGAGATACTGATATGTACCTTAGCAGTTTATGCTTTGAAGGAATAATTTCTTTTCCTAAATTAAACTTACCGTGCACTCTTACTAAATATTCCTTATCATCATCTCCTGCTGGGCTAGATGCCAAACACGTGTATCTTCCTGTGTCCTCTACCTAGAAACACACAAACAATTTCAGCAGAAACCATAGAATGTGGGAACAATTCAGAAAAAACATGAAATACAAACATGGAAAACAACATGTAACAGGCAGCACTTGAACACAAACACAATAGATAAGGAATGCATGAAATAAAGAACCATTCTCTTTGTGATGCTTTTTGCAGCAGGTGATCAATAAGGATGGAACTGGATATAGGTATTGGGTACTAAGGAGATCTTTTTGTGCACGTGTACTCGTTAATACCTTTATGCTTTCTTCTTCCTACAAACTCTTCATTGTAAAGACAAGGAGGGTTTGCTTTACAAACAATACAAGCAGCAATCAGGTCCAAGCCCTGTCCCACTTCTGTTTGGTGAACTTCAGTCTTGCTGTCCACAGCTGAGTACAGCCTCCGTTTACTGGTGCAGGTTTTTGAAGGTTATTTTTCCCTGGACTCCTTTATTGTCTGAATTCATCTGAAAGTCTTTCTATTGTCTGTCTTTATTTTTTCTTAACTTGCACACAGATGACTATAAATGCAGTTTTCTCTGTAATCTACATCTTATACATGTGAGAAGCAAATGGATATTAGGAAAATCCAAGATAATGGAAAGAGAAGAAATGGAAAAAGGCTGAGGAAGAACTATAAAACACAAAAGAGACAGTGATAGTAACAAGAGTCAAACAGGTAGGAGATGAACAAGAACAGGTTACAGACACAGACTAAAACCAGAAATAGCCCCAGAAAAATACAAGTCCCTAGCATTGATTGTTCTGCTGTGTAACAAGAAGTACCAATAAACAAAAAAATCACAGAACTCTGAAATAAACTTGAAGTGATAACACTCAGAAGAGGCAGAAGCACTTGGGCACTCTCAACTCATAATACTACTGCTTGTTCTGGATGGGAAACTCTAAGGCAAGGCTTGAAAAATATATTCTTTAATGACAAATGCAGGTGGATGATTCTACAGAGGCTTTTTAGGATAACTTAAGATGGTCCTAATAGCAGGCAGTTCTGCACACTCCTCTAGGGTTTGCGAAACTGAGCCTATTTTGAAACATACTCCACCTGAGCACTGGTTATTCGAAGGACTTCTCTTAGGACATGAACGTTATCATTCTGCAGAAGCAGGCGTCCATCTTTCATCCATGAGATTTTGGGGACTGGAATACCAGAGGAGTTGCAGAGAAGTTCAAGAGGGTTATTAACAATGACAGAGAGCTCTGCTGTCTCATCTGAACCATTGATGTGAGGTGGCTCTGTGGAAGGAAAAACATTCAAGTTCTTTATTGGCTCAAAAAGTCTACGAAACATGATACACAGCCTTGTGGTTAGAGTTCGCAGAATTAGTCTACATTAGTATTATTTCTGACTGTGCCATGAACTCACTGAGTACCACACATAATTGCCATCTGCCTCTTAATTTGCATATTTTATGAGTTGGAGTTATGAATTTGAAGATGTTTTCATATTCCCAGGTAAAATACATTATAAAATATCAGTGAATATATTTCTTAGCCCTTTAGCTGTTGTACCTTCAGCTATGCCATCCGCTGTGCTATCATCCCATCAAGCTGAATTTCTACTAACAAAAGTTATTAATCTAAACCAAATTACTTTCTAAATTAGTTTACTATTAATTATAGTATATTTCAGTACTCAGGAAACATGAAAAAATATATACTATATTACACATCCACACATCTTTAGGTATATACCATTTCCTTATTTCTCTTATTTATCGCAGTAAATGTTTCTTGAAAATACTCCTTATCCCTCAATATTTTTTTTAATTGTTGTTCTGAGTAGATACTAATTTACAGCTTGCATTTTGTTCATCTGAGAGGTTAACACTTACCCAGCACTTTTAGGGAAAAGTGTTTGCTGATATCTCCAGCTTCATTGGATGCTACACAAGTGTATTTGCCTATGTCACCAATCTCTGCTTTTACAAAGTGAAGGGCCATTCCTTGGTTACTTGACATCAAGTGAGCTCCAAGACTTAAAGGATGTCCATTTTTAAACCAGGACATAGTGGGGGCAGGAGTGCCATCAGCAAGACACTTCATCAAAGCTGAACTGCCTTTTACTACAGTCACATCCTCTGTTCCTCCTGCATTATCCAAGCTTGGTGGAACTGCCAAGAAACAAAGATCTGATTCATACAGAGTATGACCCAAGTGTTAATTGTGAATATAAGAAAGTCAGAATGCAGCTACCCTTCTGCATTTCCCCACTTACATTTATGTTTAGCACATGCTTTAAAATTCACTTAGAAATGATACATTATTATTCTTTCAAAAAAACTTGTGTCACATTATGGATGCCAATTCAAGTAAGGACTCTTCTAGGGTTAAAACATTTTCCATTAAAAAAAACCACACTGAAAAGTTAATCTTTCCCTCATGATTATCTATGTAAGAAATACTTATGGTTGTATGCAACTTTGTGTTGGTGAGAAAGAAAACTGAATATTAGGTTTAAGAAACTAAGAAATAAGAATCTTTACATAAAGCATTTCAGAGAAACTCACCAAAAACTTGAAGGCTGTAATGTTTGTTGTCCACTCCAGCCCTGTTAGATGCTACACAAGTGTACACACCAGTATCAGATATCTGCACTCGGGCAAGTCTAAAGAGAAAATCATTTTAAGCAAGCTGTAAATGGAATACATTATCTTTATTATGGCATGGTTTGGATCAAATTTTATTCTTGCTTCCAAAAATACTAGCAGAATTACGCTGATATAGCAAAAGGGAACAGAAAACTCAGCTTGTTAAAATAGATGAAAACCAACCTGAGAAATTGCCCAGCTGACAGCAACCTTATCTGGGAGGAGACAGACAGAGGAAGGCCATTCTTTAGCCAGTTTATCTGTGGTGGTGGGGTTCCAGTAGCAGTACATTCAATATTTAAGGAGGTGTCCAAAAGGGCAGTGAGGTCTTCTGGTTCATCTTTATTATTGGCTATTGTTGGAGGAACTACATTTTGTAAATGTTGAAAAGGAAGATATTAAAACTGACTCTTAAAACCATTCCACATGCGTTACCTTGCAGGAAGTCCTGCAGCTAATGCCCCACAGGCAATCCAAGAAGAAGATCCCCATTTTTTTAAAGAGTAAATCCTCTACCAATAATATTGACCACTAATAAATTATTAATTTACATATTCAACATCAGATGCACTTTAGAATGCTAGTGGAATTATCTCTTTGATTTGTCAGGCTGTTGTAAACCAGAGGGAGCTCAGAGCCTGAAGCTCATGGGTAGAGAATGACAATGCAGGAAGAAGCAGGTGGTCAGGCCTTACAGAGGATGGACTGAACCACTTAATGGCCAGACGAGACTTGGCAGTTCGCTGCCACTCAAACTTACCTACTGAAATAAATCTTAAATAAAGTGAAGGCTGGAATCATGCAGAAGGAAAGTTAGTTTATTAACTTCTAAGTGTATATGCTGACTTAATTTTTAAATATAGAAAATTTCAAAATACCTGCTTAAGTATTCTGGCTGATTATTGTAAGAGAACTGCTTTATGTGGTTTTTGGTTTCACATGTTAGTTTGAAAGCCTTGGTCTTGGGGGCAAGAAGGAACTCACTACATAAAGAAAGCCCAGCCACATGCAGCTCCAAGTTCTGGCTGACTTAAGATTCCATCACACACTATGACAGTTGCATAGATAAGACTATCTCAAGTTGGTTATTGCTTGAACCTCAGTGAATACAAATTGACCAATAAAATCTCCACTGTTGTGTGATGCCATTCTGTCCCCAAAAGATACTATGTAGTCATTCAGTATTGTTATTTATTTTGTCAAAGGTCATCTAATGCTAGTCTGCTCATGCTCATAATTCCAGTTGATTCTGAGTATCTGTATGGACAGACACTGCTGTGAAATGCTGCCTATGCAGAGCTCTTCACTCTTTCACACTAGTCATTGTACTTAATGGACACATTTTTTCACAAATTAAAATATCCAATCTCTGCACTGTTAGAGAAGAGTTATGCTCACTATCTTCTGTATGTCAAATTGTGCAAAAGAAGAATTTAATCCAAAACTCTATCGTTTTTCTTTTAAACACTAGGGACCTTTAACTATTAGTTCCCTGCTATACTACTCTGGTTTTAGCTAATGTGCTTTGACTGGAATTAAAGAAGATAAACTAATAGAACAAAAAAAGCAGTATCATAGTAAATCAGCCCTAAGTGTATCTTTCTCTATAAGAAAAAAATAAATTACCACAAGCAGAATTCCTCTATTATGAAATACACCAAACGAATTAATTTCTGTTTATCCCAAAACACATTTACCAGTGACTTCAATAATTTTGTCATTGACAGAACATCCTGTGTAATATACTGTGATATCTACAGTACATGAAATTGGAAACACATGCATTACTACATGCATGTGATAGTATTACACTGAAGACAGGCATTCATTTCTTGGCCCTCTCTTGGGAGTGCTTACAAAGATAGTATAATGGACCACATTTCAGTTTCACATCTGTGAAAACTCACCATATACATTCAAGTTGAAAATTCGGTCTTCCTCTCCTGCAGGATTAGTAGCCACACAAGTGTATTTTCCTGTATCAGAACTGAGAGCTCTGAAAATGTTTAATGTGCTGCCATCTGGAGTTATCCTACAAGGAAGGTCGTAAAATCCAGTGAGTTTGTTTACGTATTCCTATGGCCTGGCAAATAGTCAGTTTTGCACATTTAAATAAACTACCTGTATCTATCCTCTTGGGAATTTGGCGAGAGAACCATTGGTTTTTTGCAAAGTATTACTATTAGAGATAGGCTATGAAGTTTTTCCTAGGGATGTCCTGTATTTAAACTTGTATTAGGATTCAATTCCAACTAGGCTTTTGAAAAACCCATGATGAAAAGCATCAAGAGTAAAATGTTTCCACGTCTTGGATCCTTCCCTTCCAAAGGAGCTTAATGGAACTTATTGACCTTAATAAACTTTAATGAACCTGATGAACTTTAATGGAATTTATTAGCCGAGAAAGGAATATATATCCTATACTTATCTCTGTATTAAAAAATATATATAAAAAAATCAAAATAGTAATAAAGTATACTAGATTTATAGAAGGTAAAGAGGGAGATAATGTTCTTAACGTGGCTAAGCTAAGACTCAGGCTCTCTTTACACTCCCACCTTAGGGCCCTCTGAGGTTTAAAATTATAGAAGATTACAATGAAGTGTCTGCTTATTTTTGCTTGCCTTATTCTTTGTAACTCATCACTGGCAACTGTTTTTCCATCTTTAAGCCATTGCATAACAGGCATGGGCACTCCATTGACATTGCAGACGAGCTGGATGCTTTCTCCCAGGAGGACATTGACCTCACTAGGCATTTCAGAGCCAACAATATTAGGAGGAACTGGAAATGCATGATGGAGGGAAGAGAAGATACATCAGCAAGAAACATAATGTAACCTGTAAAACTTACACTGCAGTAGCTCATGAGTACTAGCATTTATTGCAATACCTTCATTCAAATCTAGTTTAGAAAGTATATGATTATATTGTTGTTAGAGGAGGTTCTGCAAAGATAAAATCAAAGCCACTTTAATCATTCCTTAAAACAGCTAATTTGCAAAATTATAAAAAACATGTATCTTTGTCATTATATTTAATATCTACAGTTAATCTGCTTAAACAATGCTAAAGTACAATATTATGACAAAACCCCATTTCATTAAACATCACAATGCACTGTAACAATTAAATACACGTTTAACTCGAGCATGTGCTTAGTGCACAGTCACATGCTCTATTGCATCAAGACTATCATATTCCTGTTAACAGCCACACATATACTCCATCCTAACCAGCAGCCATTTTTAGCCTGTTCTTCTAAAGAACAAGGATGACAGTCATGCTATCCATCAGGACTGTCAGTCCCACTAGTAAGTTTTGAGCATTTCAAGCTATTTCAGTCACATTTGATCAAACAAGCAGCTTGATATTCAATTCCTAAGCTTGGGAAAAACTGGCAGGCAGGCAGGGACACACAAAAAAACAGCACCGCCAAGAAACAATTGCCATGACAAAGAGTTACTAGATGGCCAGCTATCACACATGGGTGTGCCTGCACACTCAGTTCACAGCTGATGCTCCCTATTCTTCCTCAACCAGCAACTGCTGACACAGGAAGGGACAATTGCAGAAAGCTGGAGATGCTACATGATAGGCATCTTATTGGACAGGGGAGGGAACTAGTGCAGTTGATGGGGATGAGTCACTACAAACAGAGGAAAACAAGACAGTTGCAGTGCAAGGCAGGAGACAATTCCATAACAAATAAGAGTTTCTCATCTGAGCGATGGGGGGGGGGGGAACATAAGGAAATTCTACCAGTGTTTATTTGCTATGTCCTCCTATTTGATGTCACAAAAAGGCAAGCAGTATCACTGCTTCTGAAACCATCTATGTGTGGTGCTCCACACTCAATCAACTAGCATAGCATCAGTGTTCAGCAGGAGGCAGGATCTGATCAGCAGCAAACACACAGCCTTCCTGATTGCTTTCAAGTTATTTTATCTCAGTGTCTCTAGTACAGAGACAGTGTCATACTCAACCAGTTATTAACCAGCTCTGCTCACTGCGCTCTCGTGCCTTACCTTGGATAGAAAGCATGTAACTTTTCGAAGCTTTTCCCTCTATATTTGAGGCAATACATGTGTAGGTCCCACTGTCTAGAAGCTGAGAGCGAGCAATCTGAAGCTTGCGTCCACCAGATAAAATATGAACTTCAAGAGAATCAGAGTTTTCTGAAAATATATAAACAGGTAGTCATTCCAAACCAGGCCACAGAGAACAAACACATTTTGAGAATTTTTTTAATCAAAATTTCAAAGCAAAACAAAGATTCAGACCAGTTAACATAAAAGTCTGTCTACAGACAGATGAAGAAGAAACAAAAAATAGGCAGCAAATAGCACAGTGGTGTCCCAAAGGGGGTAAAAAAGAGCAGAAAGAGTGTGAGAGAACATTACCTATTGGTTTTCCATCCTTAAGCCACACTAATGCTGGTGGAGGAATTCCAGTAGCATCACACACAAAGGTAACAGGATTACTGATAGTTTCATTGACCAGCTCTTGTTCAGGGCCTTCTATATTTGGTGGTACTGTAAATTGAACGGAAGCAGTAAGAATGGTTTGGTTATCAAATATTTTTGTAAACTGATTTTGAATTGTCTACTCTACAATGTCTACGGTATTATAATAACTACTGCAGATCATGCAGAGTATGCTCACCATAAACATTAAGATGGAAATTTTTATCATCTCGCCCTGCAATATTTATGGCTTTGCACACATATTGGCCCGTGTCAGAAACCTAAAATAAAAATAAATTAAAAAAAATTTATTATGGAGTCTTATTTTAATGCTACAATTTAGAGATATTAACAGCCTTTGCCTCTGCCAGCTCAAGGTCCTTTTCACAGAATGAAAGGCCTCCAGCAAATACATCTCCTATGCACAGCTAGTAGAAAACACCAATAAAGGGCAAAACAATTGCTTAACAGTAGCAGAGTAGTCGCAGATGCATTCCAAAAGCCTGGCCTACCTCTGCACCCTTGATTTGTAATGTTTGTCCATCTGCTAAGATCTCCACATTTGCCGACTCTGAAATTAGGCGCCTGTTCTTGTACCAGGTGATGACTGGTGGTGGAATAGCATTGGATTCACACTCTAACATCACCATGGTGCCCACTCTCACGTTCAGCACTGTCAGTGAGGTTCCACTATGGTCTTTGATGCTTGGGGGCACTGTAGAAGAAGCTCAGAGTTATTTTTGCCTTTTTTTTGTGAGAGGGCAGAAAACAACCTAACAAAAATAAAATACTGCATTTTTAAAGCAATAGGTATTATTTCACAAAATAGTAAAAAACTAACCAAGGACAGTTAGGAAACTCTTCTTCTGACTTTCCCCAGCTTGGTTTCTGGCAATACAAGTATATTCACCGTCATCTAGCAGTTTGGCTCGGGGAATCTGCAGAGTCCGAGCACCTGAAGGAAAGAGAGAAGGTTTGAGATTTATTCTGTGGTTACTGTGTCAATCTCAAATGCTATTTTAAAATTCCAGGTCCAACAGACTGAGCAGAGGCACTAAATAAACCTCAGACTTACAAAAAGCACTGCACTGCCATTGCTTTTTAAGGTTCTTAAATCCTTAAAAAAAAATCCAGTCAAGAGAACTAAAATTTTAGGGTAAAATTTCATTAGTGCTGTTAATTAAAAGTTTGGACCACAAATACTCCTTTTAGACCTGTTTGTTTAGTAGCTGCTAACAGCTGTCTCCTAACATAACTATGCTCTTTCTCCTTACCTCTGTCACTATCCCATTCTTTATTCCCCACTCTTACCCCTCTCCACTCCTGAAGCTACTTACTGCCTGTGCCTACATTACTAACCTGCACAGTTGCCTCTACTGCCATTAAGCAATTTCGACACCTGTACCTTAGCCTGTGCTGTAACACAGCCCCCAGTCACATGATACCAGCAAGACAAAGCTGAGCTACACACAAGTGATCTTCACTTGATACCCTGGGCTGAAGATAAGCAGCAGGAGCAGAAATGATACAGACACTCATGGACCTTATTTATTGAAAAGCCTCAGGTGGTTAAGAAGACCTCAGAATACCAGGATTTCTTCCTGAGAGTTCAGCAGGGTCAATCCAGTTTCCCACTGAAGTCAGTTGGAAGCTTTTTACTTTTTTTCATCTAAGCCAGCAGAATTTATCTTACCCTCTGTCACAATTTCTGATCATTTCTTTGAAAGGTGAGTCAGTGACTCAGCTTTGATCAATACCTGTATCACTGCACCTCTGTTATGTGACTTGCCTTCTAGTTTTTTCCACACGGTTTATTTCAGTGCTTTCAGTCTGAGCCAGTTTTCTTTAAAAGTGAACCCACCCAACAGCCAATAAATTATTAAATACAGTAGGCCAAGTTCTAATCACTGGAGCAATACTAAGAACATACTGGCTCCATAAATAGTGGCCATCATCCTTATCAAGACAAAACAGACAGAAGTTGAGTCCAAAGGCTGTAGAAATAGCTGAGATTCCTCACCAGGCACAATAAAAGTGTTGGTATTCGAACTGATAGGTTTTCCATTCTTGAGCCAGCTGAGATCAGGAGGTGGAAAGCCAGTGACCTCACAAGTCAGAGAGATGAAATTATTCACCACCACAGTCAAATTCTCAGGATTGGTACCAACAACAATTGGAGGAACTGCAGAGAGAGATACATTAACAGTATCTATCACAGCATCAGAAATCAATATTCCACAAGATCCTGATTTACTAAAATAAAGCTATATTGCTGAGTTTTGCCAAAGGGCCAAGTTGCAAGAATTTTTCACATCCTATGAATGGATCCACTGCTTTTTGGATGCATCTGGAAATATGACTGAAGCCAATCTAATGGTCATTCCTGTTCCTATAATTCACAAAAATTTCAATGCTTTCATTTGCAATCCATCTGTGTTTGAGATTTGGGAAGGCTAATTAACTTGTAAGAGATCCTGCAGTTCCTGACTAATGCACTATCAATTTTAAAATGCTGTACTCATAGGACATTTGCTATGTAAGGCAGGACTGATTAGATTTACCTTGTCAGGATATGTAGTATGACTAAGTATCATTTCTTCCTGATATTGTATTGTTCTTATTCTTTCTGAAATAGTCCATTTTCTCATTATAGAGAATGAAAAATGATTCATTCTGTTACAGTTCAGAGTTCTTTTAACCAGACAAACCTGTTGTTTAATAGTGAGCTAAGCAGTTTAAAATTCTGGCACGCAAGCACTGCTCTAAGGGGTGCATTTTTAAGCTTACAAGTCCTAGTATTTTTAAATACAAGAATATTTTGACATTCCACCTTTCTAAAAGAACTATTTAAAATGAAATAGCTGTAAATCACTTCCTTTTAATAAACCCCAAGTTTTAGTTTCCATGTTTTTGCAGTGTGGGTATATAAAACACTTAAGAGGAAAGCAAAAGCATGTTCTTGGCTCTATTGGGTGGAAAAATCATTCCAAAGAACACATGGAATTCTCTTCTTCAAAGACAGAAATGTTAAAGTATTTTGGACCATATCCACCAGAAACACTCCAGCTGCTGTCACTTGAATGACACAAAACAGTCATTAAGCCAAGTTTTACTGCTCCTCTGTGACACTGCAAAAACAAGAGGACTCAGTGTAAATGGGTGAATACAGTCCATATTTTTCAGCTTGGAATAACTTAAGGTTATTTCCCTGATAATGAGCATAAAATGGTTCACTGAATAAATGGGAGAATTCTGGTCTGATGACATTTATATTTATATTATTATTTATATTTATCTACTTTTACAGTTACTTTCCCACATATGTGATTATTGGCAGTGCAAGACAGTGGGCAATTTAATGTACAGGGACAAATCTGAGCTATCTTTCAATTAACTTTGCTTAAACTATGTAAAATGGTAGATTTCAAATTCTGCAGCCCGCACTGCATGCACAAAGCACTCACAAACGCACCACAGGTAATCTGCATATGCAAATGTATTTGTATGTGCATAGAGAAGCTGTAATGGGCTCAGGTTTAGTATTCAGTGTGAAATGTACCTATTTATTATACAAGGGTTGAGATTTATATATAACCTATATATTAGGTTAGGGGTTGAGATTTTAAAACTGGATGCTTATATTGAATGTTTTAGAAGGTTTTATTTTAGTTCTATTACCTTTGAGACAAGGAGTGAATTTTTCAACTTATTAAAAAGCATAATCTTTAATATTTTACTTAAATTTATGAAAGCAGTTCCATTAGAAACATACAAAAATGCTGGAAAACAACCTTTTTTTGACACTGACAAAGCAAAGATCATGCTGCTTAATGATAACACATTTTCATCAGTGCTTCACTCTGTACGGTCCTTTCTTGAACAGCTATAGTCTAATTTTTCAAATGAAACTGCATTCATAGAGAATAATAGAACTAAATTGGTAATACTGTTGAGGTAGAATTCAAGCTTCATTCAAGTATTTCTTTTAAAATAATAGTATTAGACTATAGTCATTATAAACAAATATTTTAAAGACAAGTTTTAATTAAAACACAAATGTCAAGAAAAGAAAATATTTTGATCTAAAACCAAAACTCAAACATCAGGAAATCTGGATAGACTCCTTTGAAAGAAAATAACTTCTCAGAGAATGACTCCAAGGCAAATTCTTCCCATGACAACACTATTTTTGGCTAATTGTATTACGAGTAGAAAAAAAGCACTATAAATTTGTTTCATTTAGTGTGTAAATTTTCTGCATGTATGAATGAGAAAAAATTTATTTCTTCTGTATGTAATAACCTGAATCATCAGATTCCTGGGATGGTGGTACTATATTTAAGTGAGAGAGAAAAGACAGCGCTTGGTTTACTAGCTAGTATGTAATACGTAAGATTAGCTAGCTAACAAAGATGTGAATAAAAACCCCAGTCATATGTAGAAGACTGTGATATAAGTCTCCAAATCACACAGTGAAAGCAGATAAAGATGTAGCTGCCAGTATTCCTTGGTAGGTTTTAAAATGTAATGGTGGAGATGAATTTGTGGGAATGCTTACTTGATGTTCAATTTAGAATGGAAAGCTGAAAGTGGTGGAATGAAGAGTGGGTAAAAGGGGAAGTTAGGGTTTACTCTGAAATGTTAATTACAGATACTGTGATTTTCTGAATCTAACAGGAGAGGTAAGGGATGGTGATGGAGAGACTTTTTTTTAAAATAATGGAAAATGTCTTAACTTCTTGATTGTATTTGTTTTAGACTTGTGACGCTGAAGGCCAACATTTATTTTAACGCTATTCTAACTCCACAATAAAACAAAAAATAGAGAACAGAAAGGAATCTTAAAGGGTAAATTTTAAAAAAGTAAGCTTTCACAATGCTGTAACTCTTTGTTTAATGCTTTCAATCATTAAATTCCTGGAAAATGCATTTTATGAACATATTGAAACAGTCTATAATCCAACCTGTTTGTAATTCATGATTTCAGGGCTTAGCAACCCTACACAGTGTACACACACAGCCACTACGCAAAGCTCCCTCAATAATAATTTCCACCTATGTGGAATACATGTAAGGGAGCTAAAGCCATGTGGTATCAAGACATGTGTTGCCAAGGTACTTTAAACTTACATTTGATTTCTGGTATGTCAGAATCTCCATTACATCCAATAAGATGACTTACATGCATAAAGCTAAGTATGTGCCTAAGCACTTTGCTAAAATTAACATATTCAAGCTAAACTAACATTTGAAAGAATACAATCAGAAAATTATGGATTATTGTACTTACCATGAACATTTAGGTTAAAATACTTTTTGGTGCTTCCAGCTATGTTTTCCACAATGCAGATGTACCTGCCAGTATCTGTTATCCGGGAATTCAAAATCTAAGGGCATGAGAGGGGGAGGAAAAAAAAAAAAAAAAAGATGGTTGTTGAGCTAATATATAAGACAACTTACAGTCAAAGAACCAAGTGGAGACAATTAAGCTCAGCTTTCTCTTGTTTCAATAGGTTCACCCAATTTAATTCATTGATGGGAAGTTCTTCAGAATACACTATTTTCTCAAAAAAAAAAAAAAAGAAAAAAGAAAAAATCTAGTACATTTTGCAATAATTAAACTCTATTAGGGAAACTTGGACAAAACTGACAGCAACAGGTTGTTCTCCACAAAAGCCAACATTATTTTAAACCAAGTGATTTCACTGATGCAGTTCACAGCATGACCCGACAAATAGTTGGGTCAGCAGAACTGAGGGAACTACACAGGAGTGAGAAGCAGCAGCTGAAGGACAGGAACAAGGGACAAAAACTCCTTATGTTTGCAGCACCCTGTAGAAAAAAAAAATTCAGAATCTCATACTCAGCAAATCTAAACAGTTTTGTCTTTATTGGCAGCTTGTGTTTGTGATGTTAAAAAAATCAGTTTTTCACTAAAAGGTACCTGTAATCTCCTTCCATTAGACAAAAATGTGTGTTTGTCATCTTCTGCTAGGAGATGGCCATCCTTTTGCCACGTAATACTTGGAGAAGGGCTGCCACTTGCAACACAGTCCATCACTGCAACCTTGTTCACAAGCACAGTCACTTCTTCAGGCAGATCACCATCAGCTCCACTGATGGACGGTGGTACTACAAAAGAGCAAAATGTGAGAAGAATACTGTGACTTACTACTTCTCAGTGTTTTCTGTTATGTTGTGGGTTTTGGTTTGGGTTGTTTGGTTTTTTTTAAGATTGCAGACCAATCGTTTAGATTGGATTTTTAGAAGAAAGCAGTGAAATCTTCAGTGAATACAATGAAAGATAGTAAAATCACAAGAGCAGTTCAGCTGGAACAGTTCAGCATAACTGAAAGGACTGCAGGAGAGCTATGCTTATTAACAGCAGCTATAAAGAAGAAGAGGTGAAAACTCATTTTCCAGTTAGTCCATCGTGTTCTTTGTTGTCAGAACAAGAGGATTTCCAAGGCAGGACCCTTTCCAAACAATAAATCAGTGTTTTGAGTGGTAGATAGAGAAACAGACGTGAAAAAAATCAACATTTCCCAAGGCAAAAACCTTGAGTACATCAACAGACAATGCAAGCAGCATACAAAAGCTTTCTGTGTAATGTTTGTAAACAGATAATACAAAATGGACTCTGCAGGCATTCAGTGGTTGATCTAAATCATCAATTCCCTTAAGCCTTTGGGAGTTTTGCAGGTATTTTAGAAATTTATGACCAAAATAAGGAGGGAGAGAAGTCTAGCAGGTCAGAAGTTTGAATTGGAAACTAATTGATTGATTTTCCCAATCAAAAAATTGATAGGGAACAAGAGATACCAAGATAAAACCTGGATTTCTACATATACTTTTTTTTCTGGTGAAGCGTGATAGGGGTAACACAATTTATCTCCTGTAATAATAACCTAAAAACATACTGAACTAACAACATTAATACTACTTTCATGCAATTCTGTATACTTCTACAAAACTCTAGCACCTTTTATAACCACATTAATTTCATAGTTTACAAACATGCAGAATTTATAAACTGTAAAAACATTAAATAAACCTGGACTATGATGATTCGTTACTTTCCACAGAACTCTTTTTTTTGTCATTAAAAAGAAAAAGGAAAGAAACAGGAAAGCTCACAGAGCACGCGGACATCATAATGAATGGAATCCTCCCCAGCTTCGTTTACTGCCACACACATATATCTCCCAGCATCTTCAGGCTGTGCCCGTGGAATCTGCAACACTCGGCCTCCTGGAAGGAAAATGCACTCAAGATTTAAATGCAGCATCAAGCAGTTTCCATCATTTCCACACCACATCTCACTAGAGACCTGAGCAAGCAAATTTATGAATGGTCAGCATTTGTTCTGAATTATAAGTAACTAAAGACTTTTATTTCCTAGCTACTTTTTCTACTGGCAGATACTTGGAATTCAGCAATGTTCATACTGAAATGTTAGAAAAAATTAATTAATTCCACATAAAGGAATAACATTCTTCAGCCATACACAGGCAGACATTAACCTTCAATTAAAACCAGAAATATTTCTCAGCAAGGTGACAGAGAACTAATAGGCAAAAGGAAATATAAGCACAGAATATTGTGGTAAAGCTGTTCCAAACTGGAAAAATTTACTTCTGAGGCTTATAGGTACTGTTCACTCTATTTCTCATGTCAAGCATAGCCACATAAATAGCTTCAGAAAGAGAGGACATATTAGGAATATATTTTGGGAGTGGTTGTCATTGGTCTCCCAACAGATAAGCAACTGGTAGACAAAAAGACATTATCCCCTCCACTGCCCTTCTTTACTCACACCATCCCAAACCATCCTCTGCACAGAAAGGCTCCCTTTTTGTACTCTCAGCATTATAAGGACCTCTTTCCCTTTCCCCTATGAGGTTAAGTAGGAGCTTGTGGCCATTTTTGTTGCTGGAAACATTATTTCCATGCCTCACTCCCTGGTTAAGAGGCTTTTCTACTCCAGTTATGATTTTGCCAAAGCAAAACTTAATAAGGAAATAAATCAGGAAATGTCAGAGAGAAGTTATAGTAGTTGTATTTTATTTTTCAACAATCATATATGAAAGTTAAATGGTTATATTCATACCATTTTAGGGACTACTTTTTAAATGAAAGAAGGAAACAGCTTAAGTTCAAGGATGGGAGAGATACATTTCCCATCCGGAAAGTCTGAGAAGAACCTTAAAGCAGTGTTTTGAAGGGGAAAAATTTGTTATTACCATACAAATACTAGCACTAACACCATTTCTTAAGAGAGTGACATTTTAATACTTACCTGGTAATATTAGTATTTTATCACTAGAGCTCAGAGGATAGCCATCTTTATACCACGTAAGAACTGGAGGAGGAACAGCACTGGTCTCACAGTACAGTGAAAGGGGATTGTTGACAATCACGTCTTTACTTTCTCCACCTCTTCCTGTATCTACTGTATTACCAGCTTCCCATTCCTTATAAGGCTTTTGGAAACTAGGAGGAACTACAACCAAGGAGGGGAAAAATGTTAGAATTTTACAGCAGAAATAGCAAGTTTTCAAGTCAAGAAATTAAAAGATACTGTAATTGTTAAATAGCAGCAATAAAAACTAAGTGTATTAAATTAATCCCTTCCCCAACTTAAATTATCCAGGAAAATTCTATTCTTTTCACAAGAATGAAAAATTGAGCAATCTAATATTTTCCAAATGCTAATAAATAACAGTGCAAGAAGACCTGATAACAAAACACAGAAGGTATTAATCAACAATAAATAGTAAGCTATCTGGTTTCACTCAAGTTCTGATTTTGTCTAAATTTTCAGAAATGACTAATGGTTGTTTTCTTGTATTTACACACAATGTGTAGGCCAACAGGATGCTTATGTTTGGGGCCTCTAAGTACTACTCAATAGAGATAAACAAAATATGATGTCTTAGTTTAAGCAAAATTAAAACTTTTTCATGTTGTTTAGAGGAAGATCAGAGTTACTATGTTATTCCACTGACTACAGAAACACTGCATATGTCACAAAATATGAAAGAAAGAATAATCAAATACTGTATTTCTTAAAGATGAACAAAATATACATGAAATAGAAATCACACAAAACACAAAAGTATTGGCTTTGACCAAGCAAGTATAAAGGATACAAAATTATAAAGAATTCCAACATCCTACAACATTAGAAAAGGAGGCTACCAGAAGAATTTTATTATCTGAACTGTGTTTACCTTGTATATTTACATCAAATTCCACTTCATCCTCTCCAGCAATGTTCGATGCCAGACAAGTGTAACGACCCGTGTCTGATACTTGAGCCTCCTTAATCTGCAGAGTATGGCCACTAGCTTGGATAATGACATGATCATCTGGTTTAAGTGGCTGCAATGTAATTTTACATGGAAATTAATACTTGACAAAACATACACTAGAAATAGCCATAATTGTGGAAGTAATATGATATCATCTCTCTTCTGGTCAAATTCAGGTTGTTTCAAAATCCTTCCTAAGGCAGTACATGTGTGTGTATATATATATATACACACACACACACCCCACTACTAATAGAACATCCTTCAGTTTTTGTTAATGCTTCCAGCGAGGCCTACTTTCAATCTACACAAAGAAAGCAGTTACTTAGGACACCAAATTACTGCAGGTCACCACTTAGCATACAGTCCTAAGCTAGGTGCTCCTAGGATGGCAGCCTTGGCCACAGGCAGTGCAGCTCAGCTCTCCTCTCATTTGCTCTTCCCTCCTCTCAGACCAAAAGCTTTTCCTCCCTGAGTAAACTTGATCAAGCTCCAAGTTCCTGGAATCAGTTTTCTTTTCATGGTTGTCAGAAACACTGCATCTTCACCTCAGCAATGCCATCCCCATCAAGCAAGGCCTCTCATGATAACTGGTTAAATCAGGCCAATTCAATCCCTGAACTCACTTGGTCAAGTTGATGACCTGATGGAAAACCTACACATGTAAAACTGTTGGTTTTCTATGAGGTGAACAACTCAATCTAACTCGCCCTACAGCCATACAACCAGTAGGATCTGCTGCCCAGCAAGGACACGGTATGAACATAAAACAGATGCAGCAGCAATGCAGAGATACACAGAATTAGACATTATTGTCCCTAGAATTTACATCACACATGACAGTAGAGACTACAGTAATACAACCTGTATCTCTCAGTAATGAAAACAGAACACATTAGGGAGTCAGCACTGAAGCCCTGGCCTGCAGGGGACAATTAGTTTTGTCCATGGATGTGAGTGAAAGCCATTTGCCCAGGGGCAACCTAAGAAAAAGCTGCTGGATGGATTAATTGCTCTGACAGTGGCAGCAAGCTGCTTACAGCCACCATCTTTCTGTGGGGACCTCTCAACTCACCACATCATTTTTCATTGGCAATACAATCACTACACCCAGGAGGTCCTAGAATTACAGCATATGCTTGAAACAGATGGAGGGTGTATACAGTCTCTCCTGTGACTCCAGGCTGTTTCTGTATGCTCGGTAAATCCAGCAAGGGCTGGTACAGCTGCAGAGGTGCAGCAGTCTGCCACCTGGTAAGTGCCCTACCAAGGACAGCTAAAGCAAGATATGTCATTTTCTCCTTTCTTACAGAAGAGTCGCACCATTTCTTTTTTATTTATAGCCAGCCCCTGGTAGACTGCACATCAGTACAATTCTGTGGTATTGCCCTTCCAAACCACTTCTCCTCCAGACCAATGTTGTTGTGAAGACTGCGTGTGGCAGGAACCACGCCTCATTCCCCCTCGCAGAGGATCTAGATGCTTTTGTGGCTTTGTGAGCTCTGCCAGAACCAAGTGGGAGGCTCTCTGCAACTTCTGCAAGGACAGCACTTAGAGGAACCAAGCATGGGACCATTCTATAATAGGGCCTTTAGGGATTTTACACAACGGCAAAGGGACACGTAGTCACACCATGGGATGCTACTGCTAGGCAGGGCCCTCCCCCTTTAAAGCACAGGCCAGTGGCAGGCCCTGGAAACTCTAGCACTGATGTCTCAGTGGCACTGCCATGCACCCACAAAAAAGCAAGGGTGTCAACCTGCAGAGGTCTGGCCAACAGCAAATGTCTTAAGATGCGTGACAAGTGATCCTGCCAGCAGGACAGTGGGAAGATGACTTCCTGCTGACTCCAGCAGTGCAAGTGAGCCTGTTACGCTGCATGAACGTTCATGAACAGTGATAGTGAATACACAGTTGTTTCTGTACAAAACATTAGAAGGAATTAAGTTTGTGACTGGCCTGTCCATCCTTATACCAACTGATGGCAGCAGCAGGAATGGCGTGAGCTTCACACTCCAGGGTAAGGCTGTGATTTACTTTGATCTTCACTTCTTTAGGGGACAGACCCATCCCTGGGATATCCCCTTTGTTAATGGTGGGTGGAACTGCACAAAAACAAAGGAAGCGAGAGGGACTTGCATCACTTACTGTCTTATGCAGCACTTCAAAATTAACTGGAAAAAGGGAAAACCTGGATGATAACCTCAAGGAATGCAACTGCATTCCCTCTATAATCTGTCTCTTCCCCACAGCAGAACAAATAAAATTTGTGTGTATATATATATACGTGTGTGTGTATTTTAAACTATTTTTAGCATATGTATTATATATAAAAATATATAACACTGTGTTCAAGTTTTAGAAATGCAAACCCAACTATATCCTTACTTAGCTATAGCACTTTTTCTTATGCGTTTGGCTTGAATTCTATAAAGTTCAGTCTACTTCAGTCATTAAAAAGCATCTTAATGGAAACTAATATTCTCAGAAACATATGTTTGAACTGAAGTCCACATTCAAGAGTAACTGGTCAAAACTCAACATTTCCATTCTATTGAAATCCCAGTGTGGCAAAATCTCATTTCCTTCTGAATCAGAATGAAAACAGAACATTTCAAAATTCTTAAGCTACCCCCCACCCTGGTCTCATAATTTCTATTAAATTATTTTAAATGTTTTCAAAGCATTTTCCATTCTTTTTTCAATGGGAAATTTTAAGTTCTCCCTAATGTTTACAGTACCATAATAACTGACAGTTGCAATGGCATGGGGGGGGTTATGTTGCTACATAGCCATACTTCAATAATGAGCTCTTTTGTCATCTTCTCATTATTCCAAATGCAATGGGGCCTTATTAGGCACTTAGTGTAATTAAAATAACAGCATGGCTACTGTGAGGGAGCAAACCAAACTCCAACTCAGACTAGGAAATTTAAAAAAAAAAAAAAAAAAAAGAGAGAGAGAGAGAAAAATCATGCTTGACTAAGCCCATAATGAAGAGTTTGAGCACTAAAATAGAGTATTAGGCACAGATGCTCAAAGGACAATGTGCTGACAGGAAGCCTGAAACGGGAAAGCTTTTGTGCATATGGTATTTTATGGAAGGATATAAAAATAGTATCCTCCCATTTTACCTGACTCAGGAGAGTTTCCCATTAGATGTTATGGATCCCCTCCCCTTTTTTCCTAAAATAGTTTCTTTGCTCAGATTATCTGCTCACATCTCCCATTGTGCTGCACTCATCTGATTTGAAAATCATTACCAAAAAGCATTTCAGAAGGAACTGAGTTCAGTGTTTCTTAAATGTCTTCCCTTGGGTGGTACAAAGAATTTTAGCCCAATAGCAGCATTTGTAAAGGATGCAACAGCAAACTTTTCCTGTGTTTTTCCTCAAGCAATGCCATGAACTAATGCAGATGTTTGCTAAACAAAACCACTAACTTAGATCCGTGTATTCACCTGGATAGGTAACAATGCAAAGGTGAAAAAATAGAAGAATGGAAAAAAAAAAATTGGAAGTATTTCCTTACTGTAGACTTTGACTTCATAGTGTTTCAAAGTTTCTCCAGCTTCATTTGTGGCTATACAGGTGTATCTTCCAGCATTGTCCTTCTGTGCATTTAGAATCTGCAGTGTTCGACCACCTGCCAAAAGACATCATTCTTTAATAGCATCTATGTTATACTCTTGCTTCCCAATTACTTAAATAGTTTATGCAGCCCATTTTCAATCCTTTGGTCCAAATTCTGCCCTTAGATGAGCATGAAAAACTGACTGCTTACCACTGTACATACTGTGCAATAAATGTCCATAATTCGTAGGAGTACTTTGGATCACAACTCCTGTTGCTTACAGATTCTTGGAAAATTTTTTAACAGTTCTGTACAAGAAATTTCTTGAAGGTATTCAGATAGGAAGAAGTGATTTAGGATTCTGCACTTCATTCACAGAAAAAGGGAAAGGAAGCATAAGAGGTAAGACTAAGGAATAACAGCCTATTCAACACACAGGGGTGGATGTGACCCTCTGAACTGCCATTCTATTTCAGTGCAGTACTTCATAAGAAAGAGGCCCTTAACTCCCTCTGAAGAACGGACAGAAGCAACAACCACAATGTAAGAAGTATAAACATGAATCAATTGGTAGAATTTAGGACTTCAAGGCCACTACAACTTTAACATCCATTCATTTCTTTCCTATAGTATCCTGTGTTTGTTTATGACTTATATTGTCTGCATTCTCAGAGGTGAGTTGCTATTTAATTGGGCTGCAGGTCTTTTCAGACTGCATTCCTAGGAATTGTCCTCCCATGCAGTAATTCAATTCCTTGCTATCAATATCGACTCATTCTTCCCCTGAACACTTGCAGTTAACAAGGCTAAAGTACTTGTTCATTTACATTACTTCAGTGTTTATCAGTGAAGCTTGTTCCTGTTTTCCATCTTTGTAGATGTGCTAGGTAAGAGTTACTCCAGCAACTAAAAATGGCAAACTACTAATGACCTAGAAAAATCCCACCTCATCATTTTTCATAACGTTGTTGTTTATATCTCTCTCCATCTAATTTCCATACTTAATTTCAAGTTATTTCCATTCATCATTAACTCCAATGAATTTGTTTGCCATCATTTAGCTTTACAGAAAAACAGGATAAATACCTGAATACAAATAAATTACAAGCAAATAGTCAGTTAATTTTGAAACACTTAAAAGATACTGGAATGGGAAGCACTACAAAGGTATAAATATTGCCCTTAATAGATATCTATCCTTGATTCCCCCCCCAAAAAAACCCCAAAACCAAACCTGTAACAGGAAACTAAACAATAAAAGAATAGTGCTGTTATTTCTCAATAACAACAAAAATTTTACCTGGCAAAATGCGGATATTTCTGTTTGATTCTAAAGAATTACCATCTTTCAGCCAGGTGATTGTAGCTGGAGGATATGAGTAAGCCTCACAAACCAGCGATGTTGGGCTGTTGAGGATAACAGCGACATCTTCTGCATTTCCATGGCTGTCTGCACCCACAATGGTTGGAGACACTAGGAACAACAAAGTCATTAATCAGGGGAAAGAGGAAGGACCTCTATGAAAAGCCAATTTTCTGTTCCCTGTTCAGTCTAGGAATCTGGTTGCAGCCTTAAATAGCTGGGAGGCACTCCTATGAGGCACACTGAAGCCCAGAACCAGACAATATTCATCTGGTTTTATGTCTTGTCCTAAAGTCAATGGTCAGCACATTTCGGTGGAATCCATCCACCCTTAGCCTTTGTCAAACACAGATCACCAGGAAGCCAGCCACCACTTCTCACGCAGCAGCTGGCAGACCCACTGCTTGATGATGCTGTGAGCAGCACATTATTACGAGGCATAAGCCTAAGAAACAAGGATGTGAAAAACAAACTTGCCTTTGTTTCTATTGGGTTATGCAATAACTGTAATGAAAAAAGCGAACTGCAGACAGTTTCAGCTTTTATGAATAGATCACAATCTGAAGTGCTTTTCAGATACTCCTTCCTTGAGTCAAAATAAGCCAATATACTTTCCCAATATACTGCTTATTCCATACAACGTCCTGTTATAGCTCTGCATTTTCTAGCTCTATATTGTCTAAAGCACATAACTACTGTTTCTATTCAACTACTATTATTTATCAATTACTAAGCTATGGAATTTTAATTGTAGCCAGGCAACTTAAGCATTGCTCTAATTAAAGAACTGCAAAATTCCAACGTGACTATCATTTTTTTCCTGAGATGAGTATTTGCTCTGCAAGAGCCAGCCCAGCTGTCTTACCAAGTACATTAAGACTGTAGCTTTTGCTCTTATCTCCAGCTGTATTGGATGCAATACATGTGTATCTCCCTGTGTCAGTGACTTGAGCATTGGTGATTTGCAGGAAACGCCCACTGGACAGAAACTTGTGATCTTCATCATCAATTAGAGATTGCCCATCCTTTATCCAGGTGATTTGTGGTACAGGGTTCCCTTAATGGAGTAAAGAAAATTGCAAATATTAGCGGTCGTATAGCCTCTAGGATATGCCAAGATTTCTGAAAAACAGAAAAATACAGTTTCAGGTGCCCTTTTAAAATATATCCTTTAGGGAGATGTTTTGGAATATGTATTCTAAAGTCTTTGAACCTCCTCTTAAGTTCAACAGGTCTTTAGAGAAGAAATATCACAGCAACTACCCTCTTAGTCACATTTTATACAACCTTTCTAAGTAGGAGTGCTTAGTCCTGCTATAAGCACCATGGTTAAATCTGAAATTTAAAAATTCCACTGAACTGAAAATTCCATTAAAAACAAGCTGTCCAGAACCAATGATGATTGACAGAATGGGTTTGATCAGTAAATATAAGTAATACTGTATACTTTTACCTATTACTTCACACGTTAGGGTAACTCTGTGTTTCTCTTTCACTTTCATATCTTCCAATTTATTTTCACCCACAATCCCTGGAGGCACTACAAATAGACAAGGTGACAACATCAGAAAGTATTACTTACAACCAGTTTAAACACAACAAAGACACACTCAGGCTATATCTAGTGTATGCTTCCCTTAATCACATCAATCAATGAACAGCTCAGACCTACCAGAAACAGGTCCAGATGTGAGACACTGTAGAGGCAACCTGCCTGTACAACAGGTACACACTGTTCTGCACCCCTTAACCATACAAGTCCACACAAAGGGCAAGAAAGGACCACAGACCCATAAAGAACTCACCTGACTTCATCTTCAGAGCTAGAGAGACACTCGGGATGCTGAGGAATATCATCTGTAGGGCAGTATTTCTGAGTATGATCAGTAGGGCAATGGTGATGAGCACTTGTTAGTGGGGCCAAGTTTGATAGTATGCACCAGCAGGTTTTGTAAGTTTGTAAACAAGTTCTATCACCCATATTACACAGCAAGTGATTTATTCATTCAAAACCATGTGTTTAAGAGTTGTTTGTTTTCCAGTAGTAATTGAGAGCATCTATCTAGAACTTTAGGGAAAGAACTGATTTATTAAAAAAAAAAAAAAGTCATCTTGTCTGTTCACATACCATGTTGATTTTTTTTTTCCTTACCAGCGTGCTCAGAGTATACAGTAGATTATAAAGAAGTGGGTGCTGTGTAAAGGCATACATGTGTTTTATGCAAATACAGCTAATTCCATACAGACAGATGAACAAACCATATAGGTCTAAAGGCATCTTCCTGTGGTACAAACTATGTTTCTCTAGGGAAATAGAGGACAAAACCATATCCTTAAAATACCTATCTGTGCCCCAAATAGCTAACTCAATACAAGGAAACTTTTACCATATGGCTGACCACTTGATGACATGTTTTCAAATAATCTTGGTCAACAGGACTACACAGACTCATGTGCTTTTGGGTGAGAGAGACCAGATTACGAATATGTTGGTGAGTCACTGTGGTAGTGAAGAGCTCTGATCAACTATTTCTTTCAAAGTAGAGGCATTTTTAGACTCAGGTCAAAAGAAAATGGCACTACAAATCAAAGTAGGCATGAAGTGCAACAGGTTGAAAAGGAGACCTATAGTTGTAAGAAAGCAAGCCCAATCTCCAAGGGATTTTGGGAAGTTTTGTAACAAACACGAGGGACTAGGGAACCAGATACTATGCTTCAATAATCCTACAAAATGCAAACTTTCAGCCTAGACAGAAGACCTAAAGGAGAGGAATTAAAATATATTCAGCAGCTTATTCCTGATTTACCACTAAGCTGGAAGCAAAAGTTTTATAAAAATAAGAATCACAGTAATAGGCACAATTCATTGTTAACAGAAAAAAATAATGTTACACCAGATTTTTTATACTAATGAAGGGTACAAAATAAAGTGAAGAAATAAAAAAAAAATTGAAAGAGGTTTGCATCTCACTTGATTGGAATGGCTACTACTTCAGCATGGCTAAAAGTTAGCCTCTGAACAGGAAACCTGGTGAGATGTAGGTTAGTAGAATTTAGCATGCAGGAAGATGGGGCAAGTACTGGCACTCTCACCAGCTTGTGGTGCAGTTACGATCAAATTCCCTGCTGTTACTGTACAAGAAACACAAAACAGAATTTTGCATGGATTCTAGTATCCAAATGTGATGAGACAAAGGTGGATCAACTAGTCAAGGAATTAGATAGGGGAAAATACAACCTAAAATCATAAAGTCCAGGACTTTTAAGTCAGGCCAAAAGTTACTATTCATAAACAAACAGCAACTCATCACTTTGACCCCAAAATAGTACAGTAAGATGTCAAAACATATTAACTTCAGAAATATGACAAAGCCACGCCAAACATTTTGCAAATATATAAATATTATGCTTATTACACCAAGCTCTCCATGCAAACTGGCTCGCCTATTGCACCTCCTACAATTTAGAGTAACACTGGTATGTCTCTCTACAGTTTACAGTGAGCTGGCGAGTATTCTGTGTCACTATAAGGCCACATTCCAGTAAGTTTCCTCTAGAAAGACAAAGAAATTACTGGGGGGAGGCAAGACAAGACTGAACAATGGAATTTTCCACTTAGCCCACTTGAAATCAGCTTCACAGAGCATTTTTCTTCAAGGCAAACAAAGCCTATGCAATAGAGATTCCCAGAACCCTGAAGAACACCCTGCTACTAAAAGCCTCCAAAGAAAACAGTAAAACAATGAATGCTTTTCAGTGTTTATCCATCTCTTCCATCCTACCAGACTTACACTTCCATGAGCTCATCAAATAAACATGAACTGACATGAATGCGAGTTATCATTTACAGGCTGAATATGCATAAGTCAGCTGAAGGCAAGGGAAGCTTGATAGCGGTCAGCACCTTAGAGAAAACAAACTTACAGGAAAGTTATATACAGTAATGCTGTAAGACAGCCTGCACCAGGCCTGGTAATTACTGGTAAAAGTAATCAGTTACTAAACCAAAAAGCAGTATTTTCTGGGGAAAATACTGTTTGTTAAACATAAGTAACATGACAAAATTACACATAAATGGTTCCAAATAGCCATCCAAAGAGCCTGTTGTACCAGTCCTTGTCTAAATACGTTAGCAGGAGCACCCACTACCACACTTGGTTTATATCCTTTACAATACCGAAGGCTCTACTGACTGAAGGTTTGTACTGTATCAGAGATCTCTATTTTGTAAAAACAATTCCAGCTCCAGTGTTTAACTTCCCTGACGGTCCTGGCTTTGCCTTCACATCTTTGTTGCAACACTTTATTACCATCATGCCACTCAGCTATACATAATATACCCAGTGCTGCACAGTAATGCTAGTTTTAATTCATGAGTATTATCACATGGGGTTGCACCTTTCTGCATTTGATCATTAGATGCAACAGACTCATTGAATTTCATATAATTTCCTGGGGCTGTAGCTTTCTTTTGATTTAAACCAGCTTAAATGCAGGCCAGTGCCAAAAGAAATAGCACTGTTTCCCTGACCACTCACTCTTGTCATCTTCCTTTCACCAACAGTGGCATTTATAGGCTGTGGTGAACCAGCAGGAACTGATCTGGCTGAAAACTAACATGACCAGGAGAACACAAAAATCCCAGATCATCTATAAACTGATTCAACTTGTTCATCATGCCCACAGGAGAGTGAAGCTATGAGGAACAAGAAACAGAAGAGAGGATGGGAGTCTGGCTGTGAGCAACTTCTAGACTTTTATCCGACTGAAATAACAACCTAACTGAAGCCAGTTACATTGACATAGGTCCTTTTCAGAAAAGAAACAAACCACAAAACAGAAGTAGCTGCCAGTTATTCCAAATTATGCCTGAAAAATCTTAATTTTAAAAACTAAATGAAAAGCAAATTCAAATGTAGAGGTAAATTCTCTTTAAAACCTGATTTTTCTGACCATGTTATCAAATTCACTTTTTCCCCCCCTAAGGACATATGTTTTGGCATAATAAATTTTAAAATACCAGCACAGCATACAGTATATCTTATCTTCTACTGTAATAAAAATCATCACACACTTACCTAGAACAGAAAGGTCAAAATCCTTCCTCACCTCTCCTGCAGCATTGGTCACTACACAAGTATATTGACCTTCATCTGCTACACTTGTGTGTGTTAAACGGAGCGTTCTGCCTCCTGAGGAGAAAGCCAAAAAACGTACCACCATTGAAGTCCTGCTCCAACCAACATGCTCCCAAATTGTCTGTGCTAGCCCTTAATTTTTTTACATTGTAGTTAAATTCACAGCTGTAAATTTTTTAACAGGGTCTATTTTTTAATGTGCTTTGTTTTATTGAACAAACAGTAAGAGAAAGTGACTAACTTCTACTGCAATCATTTCTGTATGTCTGCTCAGGTCCTCAGCTCCTCAGTGCTTTTAGATCTTTGCTTAATATTGATCATACCATTCTTTCTAGTCAGTAACTTCCAAACTACCCAGACATATCTCTTCTTTTTCCTCCAGAAATTACACTTAAGTGAACTTTGAGGCATTCAGCCATTTTCTGAGAATTTCTGGAGGAAGTCAAAGACCAATCAGAACAATCCCTGAAAACTTTGAGACACAACTGTAGAGTTTGTGCAGAGAAAACTAAACCTGCTGCACACAGGTCACTCAAACTATGTGCAGGGGTACAGTGCATACATAATAAATTCATCAGCACAGGCACCTTGGATGTGGCAGGAACACTGCGTTTGCAATATGCAGTATTTATGCATGTACTTCTATGCAGGAAATTTTGACAGAATGCAGTGTCTCAGCAGGATTTTTGTTCACAAGTACTTTGCTATACTGAGAATCTACATGACTATAGATATATAGAATATATATAGAATATATAGAATCTACATGACTAATCTAGATGACTATACAGGAAAAATAAAGCCTCATCAGAGTTGGGGGGTTGTACACATAATAATAAGTTTATCTTTATAAACACATACAAACAGTCCTTAAAGGTATTTTCACTTTTTACAGACAAGGAATAAAATTCCACTCCTTTCTTCTAGCATTTGTATTAATTGTGCTATCAATAATAATAACAGGTGACAACAGTACTGGTTAACATGTAATGTTTTAAAATAACAGATTTCTATTAATACTGTAGCAGAGCAGCTGTCAGAACATGTTTGCACAGGCATGCTAGTTTAAAAGGAAGATGTGCAAGTATATTTGACCAAAGGACCAAGAATATCCCTACTTTGCCATAGCAGAACAACTTATCTTTGCTTCCTTTTTTTTGCAGAGGAACAACAAAACAAATATCAGTGAGCATTTAAGTGTGAAAACAAAAGTGGTGGCCATCCCTCAGCTTTTTCCAGTTTCTCATTAGCAGCTCTCACATTAGCAATCATTACCACATAGTACATCACTTCTGAATGGTGCATCTCCTGTCTGCAGATATCCACAGGGTCTCATTATTGGTATATATCCCAGAAATTTATGTTCCCAGTCATGTGCTTTGAAGGAAGAAACTGCTGACCTGGTTAATGGATATGCCCTGCCCAAGGTATTCTACCTGCTGGAGGGAGTACTGTGAGACTGAGGAAGGCTCAGTTCTTGCAGCCTCATGTCACTCTGATCCCTTCTCCCATCCAGACCATGAACAAAACCATGTAAGAAGCAAAATGAAGCGGATATCTGCCTGCAGGAGATGGTAACTTTCTCTGGTATCACATACGATAGCACAGCCCAGGCTCCAGTGCTGAGGCATGATATGATTTTCTAGATTTAGCTAAAACCTGATAAAATTTTTTTCTCCTTCCTAAAGGCAGTATGCAGCTTAGTGCATGGTCTGCAAGGAAAGCAGATGTGGTATGGTGAAATTTTTTTTTTTTCTTCTAAAGGGTAAGTAGGAAGCATCATCAAAAGGAAACATCAGCATAGTATCTGTATTAACAGATTAGAAATTGCCAGCAGTGTGTGTCCACACATTTAAATCATCTGCAATGCCAAGCATGTTTTCAATCAACAGAACTGAAATCTTGCTTTGGCAAAGTATTTTACCTCCTAAATTAGTCAGAGGGGGATTTTCTGGTGGTTGTTGTTGGTTTGGGGTTTTTTTACAGCTGTACAAGCACAAATAAAGTTCCAGATGCCATGTTGTTACAGTTCACTACCATAACATGTAGTTTTCTGAAGAACTGTGCAAAAGCACAAAGTTTACTGGAAAACAAAGCACTGAGTTCTGGCCTGTTTCCCCACTCCCACTGCAGCTAACATTCAGAGACAACAAACATCTTTTTGTCTCTCACCCTTCCCGACTCTGCAATCCGGGTGGTGATATTAGTGTGGGTGTAGAAATCAACAGACAGAACACAAAGAATAAGCAAAAATAATGTCTTCTGGGCTTGATGGCAAGTTTGCACAAAAAGGAATGCATACCAACTCAGACAGTCAGATTTACACCAGATAATAATCAGACACCCACTCCTTTTTCCATGTGCCATATGTAAGAATGGGAAAGCAGACAACAGGACTACCTATAATGTTAAAAGCTACACTGATGAAAAAAATCCTGAAAAACTTCAGCTTCAAATCCTGTCCTAGCTGAGCTTCTAACCACCTTCCAGTTCTTTTACCTGTCTGATAGCTTTCTTGTGTTCATGCTTTGCATGGTGGCTATGTCAGAGTATAAGAAACTTCATCAAAACTTATTTTAATGAGAGTTCTAGCTGTGAGTGGCAAGCCCAAGGTCAAAGAAACATCTTGGTTGCCGTCTATACATCTCAGATACTTAATTACTTCTATGAATTCTGCAAAGCTGATCCCCAAACACATGAAATCAACACAAAATGTACTGACTGCTTGGTACACATTCTCCATTTGTAATCTCAAGAGTGGCTAACTCAATTTCCTATTGTAAACACAAAGCTTTAACATCACTGCAGCTGCCATTCGAGTACACTTACTTCCCTGTGGTATTGTAGGAAGATGGTTTACAGGAACAGGTACCAAGCACCTCCTATTTTGGACACCTCTGTCAATTACTACATAAAAAGGCATCTGAACTAGCTCTTTGTAGGTTATTCCACCTTGAAAATTCAGATCTCTGACAAATTGGATCTGTTTCTCTGCTTGCCTGTCACAAGTTTCTCCAGATCCCTTGGACTAGTCTTCTTGCTAACACAGTGTTCTGTGGTATCTTTGATGACCTAATTCTACCTTTATTAGATGGCATTCTGAGGATCAGATTGAATTAGCTCCAAAGGCCAGGGAGGTATTTACATGCATTAATTTCTGACACTCATGAACACGTTTCCCTTTGTTTTTATATACAGACCCACAGAAATGAAAGATGTGTTTTGCTTATTGTCATTTGTATTCATTCTCCCTTAAAGATTTTTCCTTTTAAAAGGTAAAATAACTGAAAAGAAAGAGGTAGAAACAACTAACCAAATGAGAGAGCTAATGCAGTATACATCATGGTACTGACAAAGCAATATATTACCATCTGACATAGTTCTGGAAATAAGCATTGGACTAACATACACTAACAGCCACAATTATGGCTTATTCCATGTCACAGACCAAACAGTTACCACACCTTTGGCCCAAACACATAAAGTTTGGTAACAACTTTAAAAGTTTACATTAGCAATTCACCAGACACTCCAGCCAATCTGACTCCATTTACTGAAAGGTTTGGCATTGAACAACAGTTTCTCCTCTCTCCCTGTCTTTACAGCTGTGATGCGTTGACCATGGCTGGAATGCCAAGTGCCCACCAAAGCCGTTCTAGCACTCCCCCCTCCTTCGCTGGACAGGGGAGAGAAAAATATAACAAAGGCCTTGTGGGTCAAGATAAGGACAGGAGAGATCACTCACCATTTACCATCATGGGCAAAACAGACTCATCTTGGGGAAAATCAACTCAATTTATTACAAATCAAATGGAGTAAGGTAGTGAGAAATAAAACCAAATCTCACAACACCTTCCCTCCACCCCTCCCTTCTTCCAGGGCACAGCTTCACTCCCGGCTTCTCTACCTACCACCCCAGCGGCACAGGGGGACAGGGAATGGGGTTTGCAGACAGTTCATCACATATTGTCTCATCCTCCTCAGGGGCAGGACTCATCACATTCTTCCCCCACTCCAGTGTGGGGTCCTTCCCATGGGCTACATTTCTTCACAAACTGCTCCAGCGTGGGTCCCTTCCATGGCATGCAGTCCTTCAGGAGCACACTGCTCCAGTGTGGGTCCCCCATGGGGTCAAAAGTCCTGCCAGAAAACCTGCTCCAACGTGGGCTCCTCTCTCCACAGATCCGCAGGTCCTGCCAGGAGCCTGCTCCA
>JANZLQ010000095.1:30082901-30095138 GCA_026212715.1 Elanus axillaris
GGGGGACAACCTGCCTCACCATGGTCTTCACCACGGGCTGCAGGGGAATCTCTGCTCCGGTGCCTGGAGCACCTCCTTCTTCACTGACCTTGGTGTCTGTGGAATTGTTTCTCTTACATGTTCTCACTCCCCAGCTGCCGTTTCTCTCTGTTCCCCAACTTTTTTTCCTTCTTAAAAATGGTATCACAGAGGCATTATCACTGATGGGCTTGGCCTTGGCTGGCAGCAGGTCCATGTTAGAGCCAGCTGGTATTGGCTCTGTTGGACACAGGGGAAGCTTCCAGCAACTTCTCACAGAAGCCACCCCTGTAACCCCCCTAAAACCTTGCTACTTTGCTACCAAAACCTTGCCACACAAACCCAATACATTCCACCCCTGTTCAGGTGCCAAAAAAGACTGTGATGGGTTGACCTTGGCTGAGTGCCAATTGACCACCAAAGCCACTCTATCACTCCGCAGCTGGACAGGGGGAATAAAATATAACAACAGGCTCATGGGTCAAGATAAGGACAGTTTATTAAGTGAAAGCAGAGATCATGTGCAAAAGCAAAGAGAAACATTAGTAGGCGATGTCTGGCCACTTCCTAGGAAGCAGGGCTTCAGCACGCATAGTTGTTGCTCCGGAAGACGGAAAATGTCCCCTCTTCCGTCTGCCTTTACTTAGCTTTTATATCTGAGCTGAAGTCATATGGTACGGAATATCTGTTTGGTTAGTTCAGGTCAGCTGTCCTGGTTATGTCCCCTCCCAAGATCTTGCCCAGCTCCAGCCTGGCATTGAGGGGGACAAAAAATGTTGGGAGACACAGCCTTGATGCTGTGCCAGCACTGCTCAGCAGTAGCAAAAACACTGGTGTGGAATCAACACCTTTCTAGCTGCCGATGCAGAACACAGCACTATGACGGCTGCTATGGGGAGAATTAACTCCCTCTCAGCCAGACCCAATACAACAGCTTATTAAACCAAACCTTCTTTCATGTGACATTCCTACACTGTAGATGCAGAGGGCCCTTCACCCCTTCCCTGTTTTTTTGGTTTGTTTTTTTGGTGGTTTGTTTTGTTTTGTTTTTTTAATAACTACAGCTTTTGTACCTGAGAGGATTCTCACTGAGTTGTTCAAACTGACGGGCCATCCATTCTTGAGCCATGTTATTGATGGCAAGGGAATTCCTGAAGCTTCACAAACCAGAGAGATGGGATTCTTCTCCACAATGCTGATGTTTTCAGGCATCTGCAGGGAACCAGCAATACTTGGGGGAACTGCAGAAAAGAGTAAAGAAATGCCATGCTTCAGAACAAATAAATATTAATTTTGCTCTCAAAACATTCAGTTATCCAAATAATTCACCAGAACCAAGATAAATTTGGCAAGTGAAGAGCTACAAAACTGAGACATTTAATACTATATGTTAATGACAATTTCTTACTGTGTAATGGCACGGAAATATTAAAATTACATTCTATCAGTTCTATTACCTTTATTTTATGGCTTAAGATCCATAGTGAATAAGTTTATAGTAGTTTTCTCCATTCTATGCTAATTATAATTTCCTGTATCTAATGAAACACTAGGGAAAATTCTCACACTGAAAGAATTACATGCTTTTTCTAATGGAAAGAACAACCCCCTATTAAAATAACTACCACAAATTTATTTTTAGCTTTTCTTTGCTAGGAATATTTCCACTTTGGAAGCAGTTCTGCAGTTCTACAGTTCATACATCAGAACATAAAGCCTGGAGTCAAGAAATGATGAGCAGCATCCTCCAGCACTCAGAGTAGCTTCAAGAGGTTTGAAGTTTCTCTTTACTACCCAGAAGTTTGATAATACAGTACAGCAAATATTCCAAATAAAAAAAGAAAACTGGTAAACAATTTTGGTCTCTTGTTTTCAATAATAAGAATTCCTGTGTTTACTTTCATAGTAAAACATGAATATTCAGTGTTTGACAAAGCCTAAAAAGTCATATGCAAAAGCATTACAGTGGCTGTAAGATAATGTGATGTTCTGATCAATGCCATCAAGTCAAATTATGGAGATGATTTATAGTTGGACATACCATCTTTAAATTCTTCTGATTGTGAAAAATTAGAGAACCTGATAATTAGATACTTGAGATACTGGCTATCCTCCAGTAACAGTCCTCTGGTAGCTGCTACTAACAGGGAGTTCTTGGTTTAACCTTGATTTCTATCTCCCCCAATAGAATACTTCATACCATGACACTCACTCCAGCATCATATAAAATTATGTTGTATCTTGGTTTTCTCCTCGTGGGAGATGCAGCAACTGGGGGTGGATTCATACTAACAGGGACAGAGGTAAGACTTTAAATGAATATTCAGGAGTTATAAAATTGGACTTGGATTTTTGTAATGCTGCAATTGAAACTGCATCACTGACCTGCAATTGAAACTGCATCACATGTAAAGCCTGCAATACATATAGGTGGTGCATTTAGCTACACAACTATTTCTTGGATGTCCTTGGGTGAATTTAAAGGTCGAATTTGTTTCTGTTATACCTGCCCCATTTTGCACATACTCACCATGAACATTTAAATCGTATTTTCTGTCAGATAGCCCCGCCACATTGGCAGCAACACAGACATAGCGGCCAGTGTCTGACACCTGGGCATTTTTCAGCTGAAGAAAGTGACCATCATGAAGTATTGCTATGTCTCTTCCACTGACCAGCGGATGGCCATCCTTCATCCATGTTATTGCTGGTTCTGGAACGCCCTGTACCTTGCACTCCAAGGAAATTTCATTTCCTTGGGTGATGACCACTTCTGATGGGTGGCTACCACTATTTAATATAGTTGGTCGAACTATGAAAGAAGAAGAAACACAGTGTGGAAGTCAACCAGAAGCTACATTTCAGGATCTTCACCTGTTTCTGAACAGAACAACAATCAAGTTCGCCAGATCAGCATTTTAATAAAGAACAGTTGCTGTAAGTAACTGCTGGCAGATCAGTTCAGGGAACTCTGCAATTCATAGCATTTTCCACAGGACTGAGGCAAGACGAATAACCTCCTCTCCCCTTGCCCCACCCCATAAAGTAAAAATGTTTTTTAAAAAGTAGCTTACAGGCAATTTTACAAATGCAAACAGGAGAAAAAAAATAAATAAAAAAAGACTGCCCCAAATGCTGTCAATCCATGCAGATTTTTGAAGATTTTCTCTTTCATGGGGTTGTTTAAAAATACCTCCTTTTATTCCCGACCAAAACACAGAAGCAGCAATAAAATCTAAGGGAAATCTAAGTTCAGTTAGTTGTCATCACTGCTACGGTTTGGTGACAAGAAACATTACACTACCTAAAGGGGTTACATCCTGTGATCAGATGCTGTCATTATCTGTGATGAAATGCAATTTCAATAGGTATACGCGATGTTTTGGTCAAGCTCCAAGTCCAGATTGACAAAATTTTAATTACTTAACATTCTCCTCAGATTCCCCTTAAATTGTTCTATAACTAGACAGTACTCTCAAAATCTTACAGCTTAACATCACTGTACGGATAACACTTCCATAACAAAACCCTATTGTAGAACTGGTAAACTATGAACAGAATTTTTCATGGTAACTTACTGTATACTTGCAAACTGTATTCTTTATTTGCACTTCCAGCTACATTTGTAGCAATACAAGTATAGGATGCAGCATCAGACTTTTCAGCAATTGAAATTTGTAGCTGTCTGCCTCCAGATAATATCCGCACCCTTCCTGAAAGGTCAGCCACCAGTGGAAAGCCTGCAAGAGACATTCTTTCAGATAAAAAAGATTAAAAATGGTAATGAGCTTGCTCACATGATGTAAAGTCCACTGGCTCATTTAAAAATTATTGAGCGCCACAATTGTCCATTTTAGAACTGCTCATCAGAGTTTTTCACAAACATCAGAATTCACACAAGCGGTTTCTGAGGACTTCCCATATTAATTGCTGACTTCATGACATACGGCAACCTGAGCTAAAGGACGGCAACTCTCACCACACTCACATTCATCCAGAATGTTTTGGACACTTTCCACTGAGTAGCAAATTCAACACTTTTAGTAAAATCTGACTCATTGTCCAGTATATAATTGCCTCACCCAGCACAGCCAGTGCTTAGAAACATATAATTTAGTTTTCACAGCTGAACTATCTGTGTGTTTTTCATCACACAGCACATGTGCATAGACTTCTGCCCAGGAAATCCTCAGCAGAAACACGACAGCAAAATAATATTGCATTCTCTGAGCAGAATTTTCAGTCTTGGAGACCTCAGGTTAGGCAGCTATCTTCATCTCTACAAACCACAGGGAGACTTTTTGACAGAAGGAATACACCTGCCACTGATAATTCTTACAAGCTGAATTTTCATTTCCCACTTGTGCATTTAAAATCCTCTCTATGAAAAAGTGCACCAAATATCAGACATGATAAAAATCCAGCTCTCGTGTAACATTAAAACTGTACTACTTTCTAACTGCCTTTCTAGACTTTCCAACAGGTTTAAGTTTCCTTTTGGCCATTTAAGTGTATAAACCTCAGCCTTGCGGTACATTATTAGAACATGTCATACAATGCTTTTTGGTTTCCAAGAGACAGGGTTTAAAAAGAAGTTGATAAACTTAATTTTCTTCGAAAATTTTATGCATTAGAAAAAGTGTTTTTTAATTAAATTATACTCTTGCCACAACCCAAAATTAAGATAGGCACATACCACACTGAATTTTTCTGTTAGAAAAACAGATAAATAGGTAAGACTGATCAATAACACAAGAATTACCACACTGGAAGAGTTCAACACCTTATTTTGTCTAATATTCCATCTCCAACAGTGTCCATGATTAAAAGAAGGTGCTAAAAATATCCGCTTTTGTCTACTGATTCATAAGATGTTTGTCAATGTTACTTTAACCTCTAAAACAAAAAGGTGCGCAGACTACTCAAATATTAAGATGGGATGAGAGAAAGGTTCAGTAAATCCCAAAAGCAATTAGGACAACTAGATGCGTTTTCATCCCTTGGCAGTATGCCATTGCTGCAAATTTAAAAATAACTCAGAGAATACATCTATGTTATGCAGTGGATCACAGGGCAGAGACCCTTGACTCCACGCCACAGGACTTCAGTGACTCACAGCCCTACTGGCTGGGATCCTCAAATATGTCTTGATGCTACCTTGCTGCACCATGGTAAATATTTAGAAGAGTTAAGTGCTTCACAGTCCATTTTTAAGTCAGCTCAGGAATCCCTGCACTGTGCTTCTCTTGCACACCTTTAGGAATAATGACACTTAATCCAAGCAGAGGCAAGTTAGAGAGAAGGGAATAATCTACTACTGTAGTTCATTTTACTCAGTATCAGGACTGTTTAGATATCTGCATGCTTGAACTCCTCAGAATACACCATCTAAAATGCTTACAGGAAAAAAGAAAAAATTGGCAGGTCAGAATTATCACATTGGCTTTATAAAACGGACAATGGGCAGTTACCCACCATTCTTTTTCCAGGTAAGACTGGGTGGCGGGATGCCATTAGACTCACATATCAGGCTTATCAAGCTCCCTTCAGTTACTGTCAGTTGAGAGATGTCATCTGAGCCATAAATACTTGGTGACACTGAAAAGAAATGCCAAATAGTTGCAGCACTTGAAACAAAACATTATCAGCCAACAGCAAGATCCGAATGACGCTCATACAAATTTGTCCCATTATACTTTGAAGCAATTACAAGGACTGTATTCTCTTGCTGACAATGTAAACCAGACCCTGGGTAGGGAATAATATACTTGTGAATGACTGCACCTGTCCTTCCAGCCTCTGAGGTCTAGTGCATGCATAGGCTCTATTTCTGGCTGACTTTTGAATGGACTTCACAGAACAAAGCCATTTCTGTGAAGTCACATAAATTGACTCTAACTCTAAGAGCCTGCATCATTCATGGCCTTAGCTAATAAACCTACAGATATCATCATTAAGTGGAAAGTGACTTTTAAAAGTCAGCCTAAGTTTTTCCTTTGAATTTTTCCTGCATCAACACACTGGCTGCCACATGCAACGCTAAGGACCCCATCCCTTCGACTGCCCTACTGTAGCAGAGTGCCAGCTCTGCTCTACAATTCTGTGACTGTAAACCACTTGCAGAAAAAAAGAGACCACTGTTTTCACTCTGACTGTCAAAGTCTTAAAGAACTTTGGTTCAATCACTACGGAAGGGATAACTGCCTTCTTGAAATGGGAGAACCATTTTCTTCTGATGAAAATAGCACAGGTAACACTTAAAAAGAGACCAAAAAAAAGCAGGGGAGAACGTAGGCTGAAACTGGCAAATAAAATCTCACAAGTAACTTATCCAGCACATTTTTTATGCAAATGACAGTAGACAGCTGCTTCTTCTGACACTTAAAACTCTTAGCAGCAACCAGATATATGGGTTTCAAAATGACTGACTGCAAAGGGCTTCAACCTCTCATTTGTCCTGTTCCTTGTCAAAAAGTTTATGCCATTCTCTAAGGAGGCACATCTTACATTTAACACTTGTGCTGGTTCCTGGAACCATAATTAGCTCTCAGGAGCTCACCAATCCTCAGATTTTAAATCCACCTCCTGGATTTAAAACTTAAAAATATGGTAAGCATGCCTCTTGGTCCTTGGGTGTAAACAAAGACTATAATTCTAAATTGTTATCCACAGATGACTTTCACAGGCAAGTTTTGGTTTCTACTAAGCTTATTCCATCAAAACTGCTAACTAGGAAAGAATTATCCCTCCTCTCAAAGTCCTACTGAAACGGTCTCACTGCGCAAAAGAACAACTCCAATATCCCTCCAGCAGCGAAGGTCATCTGCAACACTGCAAATCTCACAAATCTGGGGAGGGAGAGATGAGAGCTAAAAATGACATGCACAGTAAATGGGTATATGGGAAAATCGCATTGTCTTGTGTAGTACTACAATATCCACCTCTAATTTAAACATCAGGAATGTTTTGTTTTAATAAATATTGACAGAATTGTATATTAAAAATTGTAGTTTTATGATTACAAATCCTGTTGGATAATTCCAGTCTTGTGATTTCAAAGGAAGAAATTAATTGCTAATAGCAAAAAAGGCACATTTCAATTTACATATGGTAAGAAAGTGATGGTGCAGCAAACCCACTCAAAATCAAATATTAAAATAAATGTCCTAAGCCACACTCATTATCTAGTCATATAAAAATTTTACTAAAGCTATGATTCAGTGCTGATAACTTTACAGAGCAAATAAAGCTAGGTAAAACAGCTTTTATGTATCTGAATTTCCATGCTTCAGCATTTTAAAAAGCGGAAAGTTGGTAGGTTACTTTAAATGGCATTAGAGTGCACAAATAGGAGCTATGGATACAAAACCAGTTATTTGTAGCTCTAAACTACTATCCTGCATGCAAACCCAGCCTGACAAAAGCCTGCGAAGTAGCTGGTATTAATTTAGAACCAAAGTAATTTGAAAAATGTGTGCACTTTCTTGGTACCGTTAAACTACAACAAATAAAATACATCTCCCTGTATGAACCTCAGCAGTTAACTATTTATGAACTACCGAGGATTTCAGTGTCTCGCATCATGATTTCACTCTGAGCTCCATTCCCATTCCTGGAATAAGCTTAATAAATCTTACCCCAAATATTGACATTATAGTTCTTTTCAGTTTTCCCAGCAACATTTGTCGCTTCACAAGTGTAACGGCCAGTGTCCTGTACTTGAGCTCCTTCAATCTAGGAAGAAAATGAAAACCTGGATTTCTTCTTCTTACATTGTTATACATGAAACTTGTAGGGAGAGGTTGCTCAGATTTCAATTTTTATTTTTACATCTGTTTCTCTAAATATTATTAATACAGTATTACACCTGCAAAATCTATAAACAAATGTCCAGGTGTCTATGACCTCCCTCACTCCTCACCCACTGCCCTCTATTGCACCGGAGGGCCAAATGCTATCCAATCTCTAATGGATATCTAGTGATGTCATCGTGGGTGTAAATCCCCAGAAAGCAATTGCCACCAGAGTCTGACTGCCCAGTTTACCTTCAGTACACTTCCATCTTCAGAGATGCTAAGACCTGGCTTCTTCAGCAAGGGTTGTCCATCTTTGAGCCATGTTAGCATAGGTGGGGGAATAGCATTGCTCTGGCAGAGCAGCTCCACTGCCTGGCTGATGAGAACTGAGACATTTTGTTCCTCTCCCATGATGTTTGGTGGAACTACAGCAATACATCAAAACAAAGGACCTTTGGGCATTGCAGACTTCCCAGAGTAAACACACTGTAGAGTTAGCAGTCTTCATTTAACAAAGATAAAATGGCCATTACTACCTTTCTGACATACAACTTAAGTCTTCTTTTCAACAAAGGGCACTGGAATAATTTTTATTACTTAACAGAATATCCTTTACACAGGATCTATGCTAGTGAGATATCAGCTACAGAGAAACCATGTAGATTAGCCAAGACTAGCAAAAAAATACTTGAAATATGGCTAGAAAGGAAAATCATTAGTGTATAAAGAATGGGGAAGTACATTCTGCTAAAAAGAAAAAGAGCTGATGAGTGAAAATGTTCACAAGATAATAATCAGACCCAGAAGCTGAAAATGCCTTAAACTTTTCCAGATAGTGCCAAGATGGATACTTGGCTTTAAGGACAAATCTGACTTTAAGAAGAATTTTGTCCAGAGATGGCCAAATACAGAAGACAGAATGAGATCTTACATGGTTTCAGCCAAGTGAATGGGTTAATAACTTATCATCAAGGCATAATCTATAATTACTTTATTGCCTATCTGTTTTGTGTGGTATCTGCTCGCTAATTATTGCAATTGTTGGCACTGAGCACTATATTTATATTTGTACTATAGTTTCTGCGATAACTTCATTATTACACTATTTCCAAATTACAGGGTAGAAAAATCAACTTTTGGAATGAAATTTTTCTGTGTAGAAAAAAAAATATAATGCTCCTGCACATTCAAATCGAAGCCCATTAGCTGTTCTTGAACAGCGTCAAGACCTAAGAAAATGCATTTTTTCCCCATTTTTAAGATTATTTTTGTTTCCACAGTCAGAAAAACAAAGTAACTGAGAAGGCAACTGAGAACTAAACCTTAGAACACAGCAAGTCAGCAGTTTTCCATGGGGAAAGTGTTCATGGCTGGAGTAAAAACCACAGAGGAAATATTAGACTGACAAGATGCACTTAACGGAAAAGATTAAAGACCAAAAACTGTTTGCCATCTATGGCTTTGTATCAGTATTCATGGCTGAACTGAATGTCCTTTGGTAACAGCACACTCTACCATTGGTCAGAGGAAATTTTCTGAGACTCCTCAGGCAGCTTTGAGTTCTTGACAGAACATTGCCACATTAAGAGTTTCTAAGTATTCCAGTGTCAGACAAATGCTGACTTGGAAAATAGCGAGAGTGGTGTAGGCTATCATGCCCTGCACTGCTGCTGCTTACCACCAGCTCTATGCCAGCTCTGAGTTCAGAGACAGTGAGACAGAACTTGGATGTGCTTGTCATGCACACCACAGCAAGTCAGGTCCCTTCATTTGCATCACTAACACAGGTGACTGCAGCAAAATGCAGAGAGCAGACGTGCTTTTACTGGGCTGCTCAAGCGCGATCCAGAAGAGAATTCCTGTTCATGCCCTTAATGCCATATGTGTTCTTAAATCCTTAAAAGGGATTCCCTTCCCTTTTCCATCATTTCAAAACATAAAGCAAGTTCATTGTAAACTCTTGACATTAATGCAACATTAGATCTACAATTAAAATATTTACAAAATCAAAACACTCCTAGCAAGAGTTACTTTGTCTGGTTACAGGTATCCAGTGAGATTTTATGGCTGTTGTGTACTAAGACTCTTCAGTTTGCCCAAAAAAAGTTGACCAGGACCAAATATAAGAACCTTTGTTGTCACATTTGCTTTGCTTTTTAGTTTTGCAATCCGTTACTCCAGAAGTTGCATGTTTGATTGCACAAAATATTGGGGAAAGAAGAAGGGAAGCAGTGGGACGTTCTGCGAGAAATACTCTGGGCTTCACTCTGAACAAAAAGATACTGAATTAATTAGCACACGTGAGATTATAAAAAATCCCAAAGTGATACTCAGTAAACCAGAAATACAATTCTCAAGATGTCCTGAAAAATAACATTAACAATAAAGCTTTGTTTTTCTTGCACAGAAAGTACTAAGCAGAGCAGCTGATTTCACAGTTTGGAAATAATTTAGGGAAAAGTCTGGTCTCTGTGGATAAGAAGTATAGTAACTGAAAAAAAAAATCTGTTTATCTTGCTTTCTTTGTAGAATTCACAAAGGCCCAGATTCTTTACAAGTGTTGTGGAACTCAATATTGGAAGCTGATCCATTACTGCAGAAGGCAAATTTATTTCCAAATACTTTTCCACCAACTACTTTTCCTCTCAGCTAAATTAATTGAAATGTGTTCAAAAGAAAACTCTGTTTATGAAACAGAGACAGACACTAAAGCATTTATTTCTGAAGGAACAGGGTATAAAATTAATCTAATAATGCTCATGGTAACTATATGTTACCCAAATTGTTCCAAATCCTAGACTAGCCCAGCGCATCGCACATTTCTAACCATCTCAGCTCCAACTGCACTCCTAATTATTTTCCTCCTGTGACTTCTTAATTAGATTACCCATATGAGGCAAATCTTAAGAGTAATATTGCTTTTTGGTGACAACCTCACCCAAGATGACTCTGCAGCTGAGCTCAACCCTGGCCAGCTTCTAATACTATAGTTACTTTAAACATACACAACTTCTAACTAACTCTTAATTTCATCTAGCTAAAATAGACAGAGGTTCCAGAAAATAAAAAAGAAATAATAAATATATCCACTCCCCTTTCGTGGTTATGTATACATACAAGCCAAACTTCAGAAGGGACCTTGATATTCCTTGCTCTAGATATAAAACGTTCCAGCCTACGTTAACCTTGAGCTTGCTTGCCATGCCAGAGTCCTGACTTTCTGAAATGCCCCTTACAGATGCAAAAGTAGCCATGACTCAAGTCGCGAGTATCCTAACCACACTGCATTTACAAGGAAGTAAATTCTGAAAGCCAAACTCAAAAACAAATAACCTGGCCAGCTGTCCCTATTCACCTTAGAAAACATCTGAACTTCTAACTTCTCTTGCAAGATTTTCCAGACTTCTCCTTAGGATTGCCATAAAGCTAGAAAATGGCAGAGCCAAAACAGTTCTCTCTACTGACCTACTGAAAGCAGAAGCAAAACTACAAATGTGGAGAGCATGGTTTGGAATTGAAGAACATCTGGTACCGTAAGACTTCTAAAATAAATGGCCTATCATTGTTCATCCTCATTTCACTGGTGTAGAACACCACCAAGATGTCCAAGGAAAATTAAATCTTGCTACAAACTCCCTGGCATTCCTCCTGGCAGTATGTCATGCTCTTTGGTATCTGCATATCACCAATGATCTCTAAGAATGCAGCATGAAAAGGCATCTTATACAAGTTACAAAAAATCAGGATGAAGCTCATACAAGTTACAAGAAATCAGAAGGAAGGATGAATTTACATGAGTTCAATCAAAAAGATTTCAGAATTAACTTCTTCACATAATGTGGAAAACTGACAAAGTACAAAAGAGATATATTTCCTGCTTCTTGAAAGAGACAAAGTTGACTGGCTAGGCTCTGTACAGCTCAATACAGTGTCACTATTAGAACTAAAAAAGTCACCACCATTTAGGCAGGTATAGCAAGGCTTGAAAATGGAATGACAACTGGGCAGCTGTACAGCAAACTCACATTGACCCATTCTAATTCAACAAAGACAACTGAGCTCTGGCCCCAGTAATATATTTTCCCCATGGGATCTACATGTTTTTTTACACAGACACATATTTTCCCCTATCATTTATAAATGAGCCTTTATGTATGAAACTTACAAACTCACTGTTGCAGCTACATTTCTTCAAGGATACAGAGAAGAACATACTTACATACTTTAATATATGAGTATGTATGTGCATATGTATATTTTTACTTACAAATACACATGCACACACCTCCTCATCACTTTGCTTTCCAGTATGGGTTAGAATCATTTTTATTCAATATTGCTAAAGGTCTGGGCCACAGGGTGCTTAGTTAAAGATCCATGCACAGTTCTCATGACCAAAAAAAAAAGAAGAAAAAAAAATTTA
>JANZLQ010000095.1:30095238-30117931 GCA_026212715.1 Elanus axillaris
ATTGACTGAAAATCTCACCATAAACTCTGAGATTGGTATCTCTTTGGCTCTCGCCCGCAGAATTGACTGCAACACAAGTGTATTTTCCTGTGTCACTGATCTGAGCGCTAGTCAATGCCAAGACTCGTCCCCCAGACAGAACCTGCAATACAAGCATGACACACTCAGAATACAATGTAAAACACAAGCAAAGAGATCTATTAGGTTCATTTCAAAATGAAGTACTTGTTTTGCCACTGCTTTCCACCATCGCTCTGTTCCCTGCACTCAGTTGGTCTCTTTTGATCCAGACTTGCAAAAGCAGAAGTCTATCTTCATGCAAGTCTGTAGGGAACTCCTGGCATTCCCAGGTCTGCAGGATTTGGACATTTCTCCCTCATCAGTTTCAAACATTGTCACACACCTTTTGTCTGTGCCCTGAATTGTCCCTGTAGTACACAAATTTCCTCTCTTTCCTTTCAGATTGTAAAATTAGCTTTCAAAAAAGCAACCATGCCCTCTCCTTTTAACTCTGAGATATCTCCTTACATCAGTGGTTGCTCTTCTTCTCTGAATTACTATTTTATGTAATGAGATGTTACATGACCTTGAAGCTCTATGGATCTCTTCAGCATAGGAATATGGTCCAGTGTCCTCTTCTTGCCAGTAAGTGAAAAAAATTTTTATGCCAACTTTTACTCAGTATGAAATCAATTGAAAGGACCACCTTATTTCAATGTATCTCTATCTACCACTTCACACAGTAATTACTAGAGCTAAACTTGCACCAATAACCTAGAGCAAAAGGCCTTATACTTTCATTCCAAATCCTCTAACTTACTCTGTTCCATTAAACTGCACTGGCTTAATAGTCTCCTACCACAAAAGGAAACATCACGGAGAGCAGGATTTGAATCCAGTACCTGAAGTCCATCACTAAAGCTGGAAACAGGGCTACCATCTTTTAGCCATGTCAAAATAGGTGCAGGGATGCCTCTTGCTTCACACTCCAGTCGCACTAGATTATTAACCACCACTGTCACCATGTCACTGCTGCCAGAGATTGATGGTGGAACTGGAAAAAGAAAAAAAAAAAAAAAAAAAAAGTAAGCTGGAACAGCTACATAAGAGTATTAATCACAATGAAATTAAATGGGCTGCTTAGTTTTGGACATTATTTATCTTTCTGCAAGGCAGTACATTGTTGGAAAGATTTCTCATGTTACTCCTACTGAACTCTTGTCATTTGTTTGCTCTGTGCCAAATCCTGCTCTTGCCTTGCATAAGCATTCAGATAACTTCAATGAAATTGCTGTGAGCAAGGTAAGCAGGACTGGGCCTGCAGCCCAGAGGACAGCTGCGAAACCCAAGAACCATAACATAAAATCAGAAGATATTCCCTGAAACTTTTATAATACTCCATTTAGACCTTGTGAAAGGCATTAAGAGTGGTGGGGATTAAAGGAAGAAGTTTATCATATAAGCTGCATAAAGCAAATACATACACAGAGTAATAAATTTGCCTTAGAGAGCATGTGTGAACATTTACCAGATTAGACTGTATAACATCTGCCTGTCTAATGATAAAAAACATTATACTGGAACATCTCAAAACACTTACTATACGTATACAGTCCAGCAAATTTTGTAGAGCTATGTTAAAAAATGAGATAAGAAGTATTAAAAAAGGGACATGTTTCATTTCTCAGGAGAATTGAAAAAATTTTATTTGTTCCTACCACTAATAATTTAGTTACAAAGCTTCACAGTCAGTATCAGTAAGTCACTCCTAGAAAGAGATGAGGATGGTTGATATACTCACACATATCCTACATGAGGGGGAAAAAAAGCGCATAAAATTCTGTAGTGAAAATAAGATTCATTAATAAATTCAGCAACCTCTAACAGCCTGTAACTCAAGCTACCTACTCTTAAATAAATTCCAGTAATACCGGAAATGGCAGGAAAAAAAATCAAGCATGATTTTATAATCTTTTTTCCCCACACACACACATGCACATAGTTCCTCTATTTCACTACAATAGCATCCATTGTTCTCAAAATGCCTGAAAAAGTTATAGTGGTGAGAAAGAAGTGGAAAAAACTTAATACAATGAAATCATATGAATATACTAAACTGGAATTCAACCTGCTTCCTTCAGTAGGCCTGCCTAGTTTCTTTTAATGTTAAGCCTGCAGCATCAACCATTGTTTTTAATGCAAAAATGATCTGATAATTTCTACCATAGCTACTGCACCCACAACACTACTAACAGAAGCTGTTGAATACTACCAGTAATAGACCAACATAGGTGCTCATTCACATCAACTGCCATACAGAAATCTAGAGCAGGCTTTCAGTAAATGCAGCATAACTTTCTGTATTTGACACTCCAGAGTCTGTTCTCCATTAAGTAGTCATTCTTGCTTCCACTACTGAGAGGGGAAAAAACTCAAGTTTTCTCTTCTCAAATTCATAAACTCTAAGTAAACTGGATGATAAACTTGTTCATGGTAAATTCAAAAAGAACTCCATTGTAAGCCTGGCACAACACAAGCTGAATTAAGTAGGTTCATGGATAGGTGTTTCAGATTCCTTTGATGCAATTAGTTCTGGCTGCAACTGCATATATTCTGTTCTGGAAGGGGAAACAATTTTATATGTCTAAGTCAGACAGTATTAGTCCCTAGAAAACTCTAGACGTATCCACTGAAATCCCACCACCCGTAAAAAGACACGCATATATACTCAGGAGTTATTTTTCATTTTTTGGTTTAACCAGAATAATGACCTTGGCTCTAAATATTTCCTGGGAATTAATCACTGGGTGGGGTTAATTGCCTTTGACCATGTCTTATGTCTTGAGCCATCAGTTTTTCCCATGATGGTCATTAACTCCATGGAAATGTACTGCCCAACTCATTATTTTTTAATTAAAATTAATAGGAACTACATACTCCGCGTGCATCTCAGCTGAGGACACTGTGCCAAATTCGGGCCACAGTTTTGCATGGAAGACTCCCACAGAAAATCAGCTACATGCATATGCATGTATCAAAGATAAGAATATGGATTACAGCCCCATCCAAAAGCCACTGAAATCAGTGGAAAAGCTCCAGTTTGGCTTTTGATCATGTATCTGATGTCTGCTAACACCCACACTTCCACTTCATCTTATTGGATACAGTATATTTTTCTTTAAAACTCTTGGATTATGAAAGAGCATTTGATCTGTGTCCTTTCTTTATCTACTGTGAGCTTTAAACTCATCTACAGCAAAACCAAGCAATTGCAAGGTTTTCCAAATTGCTGAAGTGGTAACAAATAACTCTTCCACAAACCTGGTGTCTCTGCTCATTCTTCCTAGAATTTACTTCCATTACTTCCCTTACCACATTTTCCTAATTCAAAACATGTATTCTAATGTCACTGAAAAACAGAAGAGTGAATTTTCTTCCCTCTGACTCCTGATGTATTTCTTCCAGTATGATGGTGTGATGAGCGATGATAAGTGGCTAAGCAGACTTGAAACTTGAAAAGTGCATGCACATGTTTTTCCTAAGTTTTATAATACTTACCATGAACCTGAAGACTGTAAAATAACTCAGCTGTGCCCACTGTGTTGACAGCCACACATTTGTAAACACCAGCGTCAGAGATCTGAGCACCCTCAATCTGCAGAACCTGCCCTCTGTTCAGAAAAGTGGCGCTTGCAGCACTGGTAAGTGGACGATTGTCTTTGTACCACGTGATAGCTGCATAACAAAAAGAAAGATGGAAAAGTGGCCAAAAAAATCCCCATTACGAACAGTGGGACCAAACAGTCTTCCAACTTGCCATCTAAGTTTTCAGATAACACCAACATAACACGAATACTTACAAACCAATATCAATACTACTCATTATTAATAACAATAAAAAGTAACTAGAAAATGAGGAAATCTGTAACATTTGTGCAAAATACTGACTATGCCTACAGAATTCAATAGCAAACTTGACACTACCATCCATGTGCATCATATATTTATGAAAAAATATTCTGAAGTTAAAAAATCACATCAAGCATACTTCAGGGATACACAGGGGATTTACAGATCTCATACCAAGGTCAACAGAAGCTGTTTAAAAATATGCAATATGATATGTATTATTTTTTCACCTTTTACCTGAAGTATTGATAAATTAAACTGAACCACATAGAAAAGTTTACAGAATCAAAATGCAAGCTATCAAATCAAAGTTCAACTGGCAGATGGAAAAACTGAAAATAAAGCCCAGAAAACTGCTATTGCTCCAAAAGAAAATTTTGTATCAACAAAATCTGAGGACTTTTTTGCATCTCAGCCAAAAGATGGCACCCTCCATCAGCAGAATGTGAAATTAACGCTTTACTGGCATCACTTCACTATTCAGTGAGATGAAACTGCTACTCACTGAATCATTTTCTGTAGCACACAAGTTTTCTGTGAAAGACACAGACTCAAAAGTAATCTGGCCTGACTGATGAACAAGAGTGCATGCAAGCTTCTTTCTTTTTCATTGTGATTTTGTGCTATCACTTTTCATAGTTAATGTCATATCTTGACATTAGTATGTAGCATCACATCATACATAGAAAAGGTGACCAAACTGGTCCAGTGTATAAATTATACAAACTCCATCATTTCAATTATTTGTTCTAAAAAACCTGACAATTTGATGAGAAAAAGAGAGTGTAAAATGGATATAAAATACTTATGTTTTTATAAAATTTTACATATACCCCCAATAATTTCAAATTTTGTTTTAAACAGGTATAAACGATTCTAGAAAATAATACTTTGCTGAGAATTAATTATTTTAAAAGGTAGAGAAGGTGAATCTGGATGATCATCTGAAATTTAGTAACACCGTTCTTCTGAAAATGGGACTATCATCAGCGCAAGAATAAATTGCTATACTAGATAGAAGATATTTGTTATACACTATTCCCCCAGTTTTGCTTTACAATAATTAATAGAGAAAACAATTAATACAGAAAATTATTCTTGTATTAACATGTTATTTTTATTTCCCATCATAAGAAGGTGGGAAGAAAAAGCACACATTAGAAAAAAGAAGGCAATAAATTTTTATCTGCACATCTCAAAAAAAACAACAAAAAAAAGATTAACTGTAAAGAAAAAGCCAATCCAAAACCCTAGCACTGAAACAATCCCAGCAATGAAGTAACTATCCAGTCTGCTTTATATTTTTTTCAGTTCAGAAATAATTCAAAAGATCCATTAGTCTAAACAGGAGCCAAACTCCTTCAGCTCTCGCTTGGGTAAATATTTATAATTTCTATGGGAAACTTGCCTTTATAAAAAAAAGAAAAAAAAAAAAGATTGCAATTCCACAAAATGTGAGGAAAATAAACCACAAACAGATATACATCGCCTAGTTTTCAAAGCTTATAATACAAGGAGAACCTACAAATTTATTAGTATAATTTATCATTGGGGCAAGCCACAGAAAGCACTGTACACACAGAAAATCTACTCATTTTCACAGGCAAAGGACCCAGACCAAAGAGCCTCCTATTAATTTCAATAGACTTTAGATAAAGTCCTAGACATGGCCACATTTGACAGGCACATTCAATGCATAACGTATTGTTTTAAGTCTGTCCTACACTATAAAATATTGACCTGACAGGGGAAAAGAGTGGATGTGTTTAAAGCTGATTTAGCAGAACTCTAACAATATTTTTGTCTATGGAGAGGGCACTGGTGTACAAGCAAAGGAGTAGATTATCCTTCTGGTTTTCATTCATTTAATTAAAAATGGTGGGGATTACTGAATTCCTCAGTACTTACTCCATGTCAGTTGATATATTGACATTTCCCAGTATACATAGCATTTAATAGTTTCTAGCTAGTTCAAAAACCACAGAATTAACTTTACATTCAGAATATCCATTATTTTCAAAAGACATGTAAAAGTGAAAACCTTTTATCCGATCTGCTTCATGTTCCCAAAGGCGCATGTGCATACCTGGCAGAGGGTTCCCAGATGCTCTACATTCAAGATGGATTGGATTATTCACCACCACTGTTTCATTTAACATTTTCCCCGCATCTTCCAGACTGGGCGGTTCTGAGAAAAGACAAAGGCATCAGGTTTTCATTAATCCAGCCACCCATCTAGGAGAACATCCAATCACAATGTAATCTGCCCTCTGAGAAACTTTGGGCAACAAACTGCACAAGCTTCAACTAACTGCTGGATGGCCAAGGAATTTCTTGAGAAAGTTTGTCTTTAAAATGGGAATACTCTCTAATTATATAACCTCACTACCGTTAAGAGGAATAAGACATTATTTTTATTACTTTCTGGTTTTTCAGGAAAAATGGCACTTAAAATTGACTTGCAGGAAATGGGTGCGCAACACGGAAAGTAATTCTTCTAATGTGGCAAGCTCATCTCACTTGAACTGGTAAAATTAAACTGAATGTTGTACACAGCAAGTGTACTTACTAAAGTTTATGAATTTAAAACATGACAGAAACACCAGATAATGACACTTTGAACATGAAGACTGAGAGCAAAGAGGTATTTATGAGCATGGGACTGACAGTAAAATCAACTATGATGCAATTATCACAGCATGAGTGTAGTTTCTCTTTCTAAGCCTCACCCATGGAAATGCTGCAATCTCCATTTCAGTTTAACATTTTCCAGTTGCTGGCTCCATCTGACAATAAGTCAACATAATCATACTCATCATGAGCATTTTGCCACAGTTGATTCCTGCACCTCCTGCATCCTTTGAGGGTTGGATCACATCAAGAACGCACAATACCTCATGACCAGTTTTGAGGCAAATATACATAAATCACAGTGAGAGCATTTATTAAATTCACATGCAGCTTCTCAGTTTTCCCTGATACCTTTTATACTGTTTTTAGATGCAAAGTAAAATTCTTTTTAAACAGTCTGAAAAATCCCCTCATAAGAGAATGTCTCTTTCTCAGAAAAGTCATTCCTGTAAAATTTCCCCATTGCAAAGTCACGGGGAATGCCAGTAACCCCAGAAGACTTGGATCAAATATCGTATCTTGATCCAGAAACATAAAGTACCCTTCTGAGTGGTGGATTAGTGGCAACGCGTTTGGCTTCTTGGGGTACCTCTGAACAGAAGAGTTAAATGGAAAGGCATTCATTTTTGTGGCCCTCAGCACCACACGATAAAGGCTAAAACCCAAGAATGACAACTTTTGCACTGACTTCCTACTAGTGGAGTGGGACAAAGAAAGAAAACTGAAAGATGGATATGCAGAGACAAAAAAAATGCCACAGAGCTTAGAAGAGAAAGGAATACAGATGTAAAAAAGCTGCCTTAAAACAGCCATGTTTAGCTTCTAACTAGAGGCAGAAACATTACCATGCACATGAAGCCGAACGTGCTGTTGGGCTTCTCCTGCAGCATTTGTTGCCACACAAGTGTATCGGCCAGCATCTTCCAGCAGAGCCTTGACAACTTGCAGAATACGGCCTGAAGACTCCAGCTGTACCAAAACAGAGAGCAGGGAACCACTTTACACAACGATCCCAGGCAGAGCCACTAAGCGTAATGGTAAAGCAGACGCTTACACCAAATACAGCCAGTTTCATCTTCATTCTAACCTGGGGCTAATATTCATGCAAAAGGTGTTCTGCTAGTTCAGAGACTTCAGTGTTCCGGGGACATGAGGATTATTAGCTGTACAGCTGTAAGGAGACCTAGATGGCAGTGGGGCAGGCAAGCAAAGTGAAGAGAAGGCTACAGGCAGAGTGAGCTGGCACTGGCAAGATGTCAAAACTGCTCCAGCCTGAAGTAAATCAAAGCCATTACAAGCGCTCAACCCCCTGGAGCATGCAAGCACTGGGAAGGGCTGTTCATTGAAAGTTAGAATCTCAGTGAGAAGGGAATGTATAGGTAGCTGCTGCAGTGGCAGTGGTTATAGAAAAACTCATCTAATCCTGGTTCACAATCACAAGTGGGTAGAGCCACCTTGTAACCAGCGGACAACCGTACCTTGAAGGTTAAAGTACAACTGAAAGGAGCCAGATGCCAAATTTACAGTCATGGACTCTTCTGATATGGAGGTGTCTAATAGGATTCAGTCTACTAAACAGTGCTATTCAATCTGAGATACCATCCTATTCAGGTAAAAAGGCCATCACTCTCCAGGATGGATCTTTAGCGTCTTTATATCACAGCATGAGGGAAGCAAAAAGGAAAAGAAGCACTAATATGTATAATTTATTGTAACTATCCTTCATGGTTTGGATCCCATAAAAGAGTAGTGCTTACTCTTATATTTCCTCTGGCTGTGTTTACTGGTTGACCATCTTTTAACCAAGTTATGGAAGGGCTGGGAATGCCATTGGCTATGCACTGCAGCGTCACAGGTTTGTATATCACAACAACTCTTTCAGAAGTCCCAGCTGATTTGATGGTTGGAGGAACTGGAAGAAGCACCAGAAACAAAAATGAAGTATCATTTGAACAAACACATTTAAATATATAGAAACAGTATCCCACAGGTAAGAGCAGCTCTACTTCTATTTCATCTACTCTTATCTCCAATTTTTCAACTCACTAATACAAACAAACACTTACAGAAAATTTGAGCACCTTCTTGTCAGCAATTTAAAATAAAGGAAGTCTCCTTCTTCCCCCGCCATGCCCCTTGAGTAACCTACCATGCACAGTAACATCAAATTCCCTCTCATGTTCTCCTGCCTTATTTGCAGCCACACATTTATACCGGCCAGTGTCTGACACTTGAGCTCGAGAGATGAGAAGTTTTTGTCCATTTAGTAAGATCTTATGTCCAGCTCCCTCTTCAACTGGTTGACCATCTTTCGACCACCTACCGAAAAGAAAGTACAATCTCAAATCTCTATGAAAGTAAAATCAACAACACTCCTAAAATACACATAATTCTACTAAACAGAATTTCTAGGAAGTTTTGGAGATGTCAGGTAGTGTTCTGCTTTTCTGAGTGCCAAGGACCCAAATGGTTTATCAGGAGAACAGAGTATAGGGGAACAGGCATTAAAGAAGTCAGAAAGGTTGACAGCTGGGAAGCAGTAGCGAAAGCAGTTGCCACCAACCAAGGCAGACAGAAATCTCCAAAGCAAATGCAGTCACTGGTGGCAGATGAGAAGTGCATGGTTGCATTAGCAAGGGAACAAGAGTTTTGTCAGCTCTTGTTATCTATCCTAGTTTCCAGGACATGCATATGGGCACAACATACCAAACTACTTTAAAATAAAATCCTGATCCTGCCATGTGTGTGCCTGACACTGTCTTCAGTGGAGCCAGGAGTTTCTCCTTCACACATTAACCATCACTAAATAACAGGGGCAGTTCATAAAGACCACCTCCAAGCACACCTAATCAATCAGAAGATCTTTTTTCTTCTACTGTCATACCAATCCCCTTACATGATAGTTGGTGAGGGTGTCCCTGCTGCCAAACAATCCAGCTCCAAAGGACTATGGAGAATCACAATGTAGTCCAAGAGCTCATCCCCACCTTCCACAAATGGTGGGACTGTAAGAGAGAAAAATCCATCAACAGAAACATTTAAGCATCAGAAATATCACAAAAGTCTATCTCAAATAGTAATGTTAAAAACAAAATAATTTTGACATCTGTCTCACTTTGGGACACACACTGATTTGTAGTTCATTATGAAACACTATACCTTTTTGAAGAGAAACATCTACCTAATGATATTTTGTGGCTTAAAATCACTCTTCTCATTCTTCTCCATTGTTTCTTGCTTGTTTTTTCTAGATTCTGCCGGAACCATCCTGTGAATGGGGGGCTAAGGGGGGACATGACTTTTAGCACCCTCTGTCACCAGAAGGAGAAAACAGAAGTGCAAAAGACCCTCTTCCAGGTCGTCTTCACCCTGTCTCATTCTCTTGCTGGAGTGGGTGGGCTGGGGAGGAAGCACTGCCATACAGCTCTTCACAGTTCCTTCACTGACTAGCAAGACCCGTGAGACATACCCTGAGTGGCAGAATGGATGCTCTACATCTGCATGCAATAGTATGCAATGTTCAAGAGAGCAGTTCAAAGCCTAAAAACCAAGCCCTTACAGTTCTTAAATAAACCTTTGCATGTCAGCAGAATGTGATTAACATCAATTCATTACCTAGAGACATTCAGAAGGGACTGCTGAGATGCAGACCACAGTAAAGGATTCAATGGAAAAAGAAGGAAAAAATCTTTTACAAGAAAAGGTTCAAAATTTGCACAACACAACTCAAATTCAGAGAAAGATGTTCTCTCCTCAGAGGCAACTGTTCAGTGATATTTTTAATGGCTATCTTTCATATCTATGATTTTCTTCTATGAAGGCAAGTTAGAAGAATTTTAAAGGTTACTGAGAACAGTATTTACCTACCATGTGCACAAAAACTCTTCAAGAACTAACCTGAAAGTAAGAGTTTTCAAACTGTCCTGTAACCCTGTGTGCAGTGCAGTGCCCAGGACTAGATGTAGCTTGACTAACTGATCTTTCATATAATGATACCAAAAAAAAATAAAAACATACTTTATTAGGTTATTGGAAATCTGACAAATCAGTAGTTCTGTTGCTCACACACCTAAGATTTCAACTTCATATTTGATTTCTTGTTCTCCAGCTATGCTTGTGGCCACACACAAATACTGGCCCCGGTCAGCCTCAACGGCATTCAGAATCTCCAGCTTCTTCCCACCAGATACTATGCGGAGGTTGTCGCTTGCTTTCACAGGCACACCACCTTTTAACCAGGTAAGGAGAGGCAGAGGGTTGCCAGCAGCTTTACACTCCAGTGTCAGTGAACTGCCAGCAACCACCTGCCTGTTCTGGGTTGTGTCAGCATCACCCTCAATTACCGGAGGAACTGTAGAGAGGAAAAAATGTATTGCAATTGATTAATTCTGTTGCCAGAAAACGTATTAAGAGCAAATGGGTCAGTTCCTCCCCACCCACTTTGGCTCTATATGCCATTATGTCACACACAATTTCATGTGAGAATTTGCTGCCGGGGCAAGCCAAGACAAAGGAGAAATAGAGAAGTCAAATGACGTAGTTCAACATTCACCAGTTGTATAAAATAGAGAGTCTGCAGGGCTTTGAGATGGAAGACCTAAATACAAAGGTCTTAAAACAGTAAGCTAAGGATCCCACCCAGAGTGGCTATTTCAGGTAAGTGCTGTTCAGCATGTACATGTGAGAAAGGGAAAGGGTACATGGAGAAGAAACAGTTTGCATACTTCACTAAAGCATGATATCAAGGCCTGTGAAGTCAAGAGCTTTTTGAATATCACATAAAGCACAGGGTGCAAAGTTCCCTCTATATGGCTCTGCTAACACAGGCCTGTCTCTAAATGCAGCCATTGACTGCTGCACACCTTTGACAGGCCTGCAAAGCCTGTTGACATTACAAAGGCACAAAAGCTTTCAGGATACACTTCCTATAACATGACAGATAACCAAGTTCAATAAACTCCCACTTACCATAGACATCCACATCATATATTTTCTCAGCAGCTCCAGCAGCACTGGTCACGCGGCAAGTATATTTTGCAGAATCTGATACTTGGGCCTGAGGTATCTGCAGGAATTGCCCTCTATCCACATACAGAGCTTGGGGGCTGGAAATAATTGGGCGTCCATCTTTGTACCACGTAATGGTAGGAACAGGGATTCCCTTGGTTTCGCATTCCAGATTTATATGATTGTTAAGTAGTGCCGATACCTCTGTGGTAATATTTCCTCCTTTAATACTAGGAGGGACTTTTTCAAAAAACAAAAAAACAATATTAAAGCCTTAGTATACAAGTCTGTGCAGATTTAAATGGATTAAACATTAGAATACTGTTATAATAAAAGTTTTTTTCTTAATCAGACTTCAAATCCTTCCTAGTGTTCTTTCTTCATTTTTTTCCCAGCAGTTATAAATTGCCTGTAGAAATCTCTGGGGCACACGAAGAGTCAAAAGCATGACAAGAACACAACATAAAGGGCAATATATATTTAAGAAACAAGTGCCACAGCAAGGGGCACTGCAGAGCATTGCTGCCTCACTAGAGGTCTGGAAACATTTTCACTTTCTAGGCTCCAACATAGAATCCCAGAATGGTTTGGGTTGCAAGGGATCTTAAAGATCATCTAGTCCAAACTCCCTGCCATGGCACAGCTGGGCCTCCATGCATCCTGCAATGCATTTGGGCATGGCTCTGCCTCTTCCCTGTCTCTGAGGAGTAAAGAAAGAGCAACCCCTGTATACCTTGGGAGGTGCATCCTCCCAACAAGGAGCAGTGACCTGCTATTTAGAATACCACATACATCCAAGAGCCTCTACGACTGGAGTGGGAACTACTCGGTACGCAAAACTTCTGAAGGTGAAGTCACTTACTTTGAGACTAAATATGAGCTTAACAGTCTAGCTTTATGCTCCTATTTTTGAAACTTTTGGCCCGTAGTCATTTCCCTTGCTCGCTATGCAGCAGTACTCAGATTTTTCTAGCAAACAAGCTCTCATGTAAATCAGCCAATATAAAGAGTTCGTAAATCTCTGTAGAAGTAATAAAAACACAGTGCAATTGGCAACAACTAAATTTATAACTGCTGAAAGTACCAGACACATCTGGCAGACACATTAACTTCTCTGTTGCCAAACATGCTCAGTATATCCTAGACTTCCACTGACTTCCATAGTGTTCATTTAAAATGCCACTACATAAATGTAAAGCACGGTGCCAGTGAATGGATCTACATCTATGAGATGGGTCTTGCAGATTATCAAACCATGATGAAATATTTTCCTAATTAAATAATTTGTGTGTAATAATACACAAACCTATAAAATATGCTGAAACACACCCAGTTCAAAGGTAAATACATTATCAGCAAATGCTTTCATCCACAGAGATGCAGAATGGTTTTAACATGCTCTTTTGGGAAAATATCAAAGCCAAAAGTAGCGCTAAACAACTAAAACCAAGTAAGAACTAGCAAGAATTAGCATCTAGGTTCCTCACTCTGTGGGCTTCCGTTTTTTCAGCCAGGATTAATAAGAAGTTTAAAAAAGAGATTCCATTCTGCTATGACAAATTCACCTCTCTTCTGAAGAACCTGAAGTAAGGTCTACTCATCTGCGAGGATTTTATTTGTGTAGGGTTTTTATTTCCTCTAATCTCACAACAGCCACAATCATCTGCAAGTCCTCACAGCATTTTCTTTGCTCCCAACGGAATAAGACTTCACTATGACTGGTGTACAGGCATATTTCTGTGCATGTGGTTGCTCCATGCTTCAGAAACATCCCAGATGAGGGAAATAATGTATAAGTTCACAGTTATCCAAAGAAAAGACACACAATCTTCAGAAGCAAATCCATAGTAAATGAGGACTCATCAGCTTAAGGGCTCACTGATTCAAATTCCCACCCTTCGTACTCCAGGCACAACAGTGTAGTGCCACCCACAGATTTCTGCACTTGTTTTGCCCTAATTTCTGCTAGCACTGTGCTCTCTCAGTTTTCAGGCCTGACTGGGATTTCACACATCTTTGTCTTCCAAATTGAAAAACTCTTTCTCTTGTCTCATTTGAAGTCTTCTTTCAAAAAATGCTTCTTCCTTCTTCATGAATCTTTCCCCTCCTTTTCTCCCAGTTGATAATCTCCTAATTTACATTAAACTTATTTACACTAATCACAGGAACTGCCTGTTGTCCATGTCTTTGCTAAGACTCCACTGCTTGTAAAAACACAAGAAGTATACTCAATGTGCTATATACCTCACAAAAATAATAATGTTAACATGGTTATCTCATGCTAGTGCTTCTTCTGTTGCTATAAATGACCTCTGTTTACACAAATTTAAGCAAGATGACAGAGCACACTACCTGAAGATCATCTGGAACATTCTTTTTCAAAGATTATTTGGGTCTGATTCTTACTTTTCACTTTGCTTTATATTTTTGCACTAACTTTAACTTATTCCTGGCTGAATTTACTCCTAGCCCTAGGTTAAGGAAAATAAGACCATAAGTGTATTAAAGTAAAAATCTTCTAATTAAATTTCTCCTCCCTAAGACAGATCAAAATAATGAAGCCAATGTGATAATAAAATAATTCAATTGAAACTAACTAATAGCAAAATTTGAGAAAGCCCTTCAAGATTTTTGGCTTTCACTAATTAGAAACCAACAAAAAGCATATAAATACCACTTAAAAGCCAAGCTTGCAAAGCCTACATTCATACGTAACTTGATACATAAAAACACTCAAAAAGAATACTAATCTGTTCACAAAGTGTGAAGTTATGTTTACACACAAATTTAGCAGGATCAGAGTCTTAATTTATATTTGTCTGAGTATCTCCATTCAAAAAAGAAACCTCATGAGTACAATTAAATGATCTTCTAGGATCAAGCATTCTATAAACTTACCGTGGATGATCAGCTTGACCTCCTTAACTTGTTTGCCAGCAGCGTTGGTAGCACTGCATTGATAACGACCTTTGTCAATCCTTCGAGCACTCTTTATGTGTAGAACTTGACCTTTGTCCAGAAGCTCAACATTGGGATCACCCAAAAACAAGGGCCTGGAATTGAGATTATTTTGCTTCATGAAACTCTGACCCCATCCTTTCAATGTTAATTACACAGAAGTAGTTTACTCAGGTTGTCTGGGACGCCAGCATCAGTGCCATAGTCCCAATTCTATTCTCAGTTCCTTTTTTTAATTACCTAGGTCATGACAGTCCTTTGATCATAACAAGATGTCTGCATTTATCAGATGAAACTGTCAACATATCAATACCAAAGAGTAAGGAATTGTCATATTGGAATATCTGAGAGTACTAGCCAATGCCTATACTGATCTGCATTGTTAAACACCAACACTATTTAAAAACATTTACAGCCCATTTTGGTTTTCAGCTAATACTTAAAGCTGCCAAGAATTCTTCTCTTGGAACGATTTCCTGGAAGATGAGATGAAGAATTGAAACATGCAGGCTACAAATGTTTTAAAACCTTTAATGTATATATGCAGAACTGCAAAAGGCATTAGCTAGAAAAATGACATGGGTACTGTCTACCAATGAAACAATCATGTCAGCAAAACAACTATATTTTAACTAATGAGATGTTTAAAATAATCCAGATAGAATAAGCTCATAGAAATGGTTACATTTATCTTGGTTCAAGTATTGTCTGACTTCGAATACTCTAGGTCTGCTCCGCAAGTACCAGTCTCAGTAATGGGACAGTTCACAAAGAAAAGCAGGATACTAACTTTTCATTAAAGAACCTACAACCTCACACTACCACAAATTATATCCGATGCCTATAACTTAACACTAGTTAAAAGCAGAGCTTGCTGGTGCAGTGCACCTTCTATGTTCTAAGGGAGGAATAACCTAGACCCAAATCACAAAAGCTGTAATATACTTACTTGCCATCTTTGAACCAGTGTAAGTCAGGAAAAGGGAAGCCTTTGGCTCTACATTCCAGACTAATTTCCTGGTTGAGGATGACTGCAATTTCACCAGGGGTATCAGCACCTATTATACTTGGTGGAACTTTAAAAAGACAAACATTACAGGAGGAACTGGTATTTAACCAGAGAAGGTATGCTATGAAACTGGAAGAAATGCAGTAGTGGATCATACTATTCCCTTGAAACAACTTTACTTTTCACTGCAAAGTGACTCCTGCTAGATCACAACATCATTTCTACCATGACAAGCACTTCCACAGTTGTGCTGGTGATCTGTATGTAAAACAACTCCTATGTTAGACTGCTGTATACCCAAAATACAAAAAAAGTACCAAAGACCAAAAGCAACATTTTGTCTGTGTTACTACAAGAATGGCAAATTTTAAGTATTCAAAAGCCATCATGATGAGTGCTTTGGCAGCCAATATTTAATGGGCAGTAAGAAGAAGAATCTATTTATAATGACTTTAAATTTATTGGCTTCTTAAATATCAACTGTTTTTCAGATCACCATCTTAAAAAAACAAACAAAAACCCAAAACCATAGAACTAACCTAGTACATCTAGGTTAAACAGCTTCTCAGAACTTCCTGCTACATTTATGGCTTTGCATGAATATTGTCCAGCATCATCAGTAGCAGCTTTAAGGAGCTTCAGTATCTTCCCGTTGTGCAAAATCTGGAGAGTACTGCTTTCCACAACCTTAAAAGAACCCCAGATATTAGCCTTATGTGATCCAAGTTACATCAGCCAAATATGACAGCTGGATTTTTATAAGAAAATGGTAGTTTTAGTCTAAGCATAATCTGTTTCCCCTTTCAGTTACAGCACTAATCTCAACTTCTGCAATCTATTCAATATGACTCGTAGCTCAAAATACAATAGAGTGGGAAAACCAAAGAAATTCTTTGTCCATTGGTAATGGTCAGTAACAAAGGTGCATACAGGGGTCTCTCTTCATCTTAAACAATCACTTATCAGCTACAAGTAGAAGCATAAAACTCAAGGATAATCCTAAAGAATCCAAATCACCTCCAGAGTTCTTATTTCTCCATCTATAGAATAAAGAAAATACCATTATTGGTCCCCTCTGCAAGGACTCTGGCATCTACAATACTGGGAGATTGCTAAGGCTAATTCTTAGGGGAATCTTGAAAATAAAGAGTTTATTTTGACTTATTGAACAGCTGAACTAACGGATTAGCCATTCTTAGCTGGCTTTCTGTGTGGGAGATCCCAGTTTGTTGAAATATACATAAAGGCATGTACATGCATTTACTTTAAGTGAGCTCTCATACCAAGCATTCAAAAGACAACAGAAAACTGCCTGATGATGGCTATGTTACTCCAGTTAGGTTAATCATACATACCTGGATATCTTCTTTATACCAGGAAATGATTGGGAAGGGGTTACCAGATACTTCACAGAAGAGACTTACAGGGTGATAAAGAACTACGGATGTATTTGTCACCTTTTCTTGATCTCTAATTTCAGGAGGAACTACAAGAAAGTTCAAAGTCATGTATTAAGCCTTCTATTCCACTGATTTCCCACTTCCTCCTCCCCTCCAAGTCAAGTGCCTCTGTAATCTAAATTTCTCAGACGCTCTTCATTCCCTCCCCAATGCTTCCATTTGCCTTTTGGATCTGGACATACCTCCCCATGTCCTTTCTTCTCTTTATCAAAAAACAGTTTTCTCTTACCCAATCATAGGTTCCCAGGGAAATACACTCAAATGCAATCACCATCCACATTTTAAGAGAATAATCTTAAAATTTAATCTTAGTCTTAAAATCCCACATTATTTGCTTAACATATTCTAGAAGCAGATTCTAGAGAGTCATCCCTCCTCCTCACTGCTCCAGTCATCCCCAAGACCATCTGCCTCTCATTTGTCCCACTATGAATCCAAAGTAAATGGCTTCATATGGTGGATTAGAAAATTCAAACCCCACTAATGAGCCCTGCTAGTACAAAATGGAATTCCTGCTTTTTTCAAGTATAAATGTAAGGATATAATCCTGTTCAGGCCCATCAAATGTCATGGAAGTGAACAAGGCTGAAATAAAAGTACTCTGTAAGAAGCAAAATATCAAAGCATATCCTAAGGCCACCTGTAGAGTTTCTATTTTCCAATTAGGAATCTGGAAAAATAATATTAGGAGCAAGAATTCTCTTATTCTATATTCATTCTGATAAGTAACTTTTCTCATGTTTGTATTTGAAATGCAGATCCATCACCCAATCTTTAATTTCTACTGCACAAAAGTCTTCATTTGTTACTTGCATTAAAGTTTTCAAGTATAACTAGAGGAAATGAGATGCACCTAGCTCTTTGAGTGAAACAAAGATGGTTTGTGTGTAAAGTCACAGAAAACAAAACCAGTAGAAAAATTATAGAGGTAATCAGAATAATAGAAATGCAAGTATTCAGATTAGATTTTATAATTTAACTGCACATGGCCAGATTTGGGGCATGCAATTTCCAACAATAAAAGAGCAGATGTTCTTCAAAAACAGTTCCCCGATAGTTGCATTTATCATTTACCATTAACTTTCAGGTTGTATTTCCTTTCTGTGCTTCCAGCTTCATTGGTTGCCACACAAATATACTCTCCACTATCAGAAGGTGTAACAGAAGCTATAATCAGCACTGTCCCATCATCCAGAATTGAAATCCCTGGTTCACTGCCTGTCAGCTCTCTTCCATTATGTAGCCATTTGATAACAGGCTTTGGAATACCTAACAAGAAAAAGGTGAAACTTCAAGAAACTGTTTGCTTAGCTCAGAATAAGAAAGATTCAAACAATTCCCACTGCTTGCTGCAAGTCTTACTGGCAAGGAAAATGCACAGGGAGGCTATGAGCTTTCAAACTTAGAGGCAGCCCCAACTGTTAAAGTATGATTTTAATATTAAAAATCTCAGTTCTAAACTTTATAATATCTTCGTTGGCTAGCAATGACTTTTCACAGAACTTCTGCACATGGTGGTTATTTATAACACAGTTAGTTTGAATTTTTCCACAAAGTATATATGGAAAATACTGTGCAGATTGTACAATTTTTATCATGACAAGAAGTACATAGAAATTTAGTAATTTCCAATGGTCAACAGGAAAATATACTTTTGTCACTAAAGGTAGCAACAATGATACACACCTTTTGCTGGGCATGGGAATGCAATGCGTTGATTTGCCACTCTTTCTTGAAAGGGACTATTGTATGGAGGGTCCAGATCCTCAATAGTAGGAGACTCTGAAAGAAAATTAGACCCCCCAAAAATTCTTGACCTCTGCTCCCAAATGTGAAAATACAATAACATAACACTTCTAAGTCTCTCTCATTCACAGAAAGTCAGATTCCAATAACTCTCTTTACATTGGTGAAGTGTACTACACAAGCAGTCCTGATTTCCACAGGAATGTTTAGGAAGTAAGCACTACAAAGAGGCTTTGACTGAATCTGGTTCTCTGTAAAACCCACTGTATTTGTTTTGAAGGCAGAGAAAGTGTTTCTGCAAAATCTGAAAAATACTATTTAAACTGTTTATTTCTCATACCACATATTAGTACTACTTCCATCCTTTGTTCTTCCATCTCATTTTAAACTTTTTTATGGTCTGAGAATATACAAAGAATTTTATAATTAAGTAAAGTTACTGGCAGTTCTTTGTAACAAGCGGTTCTCAGCACCTCTAATCCAAGGGGATCAGAATGTTGCCTTTCGACTATTACAAAAAAGAAATAATGCCTGCTTAAGTCAGTCATGCTACATTGATGTCTGTCAGTCCATCAAGTGAGGAGTTATACTACATATTTAAATTGGTACGTTGACCACTGCTGCCCCTTCACCATTTCAATAGCATACTGACTAAGTGAAGAGCTCAGTTTCAGCTCATGAAAAATTCCAGCTCTGTTTAAAGCTGTGACACCAGGCTCTGAGGTTCAGACACAGTCTGTGAAAATGTGAGACAACAGAATACACAGAGATAATATTTGAAAAAGAGGTTTCCTATACTGGAATCTGACTTTAATTTCCTACTACAAAACCAAATCATAGAGTAGCTTGAAGATTTTTTTAATTAAAAATAAAGTAATATATTTTGAGTTTCTTCTTCTTATTTCTGCAAACTTTCCAAATACTATTTGCCTATCCTAATTTTCCTTAATTAACTTCAGAACATAACATCTAAAACAGATTTGGATTTTGCATCATGTAACAGTCAACAACAACAAAACATAAACCAGACAGCACTGGCATGAAATCACACCTAGCCAGGGCAGGAGGAAAGCTTATGGCCCCAATATAAATACCTTGAACATGTACTGTCATCTCTGACGCATCGCTGCCCACTACATTACTAGCGACACACTTGTAGATTCCAGCATCAGGAAGCTGGACGTTGCTGATGCCGAGACCTCCATCCAGGCTGTGGATAAATTGCCCACCACCTATCGGCACAGCACTTCTGCCTTTGAACCAAGTGATTGTTGGGGGAGGGATCCCCTGGGCACTGCAGGGTATGTCAACTCTGTGGCCAGCTTGGACTTTCAAAACTCGAGGCCCACGCTGTATCTTTGGAGGAACTAAGGAAGACAAGTTTAGCCCATAGTAATGTGAAGAAAGCGATGTACAAGATTATTCTTGAAGGAAATTCTTTTCTGGTTTTTTTTTTTGTCATTTTAGGAAACGTCCTTCCTTACTCAGTGAAACCAAATTCCCTCAGGTGACTAAGGAAGCAGAGCTGCGTGTTCTCTACATAGGATAGAATGTATGATACCCTACCGCTTAACTTATTTGAAGAAGCTACATTTCAAATTCTACTGCTTGACTTCCATGAGTAGTGTAATACTGTTATACTGAGCACCTTTGAAGAGCTATGGGTACTGGCTCTTCGTAACACAAAACAATTCAAAAGCTTTTATCATAAAGTTAATTTTCCTTTTGATATTTTAATTTCCTTCCCCTACTCCCTGATCTTTGTATGCTCCCAAACACAAATTCGCACAAGGAGATAAAATCTGAGTGGAAGAGATTTTGCTGGTCCCAAAGAATAATATAAATCCAGCATAACTCTTTTGCCACAATGTTTTTCTTTCTAAGTATCATTGACAATAAAAAGACTTATAAAGAATGTCTGACACAATAACAAGCGCCATTATTCCAGACTCTCTGTTAACGTACAATTTCAGATAAACAAAGATATGCACTGATATCAGACTTCTCTATACACAGAACCAGACAGTAGTCTGTTACAGCCATTATAATTGAATTAGTGTCGTCTGAAGGTTTCAGAGGTACTGGGGGTAGGAGTTCCAATCTGGTACACTTGTGGTATGTGGTCCACTTCAAAGACATGCACTGGCAATGTGAATTGGCAACAACACTTCCAAACTCTACAGCAACATGAACCACAGGACAACTATCTATACACCCACAATCACTACTGATCAGCCTCATCCGGGCTGTGCCAGGCCGTGGCTTCTGCATCCACTCTCCTATGTGCTCTAGCACTGGCAGGAGGTGCGTATGCCACAACCTGTGTTTCTGTCTGGCACGGGTGAGAAGGAATAAATGAAACATGGAGCTTACAATACATGACATTGTGTAAGTGGTTAAGTGACTCTGGTTGGGCACCCAGGATGGGGAGAGTAGAAGCGAGACAAGGGAGTGACAATGTGATGATCTATGGTAAAAAGGAGAGGGAAGGGTACATGGGCCCTAGCTTGAGCAAAAGTGAGTAGACACCTTTAATGAGGGGGAGAGGAAGGTGGGCACAAGCACAGGGTGCTGGTTTGAATAGAGAAAGTATGGTAAGATTGGTTAAGGTGTTTACTTGCAAGGGTAAGTACAGCAGAATGTATATGCATATAGCTGTGCACAAAGACGGGAGCAGCTGCCTATCAACAGATGACACAGTTTCACGCTGGTTTCACTACCACCTGAGCAGGTGTGCAAGCAAACTGACATTTGCTACCAAAAGAGTTTGGATATTTAATTCCCATCAAGTTGGTGGGAACTTGGTATCTGTAAGCCTCATCAAACTTTGCTGTTTGCCGCCGCTATTTGCAAACTTACTGCTGAGAAACCTCTTGCACAGAGAACATCTAAGTGCATTAGAACAAAAGGTTTCAGTTCTTAAAATCCCTTTGGCTGACTTAAAAAAAATTAAAATGTCATATTGTGCTATAATTCTTTCACGAGTCTAAGGAATGTTAAAGGAAGGGGGATGTGCATGTGTATATATATATATATGTACATATATGTGTGTGTGTATACACTATTTCCTTTCCACAGAATCAATAACAACTTGCATATGAAAATAATATGACCGGAAAGAATATAGGTCAATAGTAACTTAATGTACATAAGGCAAAATATTTGAAAAGATCTGCGTGATGCTAAATTCCATGCAGAAACTTGGAGATGATTGTCCTTTAAGTTAAAACTTACCAAGTACACTTAGCTTCACTAACTGAGTCACATTCCCAGCAATATTTGTGGCTACACAGATATACATTCCACTGTCTGAAACCTGTGTCTCACTGATCTTCATTGACCCTGAGGGTAGAAAAGTGTGTCTGGAAAAACAAGAAGCAGATACACTGTATAAACATGTATTGAAAGGTGAATGACCTCTACTTACACGTTGCTAATGATTGCTATAAGCTAAAGAAGACCATTCTGCAAAGCACGCTGAGCTGTGCCATATTACTAAACTACAACTTACATTTACTCTTTTTTTCTAACTCTTTACTGAGCCACTACATTCAGAATACACAGCAAATATCTAGAATGTAAGATCTGAATTACAAAATTTGGTTCTAGCTACTTACAGGACATATTAAAATCTATCTTTTTTCTAGAAATGAAAAAAACAAGCAAGCAAACAAATAAACAAAAAAAAAAAACCTCAACAAAAACAAACAGGTAGAGAAATGGAGCTCTTCAACCTCCTGTCAAATTTTTTGCTCAGACCAGGTCAGCAGTCAGAAAGTTAAACAACTTTTGATACTACTTCATCTTGGCTAAAAAAGAAATTACATTGAATCAAGATGGAAAAAAGGATTCTGAGGAGTATTCAGATTCAAAACTACCAGTTGTGGTGTTTATAGATGTCCTGGTTTCAGCTGGGATAGAGTTAATTGTCTTCCTAGTAGCTGGTACAGTGCTGTGTTTTGAGTTCAGTATG
>JANZLQ010000095.1:30137090-30215974 GCA_026212715.1 Elanus axillaris
GCCCCGCCCCCCCCCCCCCCCGCCATCAGCTGCTGCAAGCAATTAGTTAGCAAAAACTGCTAGATCTACCCCATTTCCTTCTCCCGGACTGCTCTTCATGTATTCTGGCAGAGGCATCCCTCTCCCTAAGGAGGCCCTTCAGCTCGGAGGGTTCGGCTGTACCGCTGGCGCGAAGAGGTTCTCGAAACAGCGACCGACGTTACGATCTTTCTATCGCGCCAGCGGAAGGTGTGTTCCCTGGGAACGGGCCAAGGTCACCGAGTCACGGGCTGGCACGGCCAATTCTGCCGTCTAAAGGAGCAGGGACGGCACAGCAGCTCTGCGCTCAGCCTCCAAAAACCGAGAGAGCATCCCTGGTTCAGCGGAACACCGACCGCCTCCGGCTGCGGGCCAGTAACCGCAGCGCCGTGCCGCGGCACCGGCGTGGGGGCATCGGCACTGACTGCTGGCTTAGAGCCGGCGGCACCCAGCTGAAGGAGCTAAGCTGTTTTTGTTGTTAGGTCTCGGCAATCTACTTTCAGCTGTTCACATGTAAACAGGCTTCAGACCAACACGAAGCGTGTCCTTGAACATATCTGGCTTGACGCATTTTGCGGCCGTGGCGAGTAGATCGTAATTTCGTTTTACGTGGAAGAGGAACCGAGGCATGCTCCAAAGCAAGTGACCACTAGTAAACTCTTCTAAACGGATTTCTTCTTATTTTAGGGAAAAAACAAAGGCAAAAAAGAAGCCATAGCATCTAGACACAAGTATGCCTTCAGTCTCCTACAGAAAGGACAGCAAGTACTCTGCTTAAAGTAGCACGTGTTTGCTTCTAAAGCAACAACATCAATAAGCACTTCTGTAGCAATAACCGTAACTTGAAATATTACTGACACTTGGCTTAAACTTTCTTGCTTAACACTCCAGGCCAGTGGGCATCTGGTACAGGCATACCTTGTCATGTGCTATTGTTTATATAACTCCTGCAATTTTGTATTACAGTGCAGACAAGGTACATCTATGACACAGAATATTCTCAGAAAAATCCAAGCAGATTTATAAGCAGCAAACTAAAATGAACTAACCTGATGTAAACAGTTTACAGTTAGCGGCGGTAACAGCTTGAACTTAAGGTTAGAATTGTGTATTTTCTACCCCCTCATTACTGGGCTCTTTACATCAGCTGTCATTACATCGGTCTGTATGGAGCAATACATGGATTACAATGCTTGCCAGTAGGAATGGGTCACCCTCCCTCTTGGCACCCATACGCAGCAACTTAATAAACTAAAAATAAAAGCACATGTATTTTTACTAGGGATCACATCCATTAATCTCCCCTAGTCAACCTAGGATACAACAATTCCTGTGCTCTAGGATAAAAATGTAAAGTTGCCGGGGGCGGGCTAGGGTATGTCAAAGTGGATTTTCATTTACTTTGCTTGCTCAGGTGACAGCCCGAACACAAAAAAAAAACACGTTCGCTGGTGAAGGGGGCACATTAAGGTTATGTAACCTCTCCATGAGTACTGAAGCCCACTCACACTGAACACAACTGCAGCTGTTAGAGGGAATGACCTGGGGGACCTGGCACAACACAGCACCCTACACAACCTATTCCCCATCTTAAATTGTTGCCTGTGGTCTCTAGCCTTCTCTGCTGCCATTATCCATCAACTTGAGAAGCTCAACTTAGGCAAAACTTCATATCCTAAATCCAGAAGTTACCTCTCTTGCTGGTGAGCAGCAAGGGTCTGTCTGCATTAGGCAGCAAAAGGGAAGTCCTACTGAAAACATTCTCCTAGAAAAAGGGTACAAGCAAGAGGAGAGGTTCACTCAAGCAGGAATTATAGTTCACCCTTCTCCGAGTACCTTAGCAGGTCTAGAATTTATACTTCCCCTGATGCAGTCTCGTTGTCACTGCCCACTGGAGCCTCACAGCACGTCTTTGGCTCAATGTTTCCCACCCAGTGCTGATGCCACTGTCATGTCTGCAGAGGCAGAGTACAGCCATGCTTAGAAGAAAAAAAAAAATTGCTTCTCCTTGTTGAATCCATTATTAATTCGTTTCTTTCCACATTTGTCCCAGAGACTGGGGCATCATAGGTTGCTTTCCCTCCAAGGATTCCCAAAGGGGAATCGACACCATAGCCTAAAGCTCCAGCCTGGAGAAAGAGGGTTCCGCAAAGCACCAGCGCAGGCACCGAGGAGGGACAGAGCAGCCTCTCCAGGGGATCTTGGGGCAGAGGAGGGAGGAGGAAACAGACTTCAAAATCCCATCCCTGCTTCTAATTACCAATGCTACAAACACAAAGAGATGGGATTAGGGAAGCATGTTGTGTGGGATTCCATTGAAGCTGCACTTATCCATGTGTTTTCAAGCCCTGTGGGAAGTTTAGTTGAAGAGAATGAAATAATATTCCCCTCCCTCCCAATTCTCTCTTGAAGTTGGGCTAATGAAGGGCCACATGGTTTCTCTCTTTTGGAGCTCTGCAGTATAAAGAACGCTACGTACAAAACCCACCCAAAATCTAAGAACATGTTAGATTGCACATGACTTTCAAAAATGAGAGTAAAGAAGGAAGAGCTAGGGAATTGGCTACTTTAAAAAAAATTGTTAACATCCTTGCAGAATTATCGAGCCGTGTGCTGCTGCAGGATATAGATGTATTCTGTTTGAATGGTAAGGCTGGCAGGTGCCATTAAGGCTGTGGGAGATGTTAACGACACGCTAAGGAGGATTGTGTGTTGCTCAAGACTCAAGAGATACAAACTCTCTCCCTGTTACTGACCTTGGAAAAGTCAATTGATTTGCCAGCCTCTAACTCTGTTTTCCTCTGTCTGGGTTGCAGCCTCTCCTGGGTAAACTCTTTTTTTCGTAGCTGTAATCAAACAGTAACTATACCGAGGTGCAATTTCATTTTTTCCACCTCTCCTCCAACTAGATGAACAGTTAAGGTGAAATATTATACTCCTAATTGTTCATGAACACATTCAAACTGTGGAATGTTACGAGAATTACAAATATAGCTTGAAAATTAATTTAGTATCTGGAGCAACACCTTTAAAACTCAATATACTAAACTTTTTTCCAAAAAGTACCAGCTATGCTGTACAATACGGACTGTTATCACTGCCTGAAAAAGAATGCACGTGTTGTTAAGAAAAATATGACTTGCTCAAACAGCTTTCATATTCCTCAAGCATATTTCATATTTCCATCTCATACTGCTCATAGTGCTGCATGGGGCAGCTCCTTCTCTCTACAGCCCAAGCTACAATAACTTCTTTCCTCTTGCTTGCCTCCTCATGCTTCCATGCCCTTTGCTCCTTGCAGCAGGACACTGGGCCATCAAAACATACTCTAGAGAACTAATATTTTTGCCTTTTCCCTCTTCAAAGCACTCAAATCCTACTCAAATAACCTTCATTCACAGACTCCTGAATTTAGGCTATCTTCAACATTCCTATAGCAAGTACTTTATAAAATGGGCTTTCAAAAAAACAAACAAACAAACGAACAAACCCCAGCATAAGCTCTTAAACTCTGCTTACGTTCCTTGAAACCTTGCAAGGAGCAACCTGGGGCATTCAGTCACAGTTACATTCTGGAGAACCCTTCAGCAACCCAGTAACCCACCCCATCACACTTTGCCACATTACCAAGGATTTGAGCTCTGCATAGTTTGAGCCACCCTGCCAGCAGAAGGAGGCTTAAACATCTGTATAAGTTGAAGCAGTTTGATAAACATTTGATAGTCTGAAGAAGTAACCACTACCACCTTTTTGTGTTTGTTTAGTACCCAGACCTACAGCACAGCCATCGCTGTACACGTTAGGCAGCAAAGCGTTGCTTGAGATTTTGACACTTCATCTAGCTAGACATCAAGAACACAGCATAGTACAGGTGTCTTTCCTGCCCCAAAAATAAATTGGGTGTAGCACTGACAACTGTGTCTAGCTCAGCATCACATTTACACCCAGAAGCCTCACACCCTGATAGAAACACAGGCCAAACCTAAACCCTAGCCCTTCCACAGCCGCCACATGAGCCATGGATGGGATCACAAACCAGCAGCTCAGCCCCACCGGGGAGGGACAAGTGTGTTCCACAGGGCTCGGCTTTGACCCTAGTCCATACGGCACGCTTCTAGCAGGAAAGCAGGAGCACCATCACATTTTTCTGTTGGATCTTTCCTCCTGGACCCAGCCCATAGCAATTTTACTCTGGCAAGAACCCATTCCCTATACTCCTAGAAAAAGGATCTGTCCCACTGCCTACCTTTCTAGGGAGCATCAGCACCTCCATCCCCAGGATACTTAAAGCCTCCACAGCTGCTAGCACTTTTAATAAAGGCCACTTGTTTAACCCTGGTTAAGCAAACCTGATTGAATTGATTACAGCCAGGAAGCAACTTGTCTGGGCTAGGACCACCCCAGCAAGCAGTGCAGATGAACTGTAAGAAATAATGCTACTGCATTGTGGGTCATTTCTGCCACAGTAAAGAATACCTTAATTCTTCTATTTTATTTTTGGCCTGGTGTGTTCAAACACAAACCAAAGATCTTAAAAACTTCAGCCATGTATCAGCATTTCGATTAGCCTCAAGAAAGTGTTACCTCTTGATTGCATCTGCTGCTCTCCATTCAACTCACCTGGTTCTTGTCGCCTTAGAGTATTGCAACTCCCTCCTGATGAAGCCTTAGTGTGGGGAGGAACAAAAGCAAAGCTGTAGTGAGAGCCAAAACAATTCTACCTCAGAAGAGGGTCAGAGGTTTTTTGTTATTTTTTTTTTAAAAAAAGATACCAGTTCAGAAATCACAAGAGCTAGCTAAGGTCATCCGGAGGCTATGTGATATCACCCTTTTTGCTTTACTTCTTGTCCTAAGAAAACCAGACCCAAAATACCTCCTCCTGTTTTCCCATCAAAATGCCAATTGCCAAATCAGTCTCAACCTTTACAAGAGGTATTGAATAAACTTTTACATAGACAGCCAAAGGATTCACCTTACAACTCATTTCTGAGGCCAGCTTACTAAAAAACAGTGTCTTCTAAACATCTTTTTCTTTAAACATAGCCAGATCCTCAGTCTGGGCCTGCCTTAAACTCAGGTTGAGACCTACCACCTTATAGTGTTAGCCAGACCCTCCCTCTCTCTAGCAGGAATCTTCCCATCACTCTTAAAATGTTTTATCTAAAGGCACCAGCCTCCACTCTCACAGGCTCTGAATGCATTGTGGCAATCAGGGAGGATGCATAACAGCTTCTTTCCTGACATTTCATTGTCATAGCAGTGGTGATAGCTGATGAAATAAAAGCCCAGTAGCCATCCCGTTGCAACTCCTGTTCCTGTAGAATGAGCTCTTCACATTCCCATGTTCAGATGAGATGTGGGTCAAGCACAAATGACTTTGGGATGTATGTGACCTGTACAGAAAGGATCACACTTCTCGCTCTCTTATCTGGAGGCTCCATTCATTACTTGGGCAGTGCCATGGGCTGGCCAGGAGCATCGATTCCCGTGCACTGCTCTGGGAATGGGCATATGATAGCAAAACAGGTACAGGCTCTTGCTAGGGAGCCAGAAATACCATTTCAAAGCAGCATCTGGGCTTGTGCTGAGGATAAATAAGTGGTATTTGGACTGGAGTCAAGGATGGCCGTGTGGTTCCTTTCTCTGTACATGGGAATAGTGTGTTTGTGCCTGGGTTTGCTGGAGAAATAAAGAGCCATCACAACCTGCCTATGAGTGGTGGCTATATGGGGGCAGTGTAGGGTGGGTTACCGGTGTGGGATGCTGTGTGCCACAGGCAAGTAGGGCTGGTTTTTGGGGATCCAGGTGGAGAGAGGGGGGTCAAATGATCTAATCCTTTGTTAAACCCTGCCCGGCCCAATATTCAGGAACTTCCAAACTGGCTGTTCCTGTCTTGTCCATCTCTAATGAAAAGCAAACATGGGCCTGAGAAAGTCTGAGTTGTTTTTAGGTGTTAGACTTGATTAAACCTTTGCTTTCCTCTGCCAGAGGAAGCCTTGAGCCTTTGCTGTGGTAAAACCTAACTGCAATACTCGGCACCTTGCTGACAGCTGGAGCTTCAGTGAATGTGTTCTTCGGGGGACGGACCTTGAAGAACATATTCACGAACATTGGTTGAGCAACAGCCATAGTTTCATTTCAGAGGTGTTCATGGTCCTTATGCAAGCATCTGTAGAAAGAAACGCTTGTTGCCAGGACCACCGATGGCAGAGAAAGCATCTCAACTGCTCCCACAAAAGCATTCTGGTCATAGTACCAAAACTTGAGTATAATTATCCTGAGAGCATCTGGGCCCTTTGAGCAGGATGGTTTCACCATGCATTATCAACCAACCTTGGCAAGGTTGCACTTGCTTTGCTTGTCTGTCAAATTAGTTGGGGCACACTGGCGAGCCTGCATGGCTGCTTATCATTATTTGGTTTTCCAGTGACTTAGGACGTGACTCGCATTTGACTCTTTTATTATTTTCTTTCCCATCCTTTCTGCTCCGTGATAGCATACACCATTAAATGTATTGCTGTGTTTGCATATTTTTTATTTCTTGCCTTTTAGTCTTGTTAAAGTGCTGTCAGGGATGATACACAACTTACTCATTTCAGCCCAAGACTTTGTTTTAGAGTATTCAAGGATTTGACTGGCTCCTCAGCAACAACGAGCTGTGGAGCTGCTTGCCAAAGGCTGTTGTAGATGCTAAAAATGTTCATGCTTTACAAAGAGAGTGGAGAAATGTATGGGAAAAACAAATCTATAAGGGGCCATTAAATAGGAGTGTATCACTGTTCGCTCAGGAAGTCCCCAGCCTGGAGGCAAATTGGAGGCTGTACAGCCATTCATACAATTCCTCAGGCCAAAATCAGATATTTAGGTAAAAATCAGATATTTTGCTGTCTAACTGCTGTTTATTCATCATTTCCCATTCACTGTGAGGTAAGTGGCTAATTACCAAGAAAAATCTGGGCATAGCCCTCCTCTGAAAGCCTGTTTGCAAGCCTGCAAAGTATGTATATGTCTAATCCCTGTTAGAATGAAAGGCACGAGTTCAGAAACACACCAACAGCTCTGTTAGCAACAAGAGAAGTTCTACATTCATTACCCAAGACAGAGGTGGGCCCACAGTTGCTACCTCGGAAAAAATCCCACCTTGATATTAAACCTGGCTGTTTGCAACTTACAACGAGTTACAAAGCTGAATTACTCGGCTCATGCATTTATAATGTCTAGCTGAAGCTTGCATTAGCACTTGCATGTAAAACAAGATAATGCCTAGATCTTTGCTTTTTTAAACACATAGAAGAAGTCCAAAGTGTAAAAGCAGGTTATTGTTTGCACTGGAAAATGGCTGGTGGTAAAAACAAGGAGAAAAATTATACAAGCGAGTGAGTCATCACAGGGTAGCTTCAGCTACTGCTGCTGTGCTCAGGGTCAGACTCAGGCAGCAAATAATAAAATGAAAATAGTCAGGTCATTGCTGTCAGGTAGCTCCGACCAAGGGCCCCTCAATGCAGTGAGTCTTTCCATGAAAACAAAAGGGAAATTACAGCCAGCACTGCCAGCCCATGCCAATGGCTGTTACCTACTTAGCCCACTCCCATCACTACTTCATTTTAGGATGTAGGGGATGAGGGTTTCCTATAGGTGAACAGGCCAGGGGACGAATATCCTCACTCCAAGCTTCCAAGTGACAGTTTCTCTTGGGTGGGTATGTAAGTGAGCTCCAACTGACGAAGGGTAGGAAGATAGAGGGGGGTCTCATAGCACAGGAAGGCTTGCCAGCAGCCTAACACATCCCCATTAAAGTGGTTCTACCTTCTTGCAGATTTTGGTGGCATATTTTTTATCTAATGCTAATAGGAAAAATTATATTATTAGAGCTTTGTTGTTCTGGCTGCTCTATAAAACCTCAAAAAATGGTGTCTGTCTCAGCTCACATTATCTACTGATTAAAGGTCCTGCATCACAGCTAACTGATGCAGTTTGGGTTCAGATTTGTAACTGCTCATCATTTCCAAAGTAATACTTAAGCAGACTCTACAAGGCTGCATATGCCCTCTCCCATGATGCTGTTTTCAATCTGCACGGCCCTCTACAGTTTTGGAAGAATAGCTTGGATGTGATTCAAGGGGAGAGACACCCAGTTGCATTGGCGTGGGAATAGCTTGCAGTGGATCATCATGAATTTGGATGCAGGCTGTAAATTTAGCTGTACAGGAGCCAGAAGTCTGGTCCTCAGTGACATTCCAAGCCCCTTCAAGCAAGGCAGGGGGCAAGGCTGGATATGAATGCCCTCCTCCTTCTCCTGGTGACCCATTTACACCATGAAAGGTAAGAAACCTCACACTGCTATTTCTTGCAACACTAACTGAATCAGCCTCTTGTGGATCCCGCAGCTCGGTCGCTTGTCTGGAAATGCATTGCTGGGATGCCCTCAAGACGCCAGGCAATAGAAACACTCCATGAACACCCAGATGAAATGTGCTTGACTCAGCAGAAAGGATTCAAAGCAATCTTCCTCTCCCACCGATGCCTCCTGCACTGCTGTAAGAGTTCAGGGAGAGCTGTTCTGTGCCATGGGATGCTCTTCCCGAGGCTGCAAAGAGCCCTGAGTGAGCGGAAGGTGATGGAGCTGGGGGAAACTCACAGCTCCAACCCAGATCCAGCTCGAGTTTTCAATACCATTTAGGACAGGTGGGAGTTTATTATCAGGTATGTTAACTCAAAAAGTAATATTGCAGGGGGCTGGTCTATACCACGTGGCTTTAAAATAATTATGCTGTGTGGCTCCCAGGCTGGGAATTTTGTGTGGATGTGCTTCAGTTTAAATATCTTCAAGAAGCTGTTGGGGTGGAAAACAAATGCCAGGAGGAAATGTGTGCCGAGTTGGAGAGCCTGTCTGCATCCTACCCCACGCTGCCTTCATAAGAGCCCCCGTGCTGGGGCAGAGACCCATGCACAGACATCATACTGCAGAGAACCCTTTGCTAGCTAGAAAGCAAATTGCTCTTTCTCTAAAGTTTTCCAGGAAAACTATTACTTGGAAAAGGAATTTGAGTGTTTGGGTCTTTTCTTTTTTTTTTTTTTTTTTGCTTCAAAACACGGTCTGGGGAAGGGGATAAACTTCAGAAGTTTCCTGCAGGGCAAAAAAAAACATTTCAGAGGATTTGGAGAAAATCCTGGTCCTCGCCTCAGTCCCCTTGCACGATTTTGTTCTGCACACCCAATTTCTCCATTTCTCTGCTTCCCAGGCATGATTCAGGGATGTAAATGATACCGTTTCCCATCCTCATTATTTCTGGTTACTGGAGACAAGAACTTACTCAGGAGAAAGAAATCTGTAAGCTGTTTACAGTGCCTGTCAAAACAGGGCCTCATACGCTATTGTAATGTAAACTACTGTAAGAGTTCATAAAATATTATTTATAATTTAGTACAAGTAATAAAAAGTAATATTTATAGCATTTTAATGTTGAGAGCTTCCCGTTGGTGCTTTATCCACCCCTGAAAAAGCATCTATAATCTAATTTTTGTGGTGGATGGAAATTACAGTCAGGTACAGCTGGGATTTCCAGACCGTGTTCCCTACAGCCAGAGGTTTTTCTTCTCCAAATCTGAGTGCTGCGGGACACCACACACCCAGCAAAGATCAGACCCCTGTGAGCAGCTCCGCAGCGGTTTCAGACATCTTCCCATCTCTGGAGCATCCCAGGAGAGGAGCAGCCACCCCTTTGGCTCTGGCCATTCTTTACAGATGCTTGCATTATATCCTTTGCTACGTTCCTTGTGCGCTGGTGACGCTATTTGCCTTTGCAAGGCAAATTTCAGCAACCCAAGCAGAGCTGGGGGTGCGATAAAACACGACCCTGTGGTGTCAGCACTGAACCCGCCAGCGCCAATAACCCACTTTTGATCCCAAAACCTGGGCGGCACATCTGGGTACCAAACTCTCCACCACTACAGTCCAGTGATTCCCATTTCCATACAGCTCCCGAGGCTGCCACCATATTTTTGCAGTGAAGCGGGATGGATTTTAGCAAATCCTGCCCCGAAATCCAGCTTCGAGGACTTGCAGAAGGCGCCGCGGCGGGTGCAGTGGGAGGCCCCGGGATTAATCTGCAGCCGGGCAAAGCCCTCTGCGAGGCGGATTAGTTAGGTCAGCAATTAAACGTTGGCGCTTACGCTGCCAGCAGCGCGCAGGAAAAACCCGGCGCTCAAGGACAAAATGCAGTTCCTCCTTAAAGGCTGTGGCCGCTCCAAAATGCTGCATCTATCAGCTGGGAGTGTTTCTGGGATCATAAACAAGCCGGCTGTGTCTCGGCTGGCTAAATATAGCGCAGCCTGGGTTGCCTTCACACTGCTTGTGCCATCTGAATTACTGGGTACGCTGATTTTTTTAAATTTTTTTTTCTCAGGGAAGGCTATGACTAAGAGAAATCCACGATTGAAGGGATATCAGAAGATGGAGGCTCTAGTCCAAATACAGAAGTTGAATAAAGTCTGTAGTTCGCAGACCTGTGGGCCTATCCAAAATATTCCTTGCCGTCCTCCTCCTCCTCCTCCCTCTCCTCCTCCTCTTCTCCTTGGCAGTATCCAGAACAAGACTATAGTAATGACAGCCACAAATACATCAGCGAGACATTAAATATGTCCTGATTTAAAGTTGCAGGGCTCCCGAGGTGATGCCAAGGGGGATAAACACCTACGTGAAGCAGCAGTGCTGTGGGGAGCAGACAGCCCTGACGGCTGCCCCGTCCCTGCTCTCCCCTCCCAGAGCACCCAGCTGGGGCTGTCTCAGCAAGACCAAAGCAAAGGCAAGGATGTATGCATTTAGCTATATATCTTTTTTTTTTTTTTCTTTTCTGGCCTGAAGTAGGGTTTTTAAAGGGAATGCAGCTCTCTGTTTGCCTCAGCATAATAAAATGGGGGGTGGGGGTGGGTTGAAGGTCAGCTTCACGGTGGATGCGCTGCAAAAGGCTGGATACCACTATTTCATAGCAGCATTTATGTACTCACAAATACACCTAATTACACTTCCTGCAGGAAGTATAGCTGTGTTCAGATATAAGCTACAATTATTATTTTAAGCCTGAAAATCGTTTCATTTTTCTTCATTGAGGGTAATATGCCCAAATGGCTTTCACAGTCCTAAAATGCACAAACACCTATTTTAGGGTGCAAGAAAAGATGCTCATGTTCTGCATGGAGTTACTGAGGTATCCAGAGCAGGAGGCAGCTGGAGATTATTAAATGCTATATGCCCAGGTATACATAGCTGAATTTCAGCACCCTAACTTGCCATCAGACAGCAATATGTGCTACCCTGCCAAGAGAAGCAGTTTTCAGTGCAATACCTTCCCTCAAACCTATTATATAACAAGGCTCTACAGCAGGATTTTTTTTCGCTTTACCCTGAGCTGCAGGATCTGAGCGCGCCTTCCCAATGATTACTCAGCACAAATTTGCCATAAACAACATCCCTTATTTGATCGTGCACCGTCTTGTTCTTCTTCCATCACACCCCGCTCGTGGCTAAGCCTTCCTTACCTTTCTTTTCAGATGCTGGCATCCTCCTCTCCCGGCTCCTGCGGCAGAGCGACAGGGAGCCCAGCTGCGCTCCCACACACCGGCTTTCCGCTCGTCATTCGGCGGCAGTCCCGGGTCACGGGGCGACGGCCATGGGCTGGGGCACTGCTGCCTGGGAACTGCACGCTGGGTTATATTTGGGATTACAGAGACTCAGGAAAGGATGAGGATGGAGACAGACATATCACATCTTCTAAAATGTGGCATGGAGTGGGATCTGGAGTCTGCAGGTCTGATCCATCAAGTGCAAACCTAAGCAATCTTTTTTCTTTTTTCTTTTTTTTTATCTTCCCCTGATTTTTTGCTTTTTGGAGAAGGTTAAAACCTTTGGACGTGTCAAAGCTTTGCAGAGCCAGGAATGGGGCAGCGTGCTGCTCGAGACACACCTGGGGCACTTCCCTGGGTACCCAGGAAGGTTAGCACTAGCTGATGCTATAAACACGCTATTAATTGCCCCCAAGTCTTTGTCCCAGTGTAACTACAGATGTGATGGGCTTATGAGCTATCAGTGCCATTTCTTCTAAGCAGTCATCGGTAATTCCGGTTAGCTTCCTCGGGTATCCCCCGTCCCAACCGTATCGGAGCATCCCAGAAGCTTTAATCTCGCTGCACAACGCCCAGGGGAAGCAAAGCAGCATAATGACTGATGGGGAAGCAACAGAGGAGTTCAAGGCACAGGTCCCCAGGGGCAGATATGCCAAAGGACAAGTTAAAATAACAGGGCTGTAAATAAGCAGCGTGGTGTGCAGAAAGCAAATAAAGAGGGATCGATATTGCGCAATATATACAAATATAAGATGAAGGTTGGAATTTTAATGCTTTCAGTGGTTGTTCTGAAATTCAAAGAAATATTTAGCAGCCCTGCACACAGGGACTCACAGGCTGCTTTGCAGGTGCCGAGGAGGTTTGTTTGCATCCCCCGGCTGTGCCAGGTTTGGGTGCGTGTCCCCTGCAGCTGGGGAGAAGCCCCCCCCGGTTGGGGTGGCCAGAGGCAGCCCAGTGCATGCTGCGGGTCAGGCTGTAGGGACGGGGACACTGACCCTTGTGCCACCCCAGCTCCCCTGGGGAAAGGCAAGGCTTTGGTCTCAGCTTGATTTTGGCCCTCCTCACATATTCCTCTAATTTTTTACCTCCAAACTTTTGGGTTTAGACCAACTTCACTTTCTAGATTACGTAGCTCTTTTTCCTCTTTGTATTTATCTGCCCTTGCGCCCTCAGACTGGGTTGCATGGAGGCAATGCATCCCTTCTCCACCTCCGCATTGTCACAATCCTGAATGCCAGCATCACCCACACCCCTCGTGCTGGGTTCGGCTTCTTTGGCCATGGATGCCAAGGCCCACCCTCGGCCCTGCCTCTGCTTGCTTACCTCCTGGGCAGTGGTTTCGCTGCTTATCACCCTTTCTTTTTATTTCTCCTAATTAATTTCTGAGTCTCTGCTTACTCCAAACAGGGGACCGAGGGCCCCGAGCTGCTATTTGGGAATTAAAGAAAAAAGCAAAAAACAATTGGATCTGCAAGCCGGTAGCAATGGGCAGAGGCACTTCAGCTTATGGCTTTTAATTTCCTCTACCAAAATACATGTGACGGATGACACGGAGCACAGGCAATAGCTAAAGCCTTGCTATGCCTAATGCTCTCCATTACTTTTATTGGGGGAAATTAAATAGGAAAATAAAACCTACCTTATGTGCAACAAGGATGGGAGGGCAGGAGCAACCAGCTTCATCTGCACTGTCAGAACTGGCTTTTTAATCAATATTTTGGATTATATCAAATAAAGAAGTTGGCTATAAGACAGGACCCAAACAGCAGTATTCCACCCAAGCCCAAAACCTGGGGGACACCCTTTACTGACAGATTTTCTCCTGTGTTCAAGCAGATATGCTCTGATTCTTCTTCTTCCCTTTCTCCTCCTTCTGACCTCCTACAAAGAAAGCCCAGGTCAAAAATGACCTGCTACCTGCAGGCATATCCTGCAGCCTTGGTGCAGGGCAAGGGCTTGTGCAGAGCCCAGCTTTCAGCTTCGGCGGAGATCAGTTATAACTCGCACACAGATGCTGCCAGCACAGGGATAAGCAGGAGAAAAATTTTATTTACATCTTTTGAGGTGTAACACAGCTGCAGCAATTCACCGGGAAGAAACTCCAGGAAGAAAACTCGGTGTGACGTGCCAGCAGTGCCCCGCGTGTGGGGAGACCCTCCTCCCAACACACAGTATCTTGGGTCGGTACAAAATTGCTGTTGCTTTAGAAAAGGTGTGAGATTCACAGTAAAGTACCAAAGGGGAGCATGGTGGTGAGGAAAGGCAAGGGACATGTGTCGCTCTGGGACCTCATCCCTGCTGGTATTTAGTCTATGAATACGCACCGTACAGCAACTCTTGTAGAAAAAAAAATCTATCCCGAGGGCTTGATGCATGCACAGTCGCGGGATTTCTACATGTCCTATAGGACTCAAAGCCTTTAAAAGAAGCGCTTGGGTAGCTCTCCTGGGGCAAAGACCTCTGCAAGCCCTGTCCTGCTGCTGGGTGCTGCATGGGGCAAGCCCCTCTGCAGAAGGCATTTTGCAGCAGGGAAGGATGAGACACAAGAGCTAGGCAAGGGAAAGCAAGGAGCAGCCCCCCTGCCCGGCACTCAGCCCCAGCAGAGCTGCCTGCTGCGGCCAGGCTGCTTTTATAGCCTAAAAAACCCCACCCCCATCATCTCCTCCCCTCCTGCCCAAGACTGTTAGAAAGAAACAGCATACGCATTTTGGCTATTTCTAGATTTGTGTTTAAAAACAGCCCAGACCTTTGTCCGAGGGTCATGGGAAAATCTGAAGATTTTCTTAAATAGGATTTCATTGCAGGGTGGAAGATTTGTGTCCTCCCAGCCCAGGAGTTCCAGGAGGGGTGGAAAGACCCCCAGGGACAGCAGTGAAACCCAACGATCCCTCTGCTCCCACCCAGGGAATTCCCACCCAGAGTGGGATGCGGAGCCCTCCACTGCTGCCGCTGCAGGCAAGCGATGGAGCAGGTGGCAGCACTTGGGCAGACATCTCGCTCAGCAGATGCCCTACAGCTTCTGGCTCTGTTACCAGGGGAGTGCCAGGGCAAAGCTGCCTCCGATGGGGAGAGCAAATACCAGGGGCTGCCCTGATAGCATGAGGATGCAGGTGGCTCAGCAGGGATCAAAGATGCCTGGGCATATGCTGAAGTTTCACAAGCGGAGCCTGTGCATCCCTAAAAAAAAGCAGTCAGCTCCTCCTCCCCTGCCGCAGGGCCACTCTCCAAGCAAAAATAAAACCAGCAACATTTCAGCAACAGAAACTTGCCCAGGCTGCTCTAATGAATCAAAGGGGTGCCGGGGAGTGACAGCTTTTCTGCCTCCCTGCTGAGCTACCCATGGCAGACTGCAGCACGCTCTGCAAATGCAAGCAGTTTTGTGCAGAGTTCCCAAAAGTCAATGCTAAAATTCAGCGCTTTTTTTTTAAACCTTTAAAAATACACATCTTGCTTTTTTTTCTTAAATATATAGTCTATAAAATAAGGCAACTCAAGGAGACAGAAAGCATGTCCCCATTGCTCAGGTACTGCATCCTGCCACCAAAGAGGGTTACAGTACTTCCAGTTGAGAAAAACCACTCCACCCAGCTGCAAAGCTCCTGCATGCAAGAAGAGGAGCGACACACTCAGTTGATGCTGTAAACCTCGGGGAAACACCTAGGCACAGCCCTCGGCAGCCCCTGCACATGTCCCGAGGAAGGGAAGGCTCTCATCTCTCTGGGGGTTTGTGGGTGGGGAAGCTGGTTCTGCCAGGGATGCTGTAGCCACAGTGGAAACCGCTTAGGGAAGGACCCCCCCATCTCAAGGGGACCTCAGGGACAAAGGCAGCACAGAAGATGGAATGACTTGATTTCTCCCCAGAACTGAAGCACACATTAAAATACATCTTTGGGAGAAACTCTCACAACATGACTGTATCTTGTAGTATTAAAAGCTATAAACAAGGTAAGCACAAAGGAGTGCAACTCATCCCCAGCACAGATCCTGCTCAGTGTCACAGCATCTCATGAAAACTAGACTGTACAGCAGCTTTTTATAACAGGGGTTTCATGGCTCTCTATGGAAGAAGCACGAATACGTGTTTTACCTCCAATGTTTTCCCTCTTTTATGTGTATTAATGCTGGAAATGTGATCTTCACATTTCTGAGCTTTGTAGTGTACACATTTTCCATGCTGCTCACCAATTCCCACTGGGCTAAGTCTTGCTTTTTAGAGCTTTCCTTTTCTGAGAAATAAATTTAATGTAATTTAATTTTTAAAAACCCCAGCCTAGAGAGTAGTCTGCAGTAAACAGTACTGTGGAGCTACAGGATAGCACGCTGTAGGCTCAGAGACTGGGGTTTGCATGGGGGTGGCAAGAATATCATGGCAAGCTGTGTAAACCTGGTATGATCATTACCCAGGTTTGCATCACTGATCTGTGTGTGTACTTGGACCATAGGCAGGAATACTTTATAGCCTCAAAAGAGGAAAAAAACCCCTTATTCTAGCAAACTTGACCTTATAAGCAAAGACCTTTTCACCCTGATACTGGCTATAACTGTGTATCCAGCAATGTCACCCAGTACACCCAGGGAATGGACTTTAGGTACCACGTGATCACCTAATCTGAGCACAGCCCCAGCACTGCGCAGAGAAACCAAATCCATGATCAAATTAACTTTTGGTCCTTGGCGCAAGCTGTTTAGTTCTCCTCGTCTGAGAGGATGGGTGGGATCTTGCTGGAAAGCAGGGTATACACGTACGGCCAGATCTTGTTGGTCTCTGTCCCCGAGAAGGAGTGAAGGATGCCCCTGCTCCTGGAAGAGAGATGGGAGGAGAAGTCAGCACCAGCCTTTCCTGAGGACAGAGGTATTTGCAGTCAGGTTAGCTGTTGGCAAGGGACAGCCTGGCCAGGCTGGAAGCTCACCGATGGCTTTTTGAGCAAGACGAGGGGGGTAAAGGGGATGAGCAGTGGATGCTCCCATCCGCAGCACTCGCTGGGAGGAGTCCAGCTGTACCCGCAAGTGGATGAGCCAAACCCAGATAAACACAAATAATGATGTTACCCAGAAGAACAGCTCACCTCTGTCCCCCTAAAGACTGCTTGCTCTCTGAAGAACTGCACAGATGTAAATCAGCAGGATTTATTCATGTGCCTAAACAAGTGGGAAATTCAGAGCCCAAATTCTCCCCCTTCCCTGGCAAAGGTTCTTTTGGCCCCCCATGGACCACTTCTGCTTTTAAAAATGCTCCTGGGCACTCACTCCCTTTCAGCAGCGGGTTGCCACATCTATTCCCAACTCAGTCAGGGGATGACTGCCCCAAACTACCAGGAGCACAGAAGTGACAAGCCCTGAAAAATGTCTTTGCTCACAGCGGACCCATCCGAGCCAGTCCCGGGGTCTTGCCCTTCTCCTGCCCTCTTGCCAGTTGCCCCCCAGTTTACCTAAATGCCTTGGGACTCTGGACTGATTTTTTGCAGGGTGACTGCACAGCATGTACCACCCTAGATCTGCACAGCACAGGAAGGAGGGGTTTGTTGGAAGCAGGCTAGAAAGCAGCTCGTGGGTGCATGCAGGAGGGGAGCTGCTCTCTGCAATATCACTGTCCCTACCCACCTGCAGACCCTCGGCTCACTCAGTGGTGGCTCTGTGTGCACAGGGCAGGGTCTGAAGCATCTCAGAGCTTCCTGTGCTGCAGGACAGTCACCCAAATGGAAGCTAAAACTCGTAACTGGTTGAGTTTCATAGTGCTGACGGGCAACACCTCTGCTAAGTAAATAGGCTTCCCTTGCCCTGTGCAGCAGAGCTGGGGAGCAGAAGCGATTTGCAAATACCTTCTGCTGCAGCCAAAAAATCCCTCCCTCCGCATCACTAGCACTGGCAAAGCCCTTTGTGGAGTCCAACAAGACACACCAGAGCTGTGAATTTCTTTACATCAGCCTCCTCGCTTCAAACAGGGCCCAGGCTTGGCTGCAATGAAAGGCTGGGCTTTGTGCCGCTGAGCACAGCAATCTGCCCCCCAAAATCTACTGGGGGCCACGCCAGGGCTCCTCAGGCTGTCAAATGGGGGCATGGGAACTGGCCGGTGGAAAGAGTACTCGTGCCTGTTTTTATGGGCACGCCATGATTTATTTGCGTGGTCCAACTCACTTGTACAACTCTATTACTGGCTTTGCAGCATCTTTGTATTTTCTGAGCCTGGCAGCAACAGCCTCGGGTTTGTCATCCTCGCGCTGGACCAGTGGCTCGCCCGTCAGGTCATCGATGCCCTGCAGGAATGCAAATGCCATCAAGGGGATGCAGCCACCGACCCCACTGCCCACGCTGCAGCTCCCCACCATGCAACCGCTGCCAAATGTCTCGTCCTGCTTCACGTCAGTCGAGCATCCTCGGACGGCATTTAACATAAATCCTGTCTTCCTAATTAACATTTACCACAACTCCTTCAGGCTGGCTCCCAAGGGCAAAGCCCTCCAGTGCTCAGTGATTACTACCTGGGATTTCTTCCCCAATGTTTTTTTATGATCTCTGCTCACGCAGAGAAAGGCTTCTCTGATCTTTTCCTTCGGTGAATTGCTTCCAGCCGCCACCACCGTGATGCTACGGGCTCTGACCTGAACATGGGGGGGGTTGAAGTCCATGTTGTACACCCTTCCACTGGCCAGGTGGACCCAGCGGGCGCTCAGGCGATCCTTCAGCGTCTCAAAGGGTATGTTCAAGCTGATCACCAGGTCCAGGTCACAGATCCTGTCCAGCGCCTCAGCTTGCCCCAGCGTCCGAGGGAAACCTGTGCAGGCACCGCAACAGAAAGGGGCTGTCATGAGAGGCAGGAAAGCAGTAGTGATGGAGATAAAACCATCTGCCCTGCAGTGCCAGAGCTGCAAACCCACCGTGGCTCCTTGCTATAGCATAAGCAGTGTGAAAGGCAGCCATCCACCATATGGCCACAATAAAAAATAGCTCCTACAGCACCAGCTCCCGAAATACAACACACGGGTTGCCGCGGGCTCATTTTTTCCTGCAAAGTTGTGTCTGGTGCAGGGCTGGAGGCAAGTAAGAGGGCACAAGCAACAACAAAACAGGGATAAATGCTGGAATTACAAAGAAAAACCTGAAGGAAACAAAACGCTGTGCACAGATGAGTAACATGCTACTGGTTCACATGGAGGACATCAAGGATACTGCAATAAAATGCAGCCTACAGCCATCACTCAGCTCTCTGAAACCCCCATCCTCCGAAGGTACCAGGTGGTACCTTTTGTTCGGAAAAGCCAGTGAGCGGGTAGGAGCATCTGCTCTTGCCACCAGACTGCAACTAGGGGTGACTCAGAGCCAGTCCCCTCTCCAGTTTTCTCTGCTGACAACACCCTTTTTTCCTTTTTCTTACACATGTAAAACCTTCCGAGACCTCCCAGGCTTTTTCCAAGCAGAGTATTATTAGCCACGAGCTTGTCAGGACATCAGCACAGGGAATGAATCGGCCATTATGAGAAAGAATACATTTAGTCTGTCTTACCAATTAAAGTCAGTCCATTATTTATGTTATCAAATGGACCACTTGAAATAAATACACTCCTTGTCACAGTACTGCTGGAGGGGGGCTCTGACTGTAGCCACCGCTCACACCCCCAAGCAGATGAATTCCTCCAAAATCAGGAGGAACATCACAGCGCAGGGCTGCCAGCATCGCTGTTGCCTGCATTCAGATTTTAGCTTCGGCAGCAGCCTGTCCCTCAACCATCTTTGTATAAGCGGAGGTCAGTGCACAAAGCAGGCGGCTCCCAAAATCCTCTTTACCAGCCCACAGCCAGAATTGCTTCACCCTTGCAGCACCCTCAGCAGGACCTCCGGATGCAAAGCTGTGACGGAACAGGAGCTGGTCCCTGACCCGGGCTACGGGGGGTCATACCATAATAAATCAACATCCCAAGCTGCAAGAACCCAGATCTGAGCGTGTCAATGCAAACCCCCATCAATGTGTTGAAAGGCCAGAGTTTTAATACAACGAAATATGTACTTGTTTACGCAGCACCTGATGCTGTAATATTTGTTAATCGCCATGTTCCCTGATGAATTAATTGGCATTGTTTTAAGAATAATGAAATGTTAATAGTGAGGACTCACTGGCATCTTCAAGGCAGCCTGAACCTACAGGGCTTGAGGTCTCTGACATCCACCCTGTGAGCCCAGTGAGGAGTGCTGCCGGACACGCCCAGTGCCAACGGTGCCAGATCCCCAGTGCCCGCTGGGGTGAGAAGAGCTCGGCTGGACCCCAAGCCCCAGCACAAGCCACTCCTCCTCTGCGGCCACTATGTGGGGAAGAAGCCAGGCTCTACCAGCCCTCCAGTCCATTTTTAGTTGTAAACTATTTTGTATTTTCTCTGTCAGGAGCCTGAGAGCTCTCCGAAAGCCCACGTCCATGATAAATTGACTGGCTCAGTCTTATTTACATATTCACTGACTCTTTCAAAGAGCTTCAGCAGATTGGCAAGGGAGGGTTTCTCTCCCTATGACAGCCACAGCTGCTTGTCCCCATATGTCACACTTGCCTGTGCCCAACACCACCGGGTAAGTGCGACCTGCTATGCCCTGCCCCATCCCCTAACCAAGCCCCAAAGCAGTTTCTGGACCTGCTATCGGCACTTGCCAGCTCCTAGGCCACTGGTAGTGATGCACCCCTGCTGCTGGCATGCAGCTTCACCGCTGAGGGCTGCAGGAGCGAACCCTCTGCTGCTCCTCTCACCGCTCGCCTTGCCAGTTTGCTCTCAGTGTCTTCTCCACCGGCACCTCAGGTGGCTTTCCGGCTCGGGATGAGTAGCTCCTTCACACACATATGGAGGTGGTACGAGGTTTTTCTTGGCTTGCCTCCAGCCCCACTCTGCTCGTTGGTTCCACTTTATGAAACACCCATCTCCTTTCCCTGCCTCTCCCTTTCCTGGACACATGCCAAGGGCTAAGCTGGACATGCACGTGCTGCCGCTTAGGGCAGAGGGAAGAAACACCCGCAGGCAGATGTCTCTGCCTGCAGGTCAGCTCCTGCCTCTCCTCCCACAACCAGCAAAGGCACCTTCTGGTTTTTCTCTCTCCCGGTGCTGCCAAACCATTAGCAGCAAATTAATGTTTGAAAGGGGGCTGGGATTTTCCCTTCCACAGGGGATGCCGGCAGTGCACTCACCATCGAGCAGCCAGTGCTGCTCTCGTCGCTTCTCCAGCTCTGTCATCATCATGTGTGTGATGACGTGGTCTGGCACCAGAAGGCCTCGCTCAAGGTACTGCTTTGCCAAGACGCCAACTTCTGTTTGAGAGAAGGGGAAAAAAAAAAAAAGCATGACCTTTCAGCTTAAAAAATATCACACCCCCTCAAATCCTGCCTGTCCTCCCGAACTGCTCATCCAGGAGCTTTTCGGCAGCATCCCTCTGCTCATAGCTGCTGCTCCTGATAGCTGGGGACCATGTGGTCCTTTTGGTGTGGTAGAAATGGAAGTGCCTGAAATACCCAAGAGCAGGAACACAGCGAGCACCAGCCAAGCCCTGAGCCCTGCCAGCCAGCTGACGGTGGTGAGGGCACCGGCACCATCCTTGCCACACCGGATGCTACACACAGAGCTCCTTTGGTTTTGAAGACAGCACTGGTGTGGTTACAGATGACACTGGCACGGATATTGAATGTCCTGAAGACACTGAGCCAGCTGCAAGGGATGCCACCAACCTCCGCACACCTCTGACAGCAGGAGGACTGTCCCATCCTGGACTGCAGGTCTGGCCAACATTCAGCTGCCTGGCTCGCTGCCTGCTTTAAAGCAATGTTAGTGCCAGTCATAGGATGTTAATAACGCCTATTCCTACATGCACTGAGCCACAGCTGCAAATTCTGGTGCCTCAGAAAAGTTTCCAGTAAAGCTATGAGGACAAATGATGCATTTAAGCAATGCTTGCAGATCTGGCAGCATTTGGCTCATAGGCACAAAGTTTCCACGTACGACCATCATCAGGAAAAGCTGGCGTCATCATTTTTAAACAATCTGAAGAGTGCAAATTCACAATTTCATGTGCAAAACATGGCAGTAACCAGGCATCACCATCGAGCTCATGCGAAACCCAAACCTCAAAGCGTTTGTTAAATCACTGCTGAAAGCAGAAGACAGCTTCCCATCCCAACCAAGGGCTTTAAAAGACTTCAGAGCCTCAACGTAAGATATGCTCAGATAAGAAAATTATTTCCAAGATCAAATCCTTGAGAATGTAATTGCGGTGCAACTGTAAGGTAAATATACCTTACCAGGCTCCTGCCTGGCTCTCCCCCACATCACTCAGCTGGAGCCAGCAGCGCTGGAGGAGAAGCCCGCAGTGGGTTCTGCCCAGGTAATGCTGTGTCTGGATCCACCTTCACAGCAGGCTGGTATCACCTGGGCAGCCACTGCCAGCAGCCAATGTAATAAGTGTTTATTTTGCTTATATTTTTATTGCAGCTGGAGTAAAGCAGATGTTACTTCAAGGAGAGATGCAATAAATTCAGTTGCTTCTTACATGGCAGTTTGCCTGTGATTTTCTTTTAGCCACTCGGAGACACAAAGGAACTATTTGGAAAATGCAACTATTCTTTGCCACCATGTGTGACAAGTCCTGATCCTGCCACCAGAAGAGGTCTGGCCTCTTTCCTCTTGGACCAGGACCCAATCAACATCTCTTCTACTCTCTTCCCGCAGCAGCTGAAATAGCATCCGTCACCAGAAATGAACAATTTTGCAATCAATTTTTGCAAGATTTCTGGTGAGGACAGCACAGTTTAGCCCTCCCAAAGCATGAATCCTCTCTAAAAGAAGCCATGGGATCCTGCATTTGGAGGCAGGCTCTGGTTGTCTGGACTGCAGCAAGATGTCAAAGCAGGCAGGCATGTGCACATGGCTGTGGGCTGAATTCCTGAGCTGCAAAAGGGTTTTTTTGCAAGATAAGCAGTTCCTGGAGAGAGTTCATCTGATCTAATGGGGGAACCTGATGCTGCCTGCATGGATCCACCCAGGAACGTGGGGCCGGGGCACGTGCAGGAAATCTTGCAGGCTCCTGAAACGATCTGCAGAGGATGCCTGGCAGGAAAGTGGGGCAGGTCAGGGCTGCCAGCGCAGCCACGCTCTTGGGTTGGAAACCTGCTTCCAAAACAGGGCAGGCAACAGGCGCTGACTCACCGGCCTGCGGGGCTGAGTCACCACAAGGGACAGGGTCTGTGTCCCCCTCCCTTCACTCCTTAACGTCATTTCAGTTCACCTCGCTGAGCAGCTCTTTGCTCAGAGCCACGGTGGCTGCCAGGCACAGCAAGCAGAAAATACCTTTTTTTGATGACAAGTTTTTTGTTGCTGCCCATACGTCACCAGTGCTGCTGGCAGCTCTCCTGCTTGGGAAAGCAAAGGACACGGGGATGGAAAGAATACATGATGTCTTATGCAACCAGCATGGAGACCTGCTAGGGCATAAATATTATAGTATCCACCTACATTTTTTAATATTTATTCACATGGTCTGCACATTGCCACTGGCTTGCAGGGAACTCACTGGCAGGGCTGAGCTGCTCCTAGGGCAGAGCCTGGTGGCCACGGAGGCTGGAGCTGTAGCCGAAGGTCCCGCTGCCGCTCCGAGGAGGAGGGCTGCCCATCCAAGGGACCAGCTGCTGCTTGGTGGGGCTGCTGGAGCTGGGCCTGGTGCTACAAACCAAAAATACACCGAGCCGCAGTTGTGAAGTCTGGAAATACAGTGGAGGCCCACAGCTAGGCATCACAGAGGCTGCAGTTTTCCCATGCCCCCAATACGGGTGGATGGCTCTCCACTGCTCCGCAATGGACAACTCCTGCTGCCAGGGATGCTGCTCCTCTGTGCCCCCCATGCGTGCCGGGGGGATGCACCAGCATGAGGGATGTGCTCTGGCACAGGGGGGCATGCACCAGCATGGGGGGAATGCACTACCACGGGGGTCTATGCTCCAGTACAGGGTGCTGACTGCTTCTGGACAGCTACTGGAGCCCCTCCAGCCTCTCCCTCCTCCAAAGCACACACGGCACTGCCAAACCTCCTCTCGAAAAGGAAGAATGGGCATGTATTTTGCAGGAAGGACCTGCAGAGCTGGTTGATCCCCTAGACACCCGACACCAGGAACGCCCTGGAGCACATCATCCCTGCAGCACAGCCCTGCTCCCACGGGGTTTCTTCAAGGTGGCCTTTATCTCCAATTTTTACATTTGCTATCCCCTTCCCAGCCACACCAGCCATCAGCCCCAGGAGTCCAACCTGCTCCACGCAAGTCCCCCCCAAGTGCAGCACTCCCCGGCTGCAAGCCAAAGGGGAGCAGGATTTGGGCAGTCCTTCCCAAGCAGGGTGGAAGATCCTGGTCCCCCACATGCGGAGCTGTATTACACTGCACAACACCTCTGCAAGCACCAAAATCCCCATTGCTATGGCTGTGTGCAGAGAGAGGTTGCATGCATTGCTCTGCAGTTACTCCAGGTAGCAAGGGGCTCCTCAGCCGCTATTTCTGCTGCCTGAGCTGGGTTGGCAGTGCTGAGCTCTGTGCAAAACAGCCTCTTGACTCACAGGCTTAATCCCATTAATCTAATGACCGTGAGTTTAATCCACCCTTTAACGTATGGGATTTCAGACTCTCTGTGGCTTCCCCCACGTGAACCCGATCGCAGCCGTCCCTCCTTATCAAAGCAACACTGAGTTACAGCCCCCAGGGACGTCTCCCACCCCCAAGGCCACGAGCAACAAAACAGCCTCCCAGGACCAGGCAGGACAGGCTGGAGGAAAGGCTGTTCCCAAACATGGCACTTGGCAGCCTCCAGACCCTGCCAGATAGCCTCAGACTTTCTACCCTGCAGTGTGACCTTTTACATGATTTTTTTTCTTTTTTTTTATTTAGGCTACAGCAACGTAGTCCGGAGTTGACGGAGAGGAGAAACCCCAGATGGTTAATAGGGCACTGACCCCAGCTGCCCATGCACCAGTGCAGTTAAGCTGCAACAACCCCAGCTGGTTGGGGCCAGACATTATCCCAGTTTTGGGACCCTGGAACCTCTTTCCCGACACGGATGCTGCATCCACAACCCTCGCTCCCACCCCATCCCTGCTGGCAGGACATCCCTTTGGGGAGCTGGAGCCTGGTGCAGCTCCAAATTTGGGCCATGACCCACTGGCTGGATGGACAGCAGGGTCTGTCTGCTGGGGGAAACCACCGCGGCCAGAGCATTGCTGCTGCTCCCACGCATAAAGGTATAGCACTGACCCTATGGAAAACCAAAGGGCTGGCAGGTTGCATCTCCTGGGTTTAGCTTCGACAGGCTGGTGGGGAGGAAGACTGCTCAGCCATGCACAGCCCACAACCCCCCCTGGTATTTTGTTGTGCTCGCTTTGGTTGACGCTAACAAATGAAATCTGTGATGAGGAGGGGACAGGAGCCACTTCTGCCTTCAATGAAGCACATTAAAGGGAGCAGTGGGACAGATGCAAGACCCACATGTCTCTCAGGTGATGCAGACCCTCAGCCAAAGCCACTTGGAAAAGAAATTAAGTTGTATTGCAAATTGACAGCTGAGTCCTGGGATGCTGCCAACACCGGAGCTGCCAAGACCACCTGGGTACTGAGGCAAGTACTGGACAAGGAAATTACTCATCACCCTCCAGCACCCCTGCCTACCACCAAACCCACAGTTTCTAAGTCTTCCAAGATCTTAAAAAGGCCCTTTGCTACAGCAGAGCAGCCACTCACTAAGCAAGACACTAATTAACAGACAAATGTGTGGTAGCGGATGTACTTGTAGAGTTGCTGTAGCAAAAGTTCAAGCAATTTGGCTGCAGCCATGCATTCAGCCAATTCACTCGGCTGCAAAGTCAAGTCCTGGTTCCCCCAAGAGACACTGGTGGCGAGCCGGGCACGCTCTCTGTGTTGTGTGGCTCGGGCTTCCTCCGGTGGCTGGAGTCCTCCATGCCACCCAAGTTCAAACCCCACAGCAGCCACAGCTACTTCGTGTCTTGCAACAGCAAGCTGGAAAGTCACCTGTGCATTGACGCCTGCCTGCTGTCCTCAGACTGAGCTTACTCTAAAACCACTGGACTGGCGAATCCCTTTGGGATGACAATTCTGTAATGATTCCATTTGTATCAAAGGGCCCCAGCTCCCCTAAAATGCAAAGCCAGTGGCGCAGATGATAAACTTGGGAGGAGAGTCTACTTCCACCTAGTTTCCCCCAGAGCTGGCACACTGCAGCACTGTCGTGTAACAGCTTGTCCAAAGCAAACAGCCAAAAAAAATAGCAAATAAAAAAAAAAAAAAACACTGCAGCTTACTGAGAGCTGTAACCAGAGTCTGAGTCCAAGGTGGGATATGAACGCCATGCCAGCCATACCAAACTAAGGCTGATTTACTTCTGAGAAATTTTACCCAAGTTTCTCAGCGTTGTTTCCTTTGGGAAACTGAATTTACACAATGCGCTTTGGGAAACACCTTCAGCTAACTCTGTTCACAGCCCCTTGTTCCTTCTCCAGTGTCCCCAGAGAAACTCTACAGCAGGAGTATGAACTGAAATATACAGTTCGGGAAAGACACTTACTTAGAACTTGATCATGCAAGTTCCCGGGTGGGCACGCAATCTCACCGCACTGCCCCGCTCCCGCATGCTGCACCTGTTTACTTTTCACCCAGGCCTTTTGTCCTTCAGCCAAAGCAGTCATGGGGATTTTCCTAATTTTGAGACTCCCTCCAAAGGAAATATCACTATCCTTTTTATTTATAACAGGAAATCTTGATATTTTTAATGAGTGACCAGCGCAGGGTTGTGTGCAACGCCCTTGCTACAGCACACAGCTCTCCAAAACTTTACCCTCCCTTTTTTTTTCTCCCCCTTTATATTACCCTTCTAAAAAGGGAAAACACTTCTCAGTTCTCTTGGCTTGTTTTCTATCGATACTGTTTTACCGTTCCTCTGCCCGGTGAGTCAGCTTCCCCTCTGGGTCGGTCTTTCACACATTAGCAGAGCTGAGGAGGAACTGTTGGAAAAAGAAATATGCTGGGATTGCCTAATGGCAGCTGCAGAGGAGCCTGAGTGCAAGCTGGGGTGCAGCATGCCTGCTCCCAAGCCTCGCCAGGGCCGGGGAGCATCTCACCAGCTGACAGCCCTGCCTGGGACACACATGCAGCAAAGACCATCCATCAGTTCTCCAAAGGGCTTTGGACCTGGACGTCAAACATGGGACGGGCAGGAGCGGAGAGCTGCCACAACCAGGCCGTGCTGCTGCAGACAGGATCGCCCTGGCCGGGGGGCTGCCCGCTGCACTCTCTGCTGCAAGCCCTAAAAAGCTGGGTCCTGGTTTGGGAGGGGGGGTGTGTGTGTGACCTGTACAGGGTGGGTGCTGCCACCCACCCCTTTCGTCTCCTCACTTTCTGGAAGGGAGTTTCATAAGGAGAGGAGGACCCGCACCGGCACCCCGCAACACCTCACTGGCCTTGCTGCAGGGGCTGGCAGGGCACAGCACAGCACATCATGGCACCCGGCCACAGCACCCCGCGACCCACGGCAATTTTCCCAGCAGGGTTTCCTCGCTGGACCGATGCATGTTCCCAATCCATCCCTCGCACCGTGGGTGTTGCACAGGCACAGCATGCACCAGCATTTCAACCATCTGCCGTCCACCGCTTTCCAGTTTTTACCCCATTCCTGTACAGCCACCTGAGGCAGGATGAAGTTATTAATAACAGGCGACCTGCGTCCCTGGATGCTGCCATTAACCATTGGTGCACAAACAGGTGGGTTATTCATACTGGCTTCTCCAGAGCCGTACCCACCCGGTGCAGGGATTAAACTATTACGCACCCAGGGCTCCCTGCGGCATCAGACCCCACTTTTACAGGGCACCTCCGTAAGCTCAGGCTGGAGGGAGAAGGCGATGAATGAGCTGTGCCAACCCCGTGGAAAGAAAACATCCCGCTGTGTACCCGCGTGCGTATGTGTGTGTTCCCCCACCCCATCTCCATCCCATCCCATCCCCATCTCATCCCTATCGAAGACGCCCGGGGCTGGAGACCTCCGGTCCCCGCCGCCCCCCTCCACCCCAGCCCCGACGGGGCGGCCCCGCGGACACTCACCGCCGCCGCCGCCGAGGCTCTCCCGCAGGAATTGGCCGCTGGAGAGGTGCTGGAGCCCGAAACTACGGGCGATCTTCTCGCACATCGTCCCCTTACCCGAGCCGGGGGGTCCCAGCACCACCGCCCGCAAAAGCTTGGAGGCCATGACTGGCTATTGGGTCCCTAACGGGGCAGGACAACGCGTCAAACGGGCCCGGGGGGGGGGGGAATACCCTATTCTACTATTATGAGAGCTATTAACATATGTCAGTGAGTGAGACAGAAGACTGGGGTTACGAAGAATTCCTTCGAGAGCATAGATTTCCACTTTGAGGTCAGATCAGGCAAAAAATTCACATTATATCCTATGTTATGAAATAACACAAATATATATAACCTGTCACTACATTTGCAAAAGGAATCGTTCCCATTCATCTGATTTTTATTAAGTTTAATCACGTTTTAGTAATATGTGTTGGAATTATTATTCAATTCAATTTTATACTTTTGTTCACAAGCCAAATGAAAGAAGTGTAGAAGATAAATTGCACATAAACAGAAAAACTGAGAAAGGCTCCTGTTTGAATAGCAAGCTGAGAACAGATTTTTTTACAGCATAAGTAAAGATCAAAACATTTAATAGGGATAAACAAAAAGTAGCCTTCAGCATTAATCAGCCAGTCACATCCATCTGTACTTTTGGCATCAACCAAGTGAACCTAATTAAAAGGGAATATTGTCTTTGGACATTATTATCTTGTTTCATTTGCTTGCCAGCCGTCTCACTTAGCTGCCAAGTTCCCACTGATCTCCTTCCCAATCCATGCTCAACCATGCAGAAGCACATGGTGTGCCGTCCTGCACCACCCCTTGCCCTGGCACTCTGCAAAGGCTACGCTGCACAACCAAATCATGGAAACATCTGTTTCCATAACTGCTTATGCATTAGCTCAGGTAAAAGATACACAGCAGCAGCATTCATGGTTGCTTTTGTGAGACTCTCCATGAAGCTTCCAATTACAAATTTAACTTCTGTAGAGTGGAGGAGGGGCATTATTGGGATGTTCTTGTTTAGCCAGGGAGTATGCACAAGCTGCAATTTCACCAATACCAACAGTATCCTTTGCTACTGCAGGATAGAACAAGTTGATCCACTGTGATATACTATGCAGCATCCACCCCAGCACTATGAAAGTGTGCTATGAAAGGCAACAGGGGAAGGACCACCCATATTCTCTCTGTAGCTGAAAGAACTACCTCCCAAAAGACAAGCAGATACGCACTACAGTCAAAGAGTCTTCTCACCAAAGTTGTTTTTCATAACCTCCCTGCAATTCCTTGTAACTTGGCATTCACTGACCATACATAGACTCTATCAGAAAAAAATTAAGCGCACGATATTCACCAGCTGTGAAGAGGCCATAAAGAAGGCTTCTGACACCATACATACTACATGCCTGGCCTTTACAATAACCTCCTTGCAGCAGAAAGACCTGCAGAAGTAAACAAAATGGGTTCCTTCCTCCTTACATCCCTGTCCCAGGTTTGTACTCAGCCCTAGAACTTGGTAGACTCAGGAAAAAACACTTCATGAACACCTTTATAAATGAAAAAATCAGGCTTCCTGCTCCAGCAGAGCAGCACTGACACGTTGCAGATAAAGGCACAGCATCTTGGAAAATCAGTACTTTACAGAAACTGAAATAGGGAACTTTGTCCCCCAGAACTTAGTGGGTTCTTCTCAGGGGATGTGTCCCCACCTTCACATGAGAGACAGTTCATGTTATTGATGTGTAAATTGAACTTGTTTATGCTCCTATGCATAACTGTACATACAACAACCACACATAGCTCTCCTGGTAGGGTCGCCAATCCAACACCTTTCCTGTAGCTACAAGTACCTTACTTAATAGTTTAATTAAAGATTTCCTTGTGCTTTTTATTAACTGTTGCAGTAACAGATCAAATATCCCACAAGATGCTAGTTTCCAAGAGATCCGCAAAAAATATTGCCTTGAACCAGAGAGTGGTGACCTTGTGCAGGTCAGAAAACATCTAGAAGTACCAATTCCTAAACATGTTACAGTTCCACTCCTCCAAAACTCTTAGAAATCCTTCTAAAGGCCTACATTTTCTGTGAGAAAGCATCAAGAAAATAATAAGCAAGAAATCAAATGACAGAAATCAAGATGCATGACACTAATTTCCTGTTTAATGCCCTAATTTTTTATCTTTCATCAAGTTAGGACTTAAATTATTTGGAGAAAGAACTCTTCCTATGATGTATAATCTGAATACTACGAAAAATTACAAAAGCTTTATCACCACTTATTTAGTCGAATTTGTGACAAATTATCTGAAAGACACAGAAATTGTAAAGATATTTCTAGCTGGATGAGAGAGCTTTCTTTGTCCCACTTTTGTACTCATCTGTAGAGATCTCACCCAGGGAATATCATCAAAAGAAACTTCCCCAACCAGTAAGTTCAGGCCAACTCATGAAACCAGGCCGTAAGAGTGATTGGTCTAATAACACACTTTTCCCTCATCAGTTCCCTTTCACCAAATGTAGAAAAGAACCTCTTATGAATGGCAGCTGTGTGGAGAAGACAAGTGAACTTGGGGATACTCATTAATTTTCTTGAATGGCAGAGAACTCCAGAGAGGCTGCTCAGGCAATTCCTGACCCTTCTGCTAACCTGCATTTCCTGTGCAAGAGGCTAGTTTCTGAAAAACAGCTTAATGACCATCATTGAGCCTGCAGTGAATGATAATTAGCACTTAGGATACCTACTGATTCAGCTCTCTTTCTTTCAAAGAATAGTGACTTTTGCATCAAAGAACATTGCTGAGAGTTCAACTGTTTTACTTCCTGCTCTAACAGGGTTGGAAGTGTCACAGTGATAACAGATTTGAGGTAGTATCTTTAAAATATGCAGCTCAGAAAATAAACCAACCAACTCATCATCTCAGTTCCAAATAACAACCTGGAAAGAACCACAGAAGGCACTAAACTTCTTTCTTTCTTTAGGACAGATACCTTGCATTTAATTAACTTTCTAAATTTGAAATAGCAAGTAAAGCAGTAATATTTCAGTTTCATTCCCTTTCTTGTTTTCTCCATGTTTAAAGAACTCAGTACAGTATAACAAACTTCTCCTTGCCCATTATTACAGTGTGTATCAATATATCTAAGTGAATGATATTCACACAATCAGTTACATAGCTATCTCAAAGACTAAGATGTTTATTTCTGTATTGTCTCTTTTCAGAGAAAAGAGCAGAGGAAATTCAGGGAACAAACACTGGCTTATGCCAAGAAGGTGATTTACCTTTTGTCCATCTAGACAGTCTCTTTCCTGGACTTATTCCAGATATAAGTACATTCATGCTGAAGGTCCTATTGTGTGTGTTCAGTTCTGGTTCCTGCTCCTCATCTGGGATGTACCCAAGTGTTACCATTGCTTTGGTTGAGCCAAGTCACATACATTGTCACCTGGGCAATTTTTTTTCAACCCGGATTTCAAGCTATTGGTTGGCTGTTAAGTGTCCACATCAGTTCCCTACAGCAGACAGCACATTTGCATCTTGTCAGGCTAATAGGTCCCACCTTCCTCCACTGCACATCTACTGTAGTTAACTCCATGCCTACAGTAGGACAATACTACTGTCATGCATTGGCTTTACAAAAGATCCCTTAGCAGACTGTTATTACAGCAATGACAATTCTTCAGTGCCCAAAGTTAAACATACACTTCTTATGTGGGCAGGTGGAACACATAGTATGTCTGCTTCTTTCCTGCTGCTGCTGCTTGGGTGCTTCTAGCACTTAGCCACTAGCACAGAACACTCTGAATTGTTTAGCAGTGCTACTTCTAAGCAAGTACTAAAAATGCCCTTCAGTTGTGATGGTGATAACAGACCAGCATTTAAACATTTTTAAATGTTCAGCAAATAAGCAGGTAAAGGAAATCCACTATGCTATGGACAGAACAGTAACTACAGCATGTATGACTTCATTTTACCTGTACATTCAGATAAAGAAATACATCTGAATAGTATGCTGACCTGGATGCTGTTCATCAATGAGCTCAATGCACAGCAACTAGCAGTTGATTACCTTAGATGGTTCTCAATAAGACAAATGTTCAGTCTTGCCTCAAGTCTTGTTAATCTACTGCTGGAATTCATCATATGCTGAGATTACTAAACTCAAACATCTCTACTAATCGCCAACATAAACACAAGCAAAAGCCATAAAGGTTTCTACATACTACACAGCTGTGTTGTAGCAGCAAAACACAGTTGCAATCATTAGAAGTGCTTCATTGTCTACTCTTACTTAAATCACAGCAGAAAACATGCAAAACTAAGACTACCATAAAATCACATTTAACATCACGTGAATTTCAGGGATCTGGGTTTTAATTCTGTATTTGAAATTCTTAGAGCGGGAAGAAAACAAAAAACCCACCACAAATCAATCTCTTCAGCATGCACACTGTTTCAACTAAAATAAAAAATAAAAAAAAAAAGCTTAAGCTCCTCAAAATCCCCCCTCAATCAATATCACTTATGTGTATGAAAACATCAAGAACAAAACATCAAGCTACCAAAACACACCATATTAATTCAACCTGATAAATATGCATATAGCAAACTCATATTTTGCCTACAAGACTGTAACAAACTGGAAAGAAAAAGTCTACATGCTCATGGAATTTCCCTCATCAGTGAGAAATATATCACTGAAAAGTTTATAGCATTACCAATGTCTCACACTCCTGCCCAATCTATAGCCTCACACAGCTGCAAGACACTCCTCCAGGCTTCTGATAAATTATACAAAGCATATGAAAAACTAGTGACTGCCCTTACAAATTCATTTATGTTTCCATATAAGACTAATCTGTTGGAAGACCTTGAACAATTCACACTATGTAGCCACCATTTAATGAGGTCCAAAGATGAGCAAGTACTTTAAAAGTTAGTCACAGCACTCAATAAGCACTAATACAATCCTAGAAGGCTCAAGAGCTTATACTCGTTGAAACTTATGAAACTGCATTCAGTGACCTTTCACACTACCCTGAGCAGTACACCACTCCTCCACAAACAGGCACAAGTTTTAAATGGGATCTTCATCTAGCTGTGCTCAATATGAGTGTGGGACAATTAGTGACTTTATATAGTACATTCTCCTTAACACAGAACACACAACTGGGGGAAAAAGTCAACTCTCATTCAAGATTTCAGTCTGTATTTGTACAGCTGCTGGCACAAAAAAAAATAATAAAAAATCAGATGAATGTTCTCTTTCAGAAACAGCAGCATCAAACTGAAAGCTTTCAAAACAAGGGTTTACTACAGTCCTCTTAAGCACATAAAGCAGATGCCAGGTTATTTTTAGAGCTACTAACATTTGTTCTCTGCCTTAACTCCCACTCCAGAGAGAAAATGGGGGTGAAAGCAGTGTTTATTCTCTTATGATCCAGAATTCAGAGATCTATATGGAACTGTCCCAACAGTAATAAAGGTCTTCAATATGAATTTAATTTGACATTCTGAATTACTTGCAACTATATAAAGCACAAACCATCTTAATCTATTAAGAAGACTTCAGAGTTCTTTCTTCAGAATGTTAATAATGACACTATAAAGCTTTTGCTTCTTACATATAGCCACCCTTTACTCTTTTCCTGCCAAAAATAAACTGTTCTTTTGAATACTACTGTAGACCCTATCAAGCACTGCGGGTTGTACATGACACAATCACATGCCAGAGCACCTCCAGAAATCTGACAGAAATCATGTTGTCCAAGCAAACTAAACTGATCACAAATAATAGGGCATACAACCATCCTGATACCATTCAACTTTTGCATATAGCCATTTGAAAGGTTGGCAGTAGATTACTTTTTCAAAGAGAGGCAGGCACCGCTGCAGAAATCTGAATTCAGCTGCAGCTTAGCATTTTCTACATACTTACTCTGTTCTAAGCATCCTCTCATCAGAAATTAAAGAAAACACAACACAGACTCTCAACTAAGCCCATCTAAACTGTCCAAGAGGGTCTCAGACATGTTTTAAAGCTGTCAGCAATACCAGTACCAGCCAAAATGTAATTCCCAACTATTTGATATAATCATTCTACATATATAAGTGATTTGAAAGTCAATATTCTGCTGTGGCAGCAGTAAACTTCTTTAGCTTTACTATAAAATACTGCCAGAAGTAATTTGGTCATTGTGTTAAAGTTCCCAGCTGGTCTACAGACATTAGGGAGGAAAATCTAAATCCCAGGAAGAGATGAACGAGGGAGGGGGGTGCCTCTCTTGCTGCCTTTGACATGCTTGAATGACTGTCTTGGTGGAAAAATCCTATAGAATTTAAAACAAAGTTTTGCAAACGTACGGGCTTTGAGTTTTTTCATGGCTTTTTTTTCCTTCAGCCTTGCTAGAAATTTAACAGTTATACTCTGCTGTAGCCATCTAAGGGTAATTCAAACAGATCAATGAAGAAACAATTCATTCTGCTGTATTTTATAATAGGTTCTACATAACTGATTGCACACCTAGTTATTCTACCTTGGTAAACCAGTATGCTCTTCCTGTAAGAAAAACTACACTCCGTTAGTAAGTGTTACAACTCTACTTTTGACCTTTCTCTGTTTTGGAGCACCTTAAGCCAGGCAAATCCATTGACTTTTTCTTCTTTCAATAATTCTGTTTTCCATCAAAGTACTAGAATTACAGCAGCAAAGTTAATGAAGCTACCCACTCTGCACAGAATGTGACCCAGTATCATCACCAAGCAGAAATCCTGTCAGTCACCTACAAGCAGACAGAATGGTTTTCTTTCTAAAACATTTTGAGTTCTGCCTCGTCATATCCACAGATGGGTGGCTAGGAACCAAAGGTACAAACCTCCACATGACCAAGGCAGACAGAGAGAAACCTGCAGTACATTCAAATTTTAAAAGGATTAGCTCCAAGACAGATGACTACTTTTACACATATTTTTTTGAAATTTGTTCCTGGTATACCGCAACAGCACAGATCTAGACTTTGTTTGGTCTCAGCCATGCTGGTATTTTCAGTTCTAACATTTTTAAAGTCCTTGCCTTCATAAAATTGTGATTAGTTCTTAGCTTGGCACTATAAAACAGATACAATAACATGATACACTGAAAAACTTAGAAGTACTATTCTGTTATTAAGAGACATAAAATAACCCAGATGAACACAGAAACTTTTACCAATTTAGTTACACATACATAATTATAGCTATAATTTCACTGAAAAAAAGAAAATCCACATAGCCAGCCTGTAAATTTTCTCAAAGTAGAGGTTGGCTACAAATATTGGGGAGTGGTGTGCACATGCATAGCTATTTCTGTGCTCTACTCTTTAGGAGGCACTAACAACAAAACTACCTTAGGGTCCATCCACTTGTGCAGCCATTAATTTGGCAGCTACAGGAGGAGGATCAAACCACGGCTCAGAGACACACAGTACAAGGCAGTCTCACAAACTGAGCACTAGTGCTCTTTGGTGACTCCCACCAGCCATTTTAAAACAGAGAAGAACTACATAACGTTTGTCAGTCTCCAAGCAGTTTTATCAACAGGCATAAATAAAATACAAGAGTTACTAAAAAGGACAGCTCACAAGGTAAAGAAAATACAAACCATGATAGAGCAAGTTTAACTAACATCCAGTTTCCTTGTTACCTTGCACTGTAAGGAAGACTGATGCTGTGGTAGATCCACCCTCATTAGAAGCGATGCAGTTGTACTTGCCAGCATCTGTGAGCTTTACAGTCTTCACCTCTAAAGACAGGTTGCTCATCATCCTTATTCTCAGGGGCTCCTTAAGCCTCACATCCCTGCCATTTCTCTGCCAGGTGAGATTGTAACGCACTGTGCTTAAAGTTAGGCAGGTCAAGATGGCTCCTTCACCAGGGACAACTGTGACATTATTAGGAACCTGAATCACAGGTGGAGGCTCTGCATAGAAAGAACAAGAAACAAAATCATAAGAGAAAAAGATTTGGGAACCTTTGCCTCATTTGTGGATTCTTGACAAAAAACTTCAAGTACACTGTAGAGTTAAAAAAAAAGTAACATTGGTTTAACATTTAGTTTAATTTCACTTTGCTGAAGCCATGAAACAGAACCCAGGGCAGCATCTTCATTCCTGGATGCCAAGCTACCTGACAGGAGCTTACATCACAAGAACACACCTGATTTAGGTCAAAAATATCATATCACATAGGATGAAAGATCACATCATGTATAAGAGAGGATGTAGCGCTGTGTTCTTTGAGCTCATCTTATGCTGGGGAAAGCCAACAAGAGATCAGAGTCCCACAGCAACAGAAGGAAGAGACACGACCACCACCACATCTCAGTGTGATCTCTGACTAAGACATGACCACACATGGTGGAATCTGAGCAACCACTAGATTTTTACAGGCTTTATATGGAAAAAAAACCAACATGTTACTAGCAAGCTCTTCTTATAGCAACAATGAAACCAAGTCAACAGCTGCTCTAAGCATCATTATTAAGTTTTTTCCATCACGGTTTCTGTAACAGAATGTGGAAGGAGAGAGCATCTTTTCCCTTAAGTTTATCTGATCAAGGAACTTGTCAAATGAGATAAGGAAAAGGGGAGGTAATAACCAGAGTATACAGACACACAGACTTGACACATAAACAAAACCAGAGACAATGACAAGAAAAAAACTTCATCATGCTACCTGATGGGCTATCAAGAAGCCACAAGCATCATTTCAAAGTCAACCTAGACTTTCCAACTGATAAGGACAGAAACCTGAGTGTCCCACATATGGTGGGGGAAGTTGTCAAACTATGCAAGCTGATGAAGGAATATGCAGGGGAAGTGAATCAGAGAGGAGCAAAGGGGAAAGTAGGTAGAAAGGGACATAAAAGGGGCCTATTGCATTAAAACATGGCCAGTCTTGTCTTGACTGATCCCTGCACCTGATCACCACAGTCTCTTCTGTCTTCTTATTAAATCTTTTTTTAACTCTCTCTGTGTCATCTCACTCCTTAACCTGTCTCTGTGTGTCCTGCAAGGACTAAGTGACAGCTACTGAGGGGACTAGTGTGAGTGGACTGGGTGCTAGCCAGCTACTGTAGTCAGAGCAGGGGGTGTAGGCACCCCAGACATGTGGCGTCAGCTACGGGAGGGACAGGGGTCTTAGTATCAGCTACTGGAGCCAGTGAGGATCTCAGGCAATTCTGTACCTTCCCCAAACTGGTTGTGCAGGGGGTGAAGGGGTTGCAGTTTGTTGGTAAACTTCAAGCTGGAACAGCTGGCAAGAAGCAGGTAAGAGGGCCCAGGATCTGGCCAGGGATATCGGGGGGACAGAGAGGCCATGCTACTACTTAAGGGAGCTGTAAATGTGTGTGTAGCTCTAGAGAGCGGTGTGTATGTGCTCTCACTAGTGAGCTTCAATCCTTACCAGCCAGGGAGGAGGACAGGAGTTGGCTGTCCCATGCTTCATGCAAGTCCTACGTGTAGCTGCTGCCGAAGGCAACACCCTGTCTGTGGCAGTCTGTGGAGCCAGGTGTGTCAGTGTCCCCTGCATGTGTCTCTATGATGGGTGCTCAGCTTTGCTACTGACAAAGGTGCAAACAGGAAAGCAGCAGCCATGTCCAAGGGTCTGGGACAAAGACCCTCAGATCCCAGGGCACACAGGGCTGAGCTCCAGCAGCCAGGCAGGAAGAATTCCTAGGCTGGAGCTGCTCTAGGCAGCAGCAGCCCTTAAAACATCCCCTAACAGTTTCCATTCAAATATTTGGTAATTTAATTATCTTTTCCTTCCTATCTCTACATATTTTATGTTGTAACTTCCACTGTTTGTTATTATTTGCTTTCCACTCTACTCACCTGTACACTTCTATCACACTCCTGGAAGAAAGCAATGGTTTTGCACTGGAATTAAACTTTGACACCACTGATGCTTAAAATAGGAGCAGTCATCCTGATCCTTCTTGAGATACACTGGTAAATGAGGCAACATTCAAATGTTCGAGAAAGAAAATACACTATGCATAAAATCATATATATATTCCATTTGCTTTTCCCCCAACTGGTTCTTGAAAAACGAAAGATCTGCAATGAATATTATTCTGAGCGGCATGCTTTAGCAGAAATAAGACCGCTGTAAGAGCAAGACCAGATCTTTATCAGTACACACTACAAAACAATTATCCTAAGAAAACCAAGGATAACAGGAATAAAAAAAGTCTGTATTTATTAAGGGTGAAAGTTACTCCTAAGCTCAGAGACAGCCGTAATTCCTCCTAATTTAAGTCTCATGTGGGGTCTCAGATGAGGTTCACAAGCTTTACTCTAGATTTCTGCATAGGAATGAATCACTCATACACTCTGCATGCTGGGTGTGCAGCTCTGCTTTCCTATAAACACAGTCCCTAACAGTAACCACCCTTATTACCAAAGCTGTGTATTTTAACACATGCAGAGGAGAGTCAAGAAAAGCTACCCTTTCTTACTGAGAATGGAGTTTCTCCCCTGCACTTTAGGTTCTGGTTTGTTTGGGAGAAAAAAATAATCTAATGCTTTTCATGGGCATATCACCAAGTATGTTACTTAAAGAAACTTTAAAAAAAAGAGAGAGATGAAGGCCAGTATAGGACTAAAATCCCCTTCTTTTGAATGTCAGTCCAGTGGGGCGTGACATCTTTTGGACTACACTACACTAGCCTTTTACCACAATAGTGCACACACATAGCAATCCCCCAGGCAAACTCTAAGCTGAATTCAGAGCACTTCTTTACCAGCACTTTATTTAAGATTCCTGCACAAGCTAACAAGCCATTTGGTGTTTTAAAGATTTAATACTAGTAAGAGAAAGTCAAACTCAAGTGTTTGCTTCTTCTGAAACTAGAAAAAGTTGACACAGTTCCAATACTCTTTACACAACAGTTGACAAAATGGATTATCTGTGATGCACTGTCAGCTGGGCAAACTAAGAATACTTGAAAAGATTGTTTACTTTGCTTAAAGAAGAAATTTCAAGTAATTTCCTTCCAAATATTTGTACACAAGGATTTCAAAGCATCTTCCTCACATTAATCCTCTGCACGGCTCAAAACAGAACTAATTGCTCATGTTTACATAGTGAGTCAGTCTCAGCAGATCTCTCGGTGCTCTGTAAATGAGAGGATACAGGAATTTTCCCCCTCATCACTCTTGACTTTCAAGTGCTACCAATATAACAAGAAAAGAATTAGGATTCTCTTTGTTTTCTCTGTGAGAAGGAGGATGGCTGCAGTTTCCAGACCAAGAATCTTTATGCCCACAATTTCTGGGGCAGGATATAACAGCTTCTTGTCCTCTAAAACATGGTTTGAAATAAGCATATAGGAATACCGTATCTGCCTGAAGGATTTTTGTAGCCAAAATATAAAATAGTGTTCTAGAGCTAGGACTTGGGTAAGTATTGATGTTACTGTTCTACTTGAGTACTTGGTGTGACTAAAAGGATGTTCCTCTCCTCAAATTTACCACTTGATGGAAGAGGACTGTTTTTCTACAAACTTTGCCTTGCATGGAATCAGTTATATCACACTGGTTTCTTTGGATTTGGTCATACTGCAGTGAGAAGAACATCTTTGCCTGGAAAAGATAAGGTGAAGAGATATATAGTCACCCTCTTCAACTACCATGTGGGTTGTTTTAAGAGAATACAGAGTTAGAGTCTTCTCAGGCCACCCAAAAAAAAAAAAAAAAAAAAAAAAAAAAAAAAAAAAGCACCTGTGGTCATAGCCAGGGGTAATTCTGACTGGACATGCAAAATATTTTCCTAGTGGGGGTAGTTAAGCACTGAAGGCTGCCCATAGAACTTGTGAAATCTCTATCCTTTGGGACATTCAAAGTTTGATAGGACAAGTTCCTGAGAAACACAATCAAACTTGGAAGTTAATTCTGCTTTGAGCTGTGAGCTGGACTACATAACTTCCAAAGGCCCCTCCAGCCTAAATTGTTTTGTGATTCTATGATTCATAATCCAGGTTAACTAACCTGAATTAGCTGCTACAGGAGCTAAAAGACAAGACAACTTCAATTTCAAGCAGTTATATGAAACCCTGAGACTGAATTTAAACTGCTGTTCTGAGCTCTACTACCCTCACTGCCTCTGTAAATGGACTGACTCGGCTCCAGTGTTTTCCCTAGTCAAGAGTAAGTGGCTTACACTTTTGCATGACAGATGTCTGATCAACACAAACAGAAGGCTATACAGAATGGATTTCTGCTTCAAAATAGAAATTCTTTTTCCCTTTCCCTCAGACTCCATTGCAACTGTGAAAAATTAAGTGACAAAATATGTTTATGGACAGGGTTTTCATTCAGCCACCCACAAGCATAAATAAGCTTTTCTTCCTAACTTTTCCTGCAGGTCATCTTCCTACAGAAGATCTCTACTGACTGCTGAAGCAGTTCAAGACTATGCCGCATATTAATGTTTTCTCCATCTGTGTTTGGGTACATCTTGGTTTACAGTTTCTTAAACTAAATTCCTCTGACAGAATAGAAGGACTAACTTTATGAAGTAAAGCCTGTTGTTTTACTTTGGGAAACATTTCTATCTGATCTGCAACTGAAACTTGCATCATAATCTGCAGGCAATAACCAATGTCCACATGTCCCAGCAGTCAGACTGACAGGTACCCAAGCAGCACAGCTTTACATTTGTCTTTACAGAAGACCAACTTTACTCTCTCCCTTTCTCCCACTCCAAATTTTTATGTCCAAAGCTTGAACTGGATGACATTATTCACTTTTCAGGAAGGATTCTTTCTTACCACAATGAACCTTCAGTAATAATTAACAGGTCATAATCATTTAGTGCCCCAAGTCTGAACGGGTCATTAACTTAAATAAGGAAAACTCCGTCTCCCTCAGCAAAAGGAGTATCGCTTTAAGCTTTGAAACGGCTTTAACACATAAGGCATACCTGTCACACTAAATGGATGACCAGCTAGATTTATAACTAGTTGTCCTTTAAACTGAGATTTTTATGAAATCAGGAACACTTTAAATTAAATTTTAAAAACCCAAACAAATAGTGATTAAAATTATCTATTGGATAGATAATGATTGCTAGCCATTTTGGGGCTAGCAAGCTAATACTACTATTTATTCAAAATTATCTGTTATTAGCCTAAGTTATTTCTCATTTAATTTTATTTCCCTCATCCTAAATATTCACTTCTAAAAAAATTCAAGGTAATAGATGAGAAGAGACTTCTAAAAATTTACTGAATCTTGTTTAAAAAAAAATCAGGAAACTTTTTAATGTGACTTTTGTAATTCCTAATCTATCAGATAATAAATACATACAATCAAGTTTACAACTGAAATCTGAGATTTCAATTTCTGCTTTTACAGGCCATATCTATTCTGCAAGTCCAACTGGTAGTGGGAACTAATTAAAACAAATCCAACATTAATATTTAAAACAGATTTGCTGAATAAACATCAGCACACTTGTGTACATGGGTGAGAAAAAACACATTAATTAAAAATTACTTAGAAGTGGAAATGTATTTTATTGGCCTGAAGTGCCATTGCTCTTTGTTGAGTGTTCCAGCACAATATATTACTACGCTTCAGCGTAGAAGGATGGACTGCTACCCACCTGATACATCCAGAAATGTCTGCGCATGTCCAGTTCCTGCACTGCTAGTTGCCATACATTCGTAGAAGCCTTCATCAGATAAGGAGACCTTGGCAATTTCCCAACTCATACTAGATGATTCTCTGGAGGAAGAAAAGAGCATACTTGCTAAATTCCTGGAGGAATCAAGAGGTACAAGAACTTGGTTTCCTGATGACAGACACAGGAGAGTTTCACAACAATTAAGAAGAAAAACAGGCTGTCTGATTAATCAAATCAGATCTAGCTTTATGGATTTTACTTAAAGAAATTGTATATACATTGTCAGGCTTCTTGTAAATATTAAGAAATGTAAAGTTTTTGCAGAATGTCTCACTCATATCTACAAATATGCCTTTAATATATGTCAATAGTTGTCACACAGTAACTAAACCCACTGTATTTGCAGTCATTCACTCAGCTCCTTGTACTCTATTATTATATTTACTACTTGAGAAGACACCTTTCCTTAACACTGATAAGTTTCTATGTAGACCCAGTATGTGGTACCAAACCTGTGGCTCTTACTAGCAAGGGTAACAAGGGTTCACCCTCCCAGCCTGAGCTCAAAATCACAGGTACAGATAGGGGCTACACTGAAAGAAGATCCCATTCTTTACCAGATACAGTCTGCTTTCTCCCCCTCTATATGCAAATCCACTATTAGTTTCATACAGTGGAGATGGCAGCATCTACCCTACCACAAGATGACTACATCTAGCCAGCTCTCTTTCTACTTTTTAAACCGCAGGGACTACCTTGATCCCAAACATTTGCAATCCAGCAGAATGTGAAGATGATACAAAGATGACTTGACTTCTGCTCTGCCAGCTGCACCTCTGAACTTATGACCAGCAATAACTATGATAATCCATTATTCTGCACTTTGATTGCCTAGCCATACAAAAATAAACAGCGCAAAACATATAAAGACAGAATTGATAGATTCAAGTCTGAAAATGGAGGGTGGGGTACAGAAGAGGTAAGAGCAAGACAATATAACAAGAATCCAGAGAAATACTTGCAGTTCTTCTATCAGTCACAGCAAGGGCAAAGCTGATAGATATATGGTATTATTGCCCATCACATATAATGTTACAGTCAGAAGAGAATAAAAGTATAACTACATTGACTGGTGGTTACATGTGCTTAAAAACAGTTACAGCTTCTGAAGATTCAAAACCACATTTTATACAACTAATGGTGCAACAGACAGACAGATGATGGTATTAATGAGCAAAACAGTGGCTCTTCTGCAGTGTCCCAGCACTCCCTGTGGCCTGTTCCTATGGCAAATAAACAAAACTGATGAGCACTGAAGTACCTGTGATAGCTTTGGCAAGTAATTGACACATTATGGGAAAATACTAAATTAGTGAACCTTTTGTCTCTCTTTTGTTTGTCTGAACATCTTTATCAATGCTTAAAGCACACAGAGAAAACAAGAGAAAGAAACTGGGAATATGAGTGAAAGTTCAATGCTGTACCACCATGAGATGGACAATCCAACTGCATCACAAATGAAAACAGTGTTTAGTGACCTTAAATGGCTTCTTACTTATTCTCTCTTAATTCATACTTACTCTAGATAACCTAATATATCAAATCTATGACATTTTACAATGCAATGCTGGCAAATGGACATGGCAGTAACTGCTAACACTAAAGAATAAGGTAGTGTGTCTTCCAAGTAAAAAGTGAGAAACTTCTCTTTTTCATGGAAAGTATGTTAAAAGTGAAATTACTCAATCCTACTCTTCTTCATTCCTGACTTTTGCGATACACCAGATGTCGAACATGGAAGCCTTGAGAACAGAAGCATAAAAGGAAATGTGTCCAGAGTGGAAAAGCTTGGGAAACAGAGACCTGTGGTGTTCTATTAAAAATCATTAAATACAGCAGCAATGAATAATACACACCTCAAAGCATATGCTGCACACTTTGGCACTGACTCTAAAAAGCAGTAACTGCACACAATTCATTGCAACATGTGTTATTGCAATAACACAGCACCTTTCAATGTCAAGTCATTTATTTACCCAAATCATTTTATAATATATGCAATTTGCTGATCAAGCTGCTTACCTAGTCAGGCTGGAAAATACAAACATGCTCCCTTAGCCAAATTGCAAAATCTGAAGACCAAATTACATCCTGGATATTAGTTACTGTAGAAACATTGGCAGAGAGCACAGTGATATTCATGTTGTATCTAACCTCACCTCTTGGTCACCACAAACCACCGGGCTCCGTATCACATTTTCACCTGGGAAGTTACCAGCAGCAAGCTGTGACTCACATGAATGAACTAAAATCTAAGATTCACCTGTACCACACTAGCTAACATATAGTTTGGAGGGATATATTCTGCATGGTTTAGCAAATCAGATACTACACTTGATGAACCACCACAAATACCAGTTGATTCAGAGTGATTTTTTTTCCATTATTATAATTAGTATTTTAATTAACCAAATTGATTGCCTTTCTTGTGAGAATTTCACACATTATTTTTGCCAATTCTGACCTTTGCACAGTTGGTGGGATCTGCCATTTATAACCAGAATGGATTTTAAAGACACATTAGTGCTTAGTGCCCAGTGACTTGCTGCTGGCATGAGGTACTTAACTACTGTTCTTGGTCTCCTAAATCAGACTTGTCAGAAATGCACATTAGGATATTAACCAAAATCCAAATTTGCTTACTAGACCACCCACTACAGGATGCAGAAATTTGAAAAAAAAAAAAGCTGTTGCAATTTTAGAGAAATTTCTTTTTCCTACTTGTTACTCATTTAAAATTAGGAATTATTACAGCTGATAGTACCTCTGGAATCATAGTAGAAAAAAAAATTTTCAAAGTATGTTTACTTCAAGAACCCTAAACCTATACTCATTCTAATGGTATTCTCACATAGGCAACTGTCATAACAGAACTATAATATTCAACCTATAAGCCACTTACTTTTTGAAATAAGTATTTTAAAAAATTGAGTAAAGATGACATCTTGTCACCAAAACAAAACTCAAACTCATTCAATGCAGAGCAATAATACAGCTCAAATCTGCATTAAACTAGTAAGCTAGACAAATCCTGTACGCAAATTCACTACTAATAAAATGCAGACAAGCCAAGCTGAATTAGATCCTATTTAACTGTGATCAATAATATTTGGCTTGAGATATATTTTGTTAAATTAACTTGGATGATCTGTTCATTCTTCTGGTCTGTAATACGAAAAATGAAAAACACAGCCCAATCATAAAGGTGCTGGATACTTGAAAAGCAAGGAGTAGAAAGAAGTGTGTGGTTTGAATGGAAATAATTACACAGCTGCTAAAGTATGTGCTGGGGTTGACTAAATGTAAATGGCACCTCATAAAAAAATTTAAAATAAATAAATAAATAAATAAAACCATGCAGCATTTCACACTGCCAACAGTGTACAAGGGAGCTTCAGAATATATTTATTTTGGTAGTCATGTGCCTGCTATTGAATGCTACAACTTAGCCTTCTGTCTTCTGAAGTGCTGCAGGCTTTGCAAGAGGCTACCAACACTGTTTTCTAATACATACTTCCCCTTTGTTTTTAACTACCAGAATTTCAAGATGGACTTTATGAGTACTTTATTTCATTTGTAAATTATTTTTTTTTTATTCTTATCTCATTCTACAGAGAAAGAGCATGCAATCCATTTTCTATACAGAAATCTGAAGAGCCTTCTGGTAAACTCAGTGTAAGTTTTCCTATTTTGAGAGATTTTCTGAAGAGGAAAATTTTCTAGGGTAGGTCATAGGATATACTTCTAGGGCATCCATGAAAGGCCATTAAAAATAAAGCACATTAATATATGTTACAGAATCATCTATGTATCATTGGAGGGTGGATGGGGGGTGGAAGGGGTGGTGTTCCAGAAATAAAAGCTAGTTACTGATCTACTTTGCATAATGTTTAAAAATATAAATTAAAAGCATTTGCCTTCTAGACTTTTAGACCCAGTTTATCATAATTTAAGAACACACATTTGAGGGGGATTTTGTCCAGAAACATATAATTTCATCATCTGTACAGAGCATACACCCTCCTCTATCATGCATATATATATTTTATAAATCTCTCCATAGAATACAGCCTCCCTAATGAATATCACCAAAAATAACAGAATGGAAGTAATAGGATATAAGCAGTATATAATAGTAAATAATAAATAGAAATCAAAGGATATAAATAGGAAATAGTATTGGAAAAAATGTCACTACTTACTTGAAGAACTGATCCACTCCTAGTTTTACTCCATTTTTAGTAAAACGCTGAGTAAAAGGTATAAGACTTTCTACGTAGCAAGGAACAGATCCTGGCTGCAAATAATATCCTGGAGTCTTGGTGGGCATTGTAACTTTTGGAGCAGCTGAAGAAAGCAAATATTCCCCAAAAGATGATTAACAGCTACTAACATACATCCTATCTTTTCCTTCTATTAAAAGGAAATACAATGTCTGATAAAGTTATACTTAGTAGATAATAACATTAACCTGTCCATCATGATCTAGAGATAGAATATTGGAAGGAAACACCACAGAAAGTACTTGTATAGATTAGAAAAAGAGACTAGATATCAATTTTAACTGATTCAGATATGATGAATGTACATTCAATTCAAGTTAAAAATCTCTTACCAGGAGTGATACTAGAAAATGAAACACTTGAAACTCTCTGAAAAAGATAATCATCCTTGTCATAGCCCATTATTTTAACAAAAAAAGCTTCATCTGGTGGAATGAAGTCAGAAATATTCCATAGTCCATAGGGCTTTCTGTCAGGATAGTACTTCACAGGCAATGTCTTAAGAAGTTCCCCTGTAATACTCAGAAGTTCCAGTCGGTCTACTCTAGCTGGAAGAAAGATCCCCGTGGTATTCAGCAGCACAAAGGTAGGAATCCCTAGGAAAACAGAAACATGCTATTTTAAGTGCTAAAAAAAATAAATTAAAAAGGAAAGGTTAAATTCATATGTATGGCTCACTACTCCATGAATGCACCATTCAGTTTCAACCCTTACTAAGTAGCAAAAAACTAAGTTATGCTAAGCTGTGCTCTGCTTATTAGCTGTCAGGAGACAGAGCACTGATTATCAACGTTTAAATTACTGATTTCCAACAGGTGTTTCTGAAATAGCAAACTCTTCATCAACTCCTCACCATGCCCCAGAGCCAAAGGCTTTTTCTGAAGCTGTGAAAGTAACAGAGTTGCAATTCTGAGGCATTTCATAAAAACATCTGGATTTACATGACATAAAAAAAACAAGCTAATACAAAAATATACTGTAGTATGATAAAACAGGACCCTTGGCTGCTCTTACACGTTCAAGGCCCAAGAACCAACCAACAGCAGCCCTAGCTTTATCACAAAATTCATCATAGAGTTCTACTTGATTTGGGGGGCCTAAAAAACAGTTATTGTTTAACATGGACTAAAATGGAAACAAACCTTGCACTGGTCTGCTGGATGTTTTTTTAAAGTCTAATGTTGGCTTCCTAGAAAACCCAGCTCGAAAGTCAATAGTGCTGAGACCTGTGATCCGAACAGAGTGCCTTCCACTGCTCGAGGTCTGAAAAAGCAATGGAGTGAAAGACCATGTGCATAATTAGCATTTCAGGAATTGCAAAGTTTCTGATCCATCCAATGAGTTCAGTAGATAGACTTCAGTTTTCATTAAAAACAAGACAAAGTTCTAAGTAAAAATGCCTTTAATAAAGCTTTACTTTTAGATACTGGACCCTGCAATTGTAGCATTGCAAAAAGAGCCAATTTGTCTTGGAGGTAAAACACAACACAAATACGCAAGATCAACAACTATTTGTCACATGCCAGTGACTCTTCAAGAGACTGTCTGGAAGTTAGGATTTTGACCATTCTAAAGTATACTACAAAATAACAAATGAAACACAGGTCAACAGAAAAATCAGTGTAAAATTTTTGCTGATAATATATATATATGAACAACTTATTTCCAGTGCTACAATAGTTTATCTTTCTATTTATTAGTAAGCTCCCTTTTTAAATATACACAAAACTAATTTTACCCATAAGGCATATGCAAATATCATAGGCACTGTATATCAGGAAACAAGTGACAAGTACAGACTAACCTCAGTCAATACTGTATATTAAAGATTCTTCTCTTTCCCAGTCAAGGTCTCAGTGGGAAAGCAGAAGATGCAGAAGTACCTCTTGCCCCTTTTCTCCACCTTGTCATTCTATTTGAATCACCAAAAAACAAATCACACCCCCACCCATCCATCCACTCTTGAAAAGCCTTAGCTTTATGTTGTTTGAGGGTATAGTAGCTTTTATGCAAGTCCTCATCTTAGAATTACTTTGGTTTATCTTTTTTGAGTTCTTTTCTTTCTCAGCATAGAATGATAGAAAGTGACAACTGCTACTGGCCAAGAGTGCACAGGAACCCAAGGCTTTTTGTCCTCACCTACTTCCACACCCTTCAGATGTTAGGGGAAAAAAACCAAACAAAACAAAACAACCCAAACCACACAACGAACAAAACACTACTGCACCGCACTAAGCCGGGAATTTGATTTTTACAGACTTAACAGTGACAAACCCATAGACAATTTCAACCAGAACATAAGGAAAAAATAAAGTTAAAAAGGCTGTGAAGAGTGATATCTAAGCTATATTATGCCAAGCAAGATCAAACCTGCAGTTAGCAGAACCTACTCCAAGTTTTTGGTCAGGGGGACGATACAGCACATGAGACTTGCAATGTGAAAGAAAATCAGTATTAAAATGAAATAATTTCACTGAGCTTTATCTACCTAGACAGTATTATTTGATCCATTCTCGAATACGTAATTCCTTCAGTTTAGTAACCACCTCTGATACAGCTCCGTGTGAATATTAAACACTTGTTTCTTATAACTAACTGCCTAGGGACAGCCATTTAGACACTATGAGAAGTTGATGTCCATCTGATTAAAACAACCTCTATTTGCTTCTATTTGGTTAGCCTTTCACCTCAGAAAAATCACTACTAAAGCCTTTTTTATATAAACCAGCTGTTAACAATACAAAGAAATATTTGTGTGCCAAACAACTCATGTTATCAAGCATAAATTGGCAGTTAAAATTTCATTAGACAACCTCAGTGACAAAGTTTTCTTTTTATAGCTTTATGCATCTGTATGAGTAATTTATGGTGTGAATAAACTTTTCACAAAGATTGGGGCGGGGGGGTAAGTCTTCAGTCACAGCCTTAAAATCTTACTGCAAACAAAGCAAGCCAGTGACTGAAGCCAATTAAACAAACCATAGAAAAATACATTGGGAAATTATTTCTCTTTATGAATTATTCAGACCTTTGGATACTTGTGAATTTTTAAGCCTAGAATAACCTCATAAAATTTTACCATCTACTAGTAGTAACAATATATGCATCTGTCACTGTCATGCCTAAGAGCTGGCAGTCTTTTACGCAAACACCTAAGAATAAACTTCATCCCAAAGGGTTGCTTTCCAATTAGTATCTGTCAAGTGTCTTTTCATTATTTGTAGTTTTCAGAATACTAGATCACTAGTATTGTACATTAGTGTTTTTCCTACCAGACTGGACGAGTATGATAAAAAGAGCAAACATGTACCTGTCACAAATGTCAGGAAAAAAAATGCTTTCCTGTCTTGCAAACACAAAATAAAATTGCCTAAAATGCAGGTATCTATAAACAAATGTATGAAAAAATGTATGGGATTTTGTAAAACAAACTCTTAGTTTTCACAACAGAAAAACCAAGCTACAATGGCTAATTTTTATTGCACTGTTTTATTTATGTATTTATATTTATGCAGCTGAATTAAGGCTTTAAGGAATGTGCTCATTCAGTGGAAATTACTCTGGACTGGTTTGTCATTACACTCCATCAAACCAGCTGCATTTGGCTATAGGGGTGTACGGGAGTAAGAACAACAGCAGTCATTAAAGACCTGTCTTGATCACAAGAACAGCCAAGTTTTTCTGCTGATATCTCATTGCTTTTCCTCTCCTTTTCTCAACCACACAGAGTATCATTTAACTCTACACAGCAGGGAAGTTTTTGTGGGATTGCTCAGCTGAAGAAGCTATGGGCTATTGATTAATAGAAGAAAAGCAAAGAAATAACAACAGCAACTAATGACTTCTCACCCCTGCCTCTCCCCCACTAATTCACCTCTGTCACTCGCTAGCCTTTTCAACTGAAAACACAGGGCAGGCAAGGCCTTTCAGGAGTAATTAGATACAACTGCTTTCCAGTGCTGCTGTCCTGTAGCTTGCAGGTAATTGTTACTTGCAAGATGTTGGATGTCTTCCAAACTGCTCCATAGAAACTTTTTAAGAGGAGTCCACAGGACAGGTCTTTGTGGGAGGGATTTCGCAAAAGCAAACTGATGCTCCCTCTTGTATTAAATGAGTCAGACTACTCCTATTGAGGCCCATCTCTTGGCAGGTATCTCAGCAGTAGGACCAGCAGATAAATTTAGTCTCACAGCTAGCTCTGAGGTGCAGAAAATGCGTGCAACTGCAGGACTGTCTTTCTGAAGAAGCGTGCTTCCTTCACTGATACGCTATGGAGGGAGGAGCCACGTGCTCATCTCATGTTACTACTCTTTGGAAAGACTCCTGTCACCTTGTAAACCAAGAGTACTATAGCAGACCTGGAAGGAAAACTTATTTATCAAATACACATACATGCATAGATTTGATGTCCTCATACTGAAGTACCTGAAGGCAACTGGAGGCCTCCTGCAACACAGGAGGCTACTGGATTCCATACTGTTTGTTTTACATTACTCAAACCTCTGGTTTAAAGAATTCACTGAGCATTGAAACCACACTAACACTTTTTCATGGATTAAGGTGAGATCTTCTTGGAGTGATCATTCTGCAGTTGATTTTATAGTGGCTAACACTGTTTAGCTCACCATGATTTGTTATCATACTAAAACTTTTTGCACCTCCAGGTGACAAGTACCCGTATAAGCTGTTTGCACAAACCTAATTAAGACCTGGTTTGCTCATAAAACTAATTAAAATATTTCAATTATATGCAAGACTTTTTTTTTCTACCCAAAATACATAAATTTGAATGTTTTATTCTTCACAGAATTGGAGACAGCATTATACTGAGCTTAAAAAAACAAAAACCTTAAAAACCCTTACTGCAGGAGCAGCCTGATGCTTTGGCCGGGGCTGGTTTGCATCTAGCTGAGCATGCTAGCCTGGTTCCAGCTGCCACTTGGCAGTTCACACCACACTGAGGGCCAGCCTCTGCTTTAGGAGAGCTTATTAGGTCTGAAGGGTGTTACACACTGAGCCTATAAGAGTGGCAAGCTTCTCTTTCAGCAATTCCTGGAATCCAGAAATTTGGGCAACACAGTGCAGGCATACACAAGTGGTTCCACATGGCTCAGCTCACATCTAAAAAGGCCTCAGCTTAGCAACAGCTATGCAGGGCGAGGGAGAGATCACACAGGGCTTTTGCTTTTTCTGCACTCTGTTCCTCTGTGCTGCAGGGCACTGAATGCTTACTAGACTGCAGGCTTAAACCTAAAAGACTCCAACAAGCTACAGAGTTGAATACTAAGGCACTGACTGTAGGAAAAGTTCTCTCAGTACCCAATGTGTCTGATGTTACTACGTCTAGTGGGACCTAAACATCTGGTGTTTGGGGGTTTTGTTTTTTAAACAGACCACCAGGTAAAAAACAGCATTTCAGGTCTTAGAAGCATAGACAGGCATTCAAACAATTCTTCATAGAGCTGCAGAGCTCAACCTGCTTTTCTAGTTCCAGTTCTGTAGCAGTATCAATAGTTTCCTACAGTGCTATATGTGAATTAATAATAGTTTTCAAACTACCTCTGCGCATATGGCACAGACAATACACAGCATTCATCCATTCAGCACACCTCACTGTGAACTTGGCTATAAGGAACTCTTACATAGGTGACTTCCACTCCAAAAATGACAACATAGTATTTACACTTCTAGAATAGAATAGTTCAGTTGGAAAGGACCTATATCAGTATGACTGTTTCCACATCAATTATGGAAAGCTGGGATCATGCTGCTTTACCTATGTAAAGAAGTATACAACAATAAGACGACACATAAGTCAGTTTAGGCCACAATTACACAACAGAGTTGAGAAGATGATGTAAAAACTTACAGTTCATTATACCTCCCTTCCTCTACCCCACTCCAAGCACGTACGTCAACACACGCTGCCCGCTACAAACCAGCAAAAGGTAGAGATCGACTTTATGTGTTTGAAGACAATCTATCCATAAAACATAGTTAAATAGTACAATTTTACATAAACAGGTAGGCCTTGCACAGATTTTAAGGTGTGGTAGTAGGGTGTCATTTATTAGCTAAGATATTTCAAGTGTTTTGAAACATCAGCATCTAGCCATAAAAGCAGTGTTGTGGCTAGTTCTTAAGTTTAAATACTATCTTTTCCACAGCACAATCCTTAAAGTTTTAACATTCTGTTTACCTTTGGTGCAATTACATTTTGAACAGTTGATTAAAATGACATAATGAAAACGTCATAAAACAAAATGATGAATATATACATTTCCGTAGGTCTAGCCAAGTCCTAACCTTCATCTTCCAGTTTACCACATTATAGTAAGAGTGCTCTCACTCATCCTTTTTCCCTATTATGGTTGCAGGTAAGCAATTTTTGGCCTGATACATTCTGTTAACTTGAATCTCTGCTAAATTAGGACTTTAGGCTAGTCTAAGCAATCCACTTTCTGTTCCTGATTTACACCTATTTTATACATACATTTATTGACCTATAAACAGTGAAGATTTCAGCTACACTGGCTTCAATTCACAGGTCCCAGTTCTTTGTAGTAACAGGTCATAAGTGCTCTTGGAGGTTATTGCATTTACACACCTTGTTCACCACGTGCCTTAAAACCATGATACAGCACTCACAGGAACACGTGGCCAACAGCGAACATTTAAACTAGCACTGTCACCCAGAGAAAAATCCCATAGAACCATAGTTCTAAGTGGCCCTTTCATCGCTGAGACATTTTGTTCTTTCATTTCAGAAGCAAGTTTGTTAATGTGTCATTACCTAGGAGCTGGTTGCTTGCTACCACTCTCAGAACCAGCAGGTATGATTGCTCTTCATCCGGTTGAGTGCACATTGATTATGCTCAGTGTAAGGAGCCTTCAGATGAAAGGGGAAATTTCCTACAGACTGTTGTGGGAGCAGCAACCTTTGGCACAGGGAGCTTGATCAAGTGGTCACATTAGGTTGCTACAGTCAGTTCCAAGATGACCATTTCAGCAGAGTCTTAATGATCCTTTCTTGTTTGGTTATTACTGCTAATCATGTTGATCTTAACAAATCCTTTAGGGTACATTCTGTAACTGTATGTGCTAGGATAGCACTCACATGAACAAATTTACATACTGTAGTATTTAAATAATTTACTGATAAGGAGTTTGAATTAAATGTATGTTTATTGACTTTGTGAACCTGCTAATGAAATATCTGGCCTGTAAAGTACACATCATCTCCCTCTCCCAGGCCTCCAAACATGCTATACACAGGAAAGCCCCTCTGTGCCCACACTCTCTACAGAGAGTATCTGCTCACCAGACTCCAAAAATTCAGTGCTCACTTCATCCTTTTTCCATCCAAAGGAAAAGGACAACCTAAGGATTTGACTTAAGATAGTAACATATAATACATTATCATCTTGATAAGAATTTTATACTACTGCCTCCAGAATATGTCACAACACACAGGTCAGAAAGGACATTTATAAACACAAACTCATCTATAAGTATCCATGATAAATAGCGTAGTAAATCACTACACAACCCTCTTATAAGCTATAAGACAAGTCATACATGATTTCTGCCACAACTTTACCTTAATTGTCCATGTTCCAGGCTCTGGATCTTTGACATTTACTACCTTTGCAGAGTTGTGGATATTTAGCAATTCATTCAGTCCTGATCCTTTACTGATCTGCTTGCCTAAAAAGCCAAGGAATAAATACAGTATTGAGTAAATACAACATTGCTTAAAAAAACAGAGAGTAAATACAGTATCATTCTTCTGTACTGATGTATTTTACAATACTTGACTTACTACTTAGCAGTCAATGACAACAGTCAAAATTCCCTGTAATTCTTTGCCAGAATTCTAAAAATGCTCATTTATTTTCACTCTTTTCATTCACTTGGGAAATGTAATACATCCTCCAACAATACAGAGCTGTGGGAAACCTAGAAAGTGTAAGGAAAATAAGTTCTCTTGTTCACAGAAAATACTCAGCTCTTAGTGAAAGGGGGCAGCACAGAAGCAAACTCCCTTGAAGGAGATCTTAGAACAGACTTACCCTAACCTACATGCCAGCAGCCAGCCCACTCACTCTTCCATCCTTGAGACCTATTTCAAGCAGGATAAACTCCACAAGTAAAAATACTAATAAGCCAGGTTCTTCTGGCAGAGGGGCATTAGCATGTGAATAAGGGTGGGAATGCATAGAGATCCTCACAGAGAATTTAGCATGTTAGACATCACAGACATCAATAAAAGAGTGCAAGTTTTCATACTGCACCATACCACACTTTATATGTACGCCTATGCATACAAATATATGGATGGTTGTATGCAGGAACTGTTTCTAAGGCGGACTACGAAGTACCATCAGCACTAAAAACACATCTGGCTCTTTCAGAGCATAAAAGGGAAAGGTGAAGTTGAGAATGGGATGTCCCAGTGTCACTTTTTAAGACCTTATTAGACATGCCTCAATTAACTTCAGTGAAACTATGTGGATTTAGGTGCATGGAGCTGACCCATAAAAAAGCAAAACATATAGATGAGGTCAAAACTTCAGCTAAGCCTGACAGTTGCGCCCAAGATTGTGTGTTGTTATGGTTTGAAGAGAGACACTCTAAGTAAATTTCTTTCCTGTAAACAAAGAAGAATGCATCAGTGGAGGACAGACAAATTATATTGCACAGAACCCATCCTGTGCATAAAATATATCCAAGATACTAAAACCTAAGCTATATCCTTAGCCAAAAGTAATTCAGAGAATACAAAGTATGGTCTGAATTTGGTTTTGGAGAGCTGTTCCAGGTTCCTAAGGCATGAACATAACAATGAATAGTAGATTTGTTCAAAATATCTTCAATTACAAATTAGCATCTAAATCTGTCATTGCATTCCCCATCGCACACTGTTCAGCCAGAAGTGGGCATGAGACAGGGTTTGATTCTGAATTTTCTCATAGTTCGAAGAATCCAGACCTTGGTTTACCTTCCACCACATAAAAAACAACTGTCATGTATAACCCTAAATGATGGTTCAGTGACTACATAAATACATGAAAAACAAAAGTGTCCAGAAATTTGGAATGCAAGGACAAACAGTAAGAAAGCAGATGGAGGTGAGATGAAGTGTTCAGAATAGGGGAGACTTCCAGTTTTTTCTGAGTCAAAAAAATGGAACATCAGGCACAATTTAAATATCAGAAGTTCAGATATCCAAAGATCCTGTATTTTAAAACTAAAATAACATTAAAAAATATCCTGAAATCCTGATACTGGTTTTCAAAATGTGAAAGACATTTATGAATCACAAATATGCCCTTCCTTACTGGAGACAGTGGGAGATCATTTGTCTTTCTCATTCACTTTTTTTGCCATCACAAAAGAAGGTATAAACTAGTTCACCTAATGGATCATGAATTTCAATTGCTGGTGAAGGACCACTCAAGGACACTGTAACCTCTTTCAGACTTGGATCAAAAGGGATCTGCCAAGTATTTACAGCCATGGTCAAATGGTCTGTGGACAAGAGATGCACTTTGGAGGCTTGAACTGCTTCTTCAACCCATTTTAACACCTAGAAGAGAAAATAACAGTTGTTATTATACTGTCAACTGTATTTACTCCTGAAATGTTTTCTGCTGAAATACTGTCTCTACTGTCTTGTAGAGGTTCCATGTTAACTTCTATTATTATAGAAGATCACTGCTTTCACCTATGATCCTACTGTCTGATGACATGCAGCTCGTGCATCACCCTGAGCAAACACAGTGGTAAAGGACTTGCCTAATACAATGGATGCCTAATGCATCCATTTCAACAAAGACATTCTGGTGACAGCACAAACAGGTACTCAACTTGTATCAGGAACACACAAGAGCACAGGAATACAGAAAGAAAAGAAGAAAGCATGCCAGGAATATACAGGAAACAAAGCACCAACATCAAATCAAAGGTAAGCTTCAACTTCTACCATTCAATGTAAGAATCAATACATATGATATGACAAAACAGACAGCCTGGAAAAACAAGGACCAAAACTATGTTGTCTTACCAGTGCAGTTATCAGTTCTGAAGTGAATAGGCTTATTTACCACATTAGGGCAAATACATCTGAAAAAATATTAATACTTGGAAGACATGCAATTTTAATAGAAGAAACTACTGAAGCCATGATCAGCACCACGTTTAAAGCAGTACAGAAACAGATGTGGGTACACCTCTACACAACATCCACATGTACACTTTTAAAAAGGAATTAAGGATACAAATCTATGTGTATTTCTGGTCATCAACTAACTATTAATTGCCTGAAGCAAGAAGGAAAACTCCCACATCCAGTCATACTGAGTTATTGCCATCTACGGACTTGTTCAATTCTTTTTCCCTAAAACACCTAATACAAATTACTATTAGGTACAGCATACAGGTCAGAATAGAGGGGAACAATGCTCCCGAAGCAATGTGAAGTGAAAGAGCATTGACCGTGTAACAACCGTGCCATGTGCCCTCTCCAGACCGGTCTGCATAAGCAAGGTACTTGGGCATACTTTTAAAAGAATGTACAAAAATCACATTAAAATTAACTATACAATTCAAAACCCCTGAAGTAATGTGACCCAAGAGAGAAATACTGTTTCTGCAACAGCTAGTGACACCAGCTATTCAGCAACTCTGTTTACTTTAGACAAGCCTGGAACAGGAATCACAAGGCTGCAAAAATATACAGCTAATTTTAAGTTTTACCTTTAGAAATTATACATTTGAGTCCAAAAATGCTTCCAAAAGAAACTTCAGTCTATTCTACTCACCTGTATTGAGATGAGTATGACACTTTTTTTGTACTAGGTATATGGAAAAGTTTCCATTTAATTCCAGGATCTTAAGTCCACAGGTAAGTTTTTAAATGAATTGTAAAATTTAATGAACCTGTATGAATTTCCAGAAGAAAGGAATTTTCCAGTCTAGTTTAAACTAATTTCTAAAGACTTAAGCAAAATAAATCAAGTCACAAGGTAAAGCATCGTTGGAGGAGCTTTGCCAATATATGTAAGAATTGGAATCACATTGGTGTTGACACACAAAATCCCTTCTTAAGCTCAGAAGGGTTAATAATGCATACCTGAAAATTTGGTAAAATGACATTGTAACATAGATACAATAGGGAAAAAATTGTTATTCCCAAATTACTTTTTTTTTTTTTAAGCAACAAAATTAGGTAACAGTTTTAGCTCCTGTGACACATTTTTGGGGTCTTTAGTTATCACTACTTCATGCCTAAATCACGACCATCAACCTGACATGCCTCTTCCTGAGCAGCAAGCACAGCAGCTGGCAGGATGGAGATGGCAACCCACCCATCCAGCACTCCTGGACCAGTTCTGTGTTTACTACTCATGGTTAGAAAGAGTTAGAAGGTCCAAGCCTTCAGCAGCTTAGCTCACACTCATACTGTAGCCTCATGAGAAAAGATTCTCTATAATTAGTTCAGTTTTCTATTGAAACCATTATTTCACAGTGAAAACAAGCTAGAATAGAAAACACAGATGGAAAGAACACACGATTCTACCTAGGTCAATCTGCAAGCACTACTAAAACTTACAAACCATCTCTCCACATAAACCAACACAAGACAGTGGTTCAAGATTGCTCTAAGCCGTTACTGCATTGAATGAGAAAGGATTTAAGTTTCTTATAATTATAAAATTACTAATTGAAAGCATACATGATCTTAGTGATCCCAAAGCACTTTGTTGACATTTGACAGCAACTGCAACAAGAAAAATGCATCTTAAAATCAGAGTACTGGCAATGACACTATTCCAGCAGCTTTTACAAAAAGATATAAAACATCGTCTAACAGCAGTCACACTGATTATAAAATGCACCTAGAACCCAATTATCATCTTGCCATTGGTTACTTCCTTGGGGTGCTCAGGTTTTATATATTGGTTTTCATATGTCGTAGTTCATGAGTACAGGGACATGAAGGAATTGTTTCTGAAGTGAAACCAACATAAAGAATTCCTCTCTCTTCCCTCCTTGCCTCTGCTCGTTCTCCTTCCTAAAGTTCGCTGCCCTTGCTTATCTGTTTCTGGTGTCATGCTGCAAGCCAGACCATTAGAATCATAGAATCATTAAAAGGATCTGGATTGAAAACAACCCAAAGAGTGGGAAAATGTCTTAAACCACAGTCACCAAAACTCCATAGCACACAACTTCAGCAAGGGAATTTAAGACAGGTTCTTCCAGCTTTAAACATTTCTTTGTTTGTTGTAGGTTTTTTTCCTAATTACATCTCAGTCTACTACATCATATTAATTTCCTTTACAAGAAATCTGGCTTTCACACAGTATAGTTCACTTCAAGCCACTGTAAGACCATGTTACTTCTACAAACTTGAGAGACAAGTGGGAACGTTCTCCACCAGGAAGTTTATCAGCATGTACCCATTTATTTCAAAGCAAAAATCTAATCAAAACAAATACTTTTATGAGCCCCAGGTAGCCTTTTTGGCAGACAGGAGAGCTGAGCCATGGAAATTGTTCCAAAAGCTCACTTTCTTTCAAAGGTAAATTATATGAGGCCTTGTATCCTATCACTGGAAACACAAGCAACAGTTATTTAATGATGTGCAGCAGTCTAGTGTACTTTAAGAGAATAAAGAACACTTTCAAATTAGAAAAGGAATTTTCAGTAAAGAAAGTGAAGTAAATTCAATCATCCTCTACTCCTTTCACCTGTCAATGACAAAAAAGTAATTTCAGTTAGCCATAAAGTCAATTCAGACATCACTTTGCCACAGAAACACCAACACCAATTCAAATAGGATTGGGAAAAGAAGAGCCTGCCTTGCACACCAACTCCTCACAGTCCGCTGCTGAACCAACCAGTATACTTGCAACTGTGATGCTACTCTGATTCTTTTAAGGAAAAGTTGCTGGTCTTTGGACAGAATAAACAAATCTGTTATAAAAAGACTGGTTTCAACTTCCATTGGGCCACTTTTCTTCAAATCACAGACTGTCAGCACCCCTTGGGCATGTTCTTCAGAGACCAGGCATCAAGTATTTTAGGGTGTGGAAGGGAACCAAAGCTTTAGGTTTTGGTTCCTTTGTTGAGACAATACAGCAACAGGGTTCACTGCATGTGACCAGCCTATTTGTTGTCAAGGTGAGGATACATCTTACCAGAAACGGAAGCTAAGCCTCCCTGATAAAATCCAGTAAATAGTTTATTGGTACACAATCAAAACAGGTCAAAAATCTAACCTGAAGGCACATATTTAGCTGTCTCACTGAGTCAGCTAATAATGGAAAACAGGTGTCCAAGGGGTTAGCTTCCACACTGCTTTGCCAAAGTTAAAGTGCAACTGAACTACCACTACATGGTTCAGATGTCTACATAAAAACAGAAATAATTTTATATGCATTCACAAGATTATACATTTCAGAAGTTGTAAATCACCATGATTTTGATTGATTTCTGGAGTTGCATACTGAATGTGATTCCTTATGGCATTTCCCCGTGCAGCTGGGAAAGTCTGTCAATAAAACTACTTTTTAACAAAGTCAAATAGAGATCAAATACCTGAGACAGAACGCTTTGAACATACAGCTACCAGTGCACAACAAAAAAATAGTATTGACATAACTGAAGACCACCAAAATTGATATCACTAGATTCCTTAAGAAATTTCAACATAAAGAATTACCTATGTTCTCTTTCCAAGAGAAGCAAAGGTGACATTTTCCTATATCTCCCCCTTCCTCCCTCTGCTCCCATCTTTGACTCTCATTTTACCAATAAGAACATTCATTCAAAAACTATCCAAATCCACTAGACCAATGTAGGGTTTGAGTCAGCATATAAACATGAATTTAAAACAGTTAATCTTATTTCTTTAAAGCAGTAGCACACACTGAAAGAAAAAAAAGAAGAAAAAAAGAACAATACCTAAACCTATTATAACATTCCTTTGCTTTCAGAAGGCTTCAAAATGTCAGCTTCAAAGAAAAAAAAACCAAAAAAAAAAACACCTCAGCCTTAGATTTTTAGATCAATTTAAATCAACTGAGTTTAAATTAAGGGAATTTTCAGCTGGATGGATGAGTATACACTAAGTTTTGTGGTCCCTGCTGGAAATAGATAATTTGCAGGCAATGAAAACAAATTCTGAGGATGTAAAAATATTTGAACATTTACCAACATCCAATCTGAGTCCAGAACAGAGATTGAGATCAAACTTTTATTTTTTAAATCTCTACCCAGGTTGGTTTTCTGTTCTTAATGGAAACAGTCTTCCACTATGCAAGAGCTTTCTAGAGTCCTTTACTCATCTGCTATAATTTGATAATTTAGCTAATGCAATAGATGTAAAATGAAAAGACAAGTATTGCCATAGTTTCATCTCAGATGTATAACATGAATTTCAAGTATACTAGGTTTCCATCTGTGTATCTGACAGAATGAGAACATTTATCTGCTCCTGAAGCACATCATGAGGTTCTTCTGGTTCTGATTATCTTTCAGTATTAATGACACACAATTCTGTTACCTTTCCTTATCTTTCTGGGCACATGAAGTGGAAGGTGACAGGGACCAGTCAGCATGTTTTTTTCCAAAGGTGGTAGTGGTTAGTGGATTGAACCGTTGCACCCTCTATACCTTTAATGGGAGTTTGGTCTGTCTTCTTTCATTCCAACAGCTAGGTAGTCAGATGAGGACATGAACACAAATCACTGCCAGGATTCTAAAAGTACCTCCTACTTCTGTACCTCCTACCATTTGTTACACTGAAAAAAATCACCACCAAACTTAAGAGTTTGCATCTCCTTCCATTTTTGAAATCGATGAAGGAAGAGTAGAGCTACAAAAATGTGTCATATTTCCAAAGAGCAGACATACACATTTAATATTTTGACCTATTGTGAATATAAAGTAAAGAAAAGTAGGCCTGGCTCAAGATATTCAGGGAAGTCCAACCAACACTAAACATTAGGCACAGGCTCTTAAGCACACGTTACGCCAACTATATCTGACCATAGGCATATGGAAATGTATTTCCTTATATAAGTACATACTGATAGAGTATGATTTTTAGAGCCTCTGGTTCCTATAATTATACATTGCCTAAGTTGACAAGGGTTATGTCCTCATTCTTGTATTGTTAGTTTGTGCCATTACTTTGCATAACTGCCAAGTTGTTACATTAGCCACACCACCTTAATCTCTTTATGGTCCTTAACCAAAAGGGGCACAACACTACATCTCTATCTCACAGGAGTGCTACGCAAACAGATACAGTAATGAAGTACTTAGATTCTACAGCAACTGCTATAAACCTTAGCTAAAATTCCAGTTTATTGATTGTATGCAGGCTGGCTGATGACCCTGAGGCTACTTAAGAGTTCTCTTACAGCAGAAATTGCCCTTAAAATAGAACGCATCATCCCAGGCAAGAATTATGTTGTGCAACTACCATTTCAGAAAAAAGCAAGAACACCTTTGTTTTTAACTCAAATATGTATCAGAAGCAGAAGCTATTGAGAGCAAGTAAGATCTTGAATTCAGAATAGAACCTGACTTCAGTTTTTTGGAGGGTCTTTCAAGTTCAAAAATGAAAATGGAAGGCAACAGAATGACCCAGCTGTCTTAAGTCTGGCAGTAACTTGCTTGTATAGTTAGTTAATTTTTTCCCCAAAGTTCAATAGGCAATTCTGGGAGATCCATTTCCCAACCCTGTCATTCCAAAGAGGTTTGCAATACTGCTGTAACACTGGTTTGGAAGTAGATTTTTTTTTTTTTCTCCTTTGGGACCCTTACAGAAAGCCCACAAAACAACAGCAGCTTTTCTTGTTCTGCCAAAATGTGACTTGATGAATATCATTAGAGGGGGAAGGGCAAATACAGAAATAATTTATAACACTTCACCAGAGAATTTGCTCTTGCAACCTGCCCTGCTGTCAGGTCATTTCTTGGAATGCGTACTGAAACCTGGAAAATCTATGGAGCATGGTCTCTATTCCCATTTGTTTACTCTGGGTCTCGAGAATATTTCTCAAGCAGTCAAACCAACAGGATTTGAAGTTAACTGTTTCATTGCTTAAGTATAAATGGGTTCATAGCCAAAGAGAAAAATATTCTAGAGAATGCTTTTAAATGGACATCTAAAAATGACTGAGACAGTGCTCGTGAAAATTATGCTATGAAAATAAATCATGAATTATATATATAACTATAATTACATGTATAAAACCCACACGACTTAAAAGTTTATTAGTGTTGAATCTCAAGCTCTTCAAAGTTAGGAAACAAGAATTAAGCCTGCCTTCTTTCAACTGTGTTTAAAACATCCTTTTGCAGTTGCTTTATGATAGTCCTTATGTACATGATCACAGTCTAGTTCTTCCAGAGAATCCAAGTTCCATATAAAAGAGAGAAAAGACAGCTGTAACTATTTTTAGTTTCCTTCCTTGTTTGGCATTCACTGTACAATACACATCTTCACAGCAGAAGCATACTCTCCAAGGCGGCATTCAGCTGCCTCTCCCATTAAACCATTCCTTCTTTTTCTATGAAAATGGATAATGACTGTTTGGTATGTGTTTTGGGGTTGTGTGGTGGGGTTTTGGTAGTGGGAAGGGGCTACAGGGGTGGCTCCTGTGAGAAGCTGCCAGAAGCGTCCCCAGCTCCAAGTTGGACCTGCCTCTGGCGAAGGCTGAGCCCATCAGTGACAATGGTAGTGCCTCTGGGAGAACAGATTCAAGAGGGGAAACCTGCAGTGGGGAAGGAGAGTGGAATGTGAAAGAAAACCCTCTGCAGACAGTAAGGTCAGTGAGGAAGGAGGGGAGGAGGTGCGCTGGAGGATACCCCTGCTGCCCATGGTGAGACAGCAGGCTGTGTCCCCCCCAGTCCATGAAGGTCCACGGTGGAGCAGATGCCCACCTGCAGCCCGGGGAGGAGCCCATGCCAGAGCAGGGGGATGCCCCCAAAGACAGCTGTGACTTCATGGGAAAGCCCACGTGCTGGAGCAGTCTGTGCCTGAAGGACTGCAGCCCGCAGAAAGGACCCACACTGGAGCAGTTCATGAAGAACTGCAGCCCATGGGAAGGACTCACATTGGAAAAGTTCATGGAGGACTGTCTGCTGTGGGAGGACCCCATGCTGGAGCAGGGGATGAGTGAGGAGTCCTCCCTGAGGAGGAAGGAGTAACAGAGACAACATGTGATGAACTGACCCCAACCCCTATTCCCCATACCTCTGTGCTGCTGGGGGGGGAGGAAGTAGAGAAATCGGGAGTGAGGCTGTGCCTGGGAAGAATGGAGGGGTGGGGGGAAGGTGTTTTAAGGTTTGGTTTTATTTCTCATTATCCTCGTTTTGATTTTACTGGTAGTAAATTAAATTGGTTTTGTTTTTTCCCCAAGCTGAGTCTGGTTTTTGCCCATGACCATAACTGGTGAGTGATCCCTCACTGTCATTGTCGCAACCCATGAGCTTTTAGTTATATTTTCTCATCATCATCCCACCGGGGCCAGGGGAGGAGTGAGTGGGCAGCTTCGGGGTGCTTTGTTGCCAGCTGGGCTTAAACCACTACAGGATGGAAGGAGAAGAGAAGGCAAGAAACAAGGCTATGCAGGAAACCTTAATTCTAAGCTGTCATTTTGAGCTTTTGACTTTGTCACCTTCATATTATTGCTGTAAAGCAGTGGAGGGTCCTTTTACATTTTTAACAAAGTGAAACAAAATTTAAAATTGCTTCCTCATGTAGCATCATCCAAACATAAGCTTGGTTCATACACACTACAGACCTTTAACGCTAACCTGAGCCATATAGGCCTAAGTCCTAGGTTGCCAACCTCTGTGATGACTAACAGCCAGGAGAAATAGGATACTCTTCCACTGAGTTTTAGAGACTTCTGTTCACAGCAAAGCATTCATAAGTGTGAAGTGTACTGGACTCCATTCCAGATCCACATGATCTTACAGACACTAGCCTTCTGCACCTTCCCCACAAGAATAACCCCTTTTGCACCATTCCTTTTAACATGCTCTATTACTAGTCTTGTCCTAACCCTGTCTTCAGTCCCCTCCCAATCTTCTCTCATTCACATCATCGCTTTTATTCACAGGTTTCTCACCCAAGTTCCAGACTTTTTTTTTTCATCTAGTCTCATCCACCTTTCAAGTCGCTCAACAACACCCTCTTTTTCTACCAAAGTCAACACCATGTCTCCAATCTCCTTTACAGCCATTCTCAGTTCTCCTCCCATCAATGTTCTGTATGTAGAACATATATTTCTACTTATTTTAAATATCAGTAAGAAAGCTGTATTTCTAAGCAGCCCAGGGAAAATCTTCCCTTCTTGCAGGAAGGTTAGAATACGAAAAATCAAGTGTTTCAATACTAAAAGAAATGGAAAACTACCACTCAGTAGCCCAGTTCTTGTAAACTCCCAGCTTTAGCCATACTGATCAGTTCAATTCATCAGACACAGTAATGACTCATTTTTACCACAAACAATCAAAATTATCTGGAGGCATGATCTGGTGAGTAATTAATCTCCACTGTTTTTAAGCTGTACCAAATTCATACTCTGCTGATCATCACTGTTCATCTTAACACCAGTTCTGGCATCAATACAAACCTTTGGGCATCAGAATCACTTACAGGAATTTCCTTAAAGTATTCAATTATGAGGGGAGTAATTAAGTGTGGTGTAATATAACTTCAGTTCAAGTCAAAATTAGTACCTTCTGGAAAGATACAAGTAAAATTGGATATGGTTATGAAAATACAGAATCTGTTCTTAACAGAAGACTTTAACCCACATTTGCTGAGGATTCTCAATGCATTTTAATTTCAAGGAATTATTGCAAACTAAGCCCTGAGCCTACAAAAGCAGCCATGCAACCTCACTGCAGCCAAGGAAATCTCACCCTAAAGAAACGCCTTTCAAGATTAGGATTTAAGTGCTTTGACAGAACAAGCATAATAACCTTTCCAAGACATTAGAGGCAAAATGAGAATGCTACCGTTCTTTCAAATGGATGGACATTCATTTTAAAACTGATTCAATAGGATAAAAATCTCAAAACTAGAGAGCAGAAAAATGTAGAAGAATTTTAGATAATAAAAAACACAACTCGTGCTTTAGACTTTTAAGAATATTCTTATCAATCTAATGCATAGAAACTGTTGTAAATTTGTCAAAATATGACCTTCCTCTCATACTGTTAGAGGAGCTTCATTCAGCAAGTAAGTGGAGATACTTGGGTATTTCACAAAGCGCATCACTGGACTGAACCCAACACCACTTTGTCAATTGACAATAATTTTGAACAAGTTAATTGTAGTATTCAAGATCATAAGATATTTTTCAGAAGTGAAAAAAAGGCAGTAAGTTTTCTTAGTCTTCTCCTTAATAACACAAGAATTGGATAAGTATGAAGTATTGTTTTGTTGTGTTTCCTTGTAGCTAGCTTATAATATTGCTTCATTCTCCACTTAATGCACAAAGGGCAAGCATGAGAGTAATGGTTTGAAACTTTACACACTAAAAATAGTTTTGTTTGGGTTTTTTGGGGGTAGAACAATCAAAAATGTATTAACAAAACAAGACATTGGTTTGGCAGAGTATTCACAGTCAATGACTTTGTAGCTCTTTCCTAATCTACAATTTAGCATTAGCTGTTTCTAGGCCCAAAACAGTGAATATGTTTTCGCGTTTATAAACTTTATTCCTTACACATCGTTGACTACTTGGATAAAAAGGAGAGCAAGTTTTATTTCTGTTGAATCTTGCCTGAAGGATATCCCATAAACAACTGATGCAGATTACTACTATATCTCCTGTTCATTTGCATCCACCCATTGGCAGATACGCTCCTTGAAAATAAGATTTCTGATCCAGAACTGAAATCTGCAGTAAAGGTTTTATTTGGGATGACAGTGTTTTGGTAAACTCATTTCCACAGTCTCTTAGCCCAGATCCAGTTCTATGTAAGGTCAAGGATCACTAAAATTATTTTAGAGTCTTTTGGGTTTGGTTTTAATGCAAATTGTTCAGCAGTTGTTGTGGAAAACTTCTGGAAGTGATTTAGAGTGTTTTGGTTTGGTTTTTTTACCTAGGCGATCTCTTACATCCTATGGCCACCGAAAGGAGATGCAGTTATATAAAGCAGTGTAGTCTTCCCTCCCTCTCAAAGAAGACCCTGCAAGAATAGCACCTACAGATACAATCACTTGTTGATATCAATCTCTGGCTCTTGTGCAGGCCATGGGCTGTCTAGCCCACAGATGAGGAGCCCATTATTTGCTCAAAGGAAATGCTAAGATGAAGCAGGAAGGAAGTGAAAGTGGCTACTGAAACCACCTGCTTAAAACCTTACTCAAAATTCAAAGACAGACTAATGATTCAAGCAAAAGCTGGAATTCTTAGAAATGGAGAAGTGCCAAGAAGTTCAGAAAGCAGAGGCAGGCAGCTGACAAAACAGTGCACACAGCTCCACTTAAGAACATGGTGTCACCGAGCACCTACGAGTGGCTTTTTCTCCTCACTTCTACCTACCAAAAGCAGAAGAAAACAAAAACAAAACAATCAAAGAAATCCTTTATCCTAAAACTGCAGTCCTGGCAAAGAGCATTTCGCACTGGCAGTATCATGATCCCTTTCATATAAACAGATTTCACTGGATTTCACAGAGACGTTTTACCCTTCATAGGCAAATAATAGCAAAACACAGGTCAGGAACTGCACAGTCCCAACAACTAATTTCTTTTCCTCTGACTTTTAACCTGTCTAAGACCCCTAAAAAGAACTTCCGTTTTTCTAGGCAACAACAGTAGAAAACTGCAATTTATTTCCAACAGTTGTCATTGTCCATTCTAGGAAAGAAAGAAAAAAGGAACAAACTGAAGTAGGTTTTTATTAAAAAAAGCTCATCTAGTTTTTGTCTATACCAGGAAGTCAAAGGAAAACATTTACAACATTTAGAAACAATTCCAGCTCCCCAGATAACTAACATGTGATTTCATGTCTCCAAACTATTTTCTCATGCACTATTGAAATTTCATTTCTGCCTAAGACTCATGGAGTTTTCAAAAAAAATAGTCCTTCAAGGCTGTGAATCAGCAATCACAATTACTGAAACAGTAACCTCAATTAAAAAGTTACCACAGATACTTTGTGAACAATGGAAAATTGCTAGCTTACACCCATCTGTCCATAACATGAAGAACATTTTTGTCCAGAGTTACTGGCAATCCCTTGCTTGCCAATAAAATGCTCATTTAAAGATGATACTGCACTCTCATTCAGAGTAGTAAGTAAAGCCACTGGGCTACTCAGAACACCAAACTGCTCTTTATTTTAAAGGCTCTCCTCCTGGAAGCCTTCTGGCACAGGTGAAGGGAAGTTGGCACAGTTCTGTTCAGATATAGCAGTTCACACTTCCCCAATATAAATAAAAGTCGCAGAATTACATCCTGATATAGCAGATGGAAAAAGAAATTAAAAAAGGTGGAACAGAGTCCACATACCACCAGTACAACATTTAGAATTTCCCCTTGTGCTCCCTAACCCAGGATCAGGTCATTTAAAAGATTTACAGTATAAGCCTCTGCCTTGGTTTCTATATATATATTGCAGAATTCAAGCAAAGTTACCTCATTAACTTGTTTTTTGTCCAAGTGAAAAACTTGACCAGAACTTGTTGAGGCAATTTCTTCATAGACCTTGTAACCAATATGATCCCTATCATCACAGTCTCCAGTCAGCACAAATACTACCTGTATTTAAAAATAAAATAAAATAAGCAATTGGCACACAGTGCAAACTTTAGGAAAACATTGCAAAGACAGCATTAAGGCATGACCACAAAAGAACTGTATTACTTGGCTTGGGTTCATGTTACTTTGCATGAAGGACAACCATATTGCACTCACTACTGGAAAAAGCAATGAAGAAGAAAAAGAACAGGCAAGTATCCCTTTAGAAATGATACTCATCTATCAGCACTTGTACTTCACAGAATACTTGTTTCAGAACAATATAAAAAACATCCATGTAAGTAGTAAGCTGACCAAGAATACATACACTGGCAAAAGGTTCAGTTGCACTATTTAATTCACAATATTAAAAGGAACAGTCCTTTAAGTTTTTTCTTAACCAGATCAGTTAACTCTCTATTTTTTTTAAAAAAAAAAAAGTTCCCTAGAATGGCAGTATTATGTTCCCTTCTGTAAAAAGATTTCACTGAGTCTCACATAGAAGAATTTTACCCTTCAATATTGAGAAAACAGGGCATTAAATACATAAACCAGCTCAATGTAAATCCCCTCTGTACCTGTGATTGTTTCTGCTGAATGAGTTGAAGTACTTCATGGGTAAGTCTATAATCTTTGGACCGTGCATCAGTAAATACATAGATGAATGAACCAGGAAGAGAAATTTCTAGAGCAATCTTTATTGCCCCGATGCTCATCTCTGGACAGTCTCCACCACCCTGCTCACAATAAGAAGAAAAACAAAACATTGTTCTGAGAAGGAACATGCCAAATAAGTTACTTTCTTTTGCGATGTTCAAGACAGATGCTTTCTCAGATTCTAATACTTTATTCACTTTTTTATCCTAAGCATTGTATGGTTTCTGCAGAGTGCTGTCACAGACTCGCACGCCCAAGCAGCAACTGCAACGATTCTTTAGGGAAAATAAAGTCAAAGGAAGGGTTGTGGTTAGACCTGAAAATGGTTGGTGTCATGGTCACTCTTATCTTTTCTGAGAGCACCACATTTTGCTTAGCTCCAGCTTTTGTGACAGCTCTGTTTCCTATACTCACACGCTCCCTTACTGGCTGACAATTTAATTGCTCCAGTAGTATGCAGCAGTCATGGGAGGTCATGGTCATAGACGCAGATGGGAAATGATCTCAGCCAAGCAGTGCTGAGCTCCAGGAGGGCCTTTAGATACCGTAACAGCAAGAACTTGACCTAGACTTCACACCACGGGACAGCCAGTGCAGGGAGCTCAGCAGAGAGGCTACAGGTGATGTGTTCCCAGTGACCTGTATCACTAAGCAGAAAGCTGCATAACTGCAGATTTTTCAGACCATCTCTTCAATCAAAATGCTTCCAAGTATGACTTTATTTAATTTTATATGAAAGGATCAGTTTCTCTTCCTAAATTAAGAATTAGAGCAAAACTCTGTTTAAATAAAAGTTCACTTTAACTTACATAAAAACTAATTTGGCATATTGAAGGCAGAAGTTTCCAAAGAGCTGAACATGAACTGTAAAACCTGTCCCTGTAAACAGCAACAGACCTCTGCACTTTCAAAATTAAATATAGCAGTTATTTATTTTATTTCTACAATCAACATGCCTTCACACATACTTATATACAAACCTCCACATGCTGGCAAGGAAGAAGGAAAAAGATAATGAAAACTGTTGCATCTATTTTTAATTCTTGAGATGCCATCAAAAATTATGTTTTGAGGTTAAACATTCACACAGACACATAAACCAGAAAAAACCTTGCCTCCCACAGTCCCCCAGTCCTTAAGAATTTCAGCTTTCCCCAATGAAATGTTCATGTCAGCAACAACTTTTAATCTATCATTATCTTTAATCCCATTTCAAAGCAAGAATAGCAATAAACTTCTCATCTATGTTAAAGAACAGGTACATTGCCATTGTTCTTTTTTATAAGTGAGTGCTTTCTAAATGCAGTCTTACTTTTAAGGGAAAAGCAAGTGGTAGAATCCAGACAGCCTGAAATTCAAGAGATAATTCTCCAAAAACATTTTTGACACACATCAGAACTTTATCTTGGCAATGCTTATACAATCCCATGGGACAGATCAGTATATCCAAGTTATTTCTTTCCTGCTCTTGCAAAGTGAGTATCGTATTCAGAAAAGACTCTTCCACATAAAGCTTTAATTTGTAGGCAAAGTCAAGATACCTGAAACAAGAAAACCTGTATTCCCACTTCAAGTCTACTTGATTATTGTCTCCTGTAGTATTTTATATGGCAGCATCTATCTTCTACATATAATAGGAAAAGCACTGCTGAACTAAATGGTTATTCTGAGAACAAGCATGAACTTTTTTATTCTCATAACGTAGAAGAGGGGTATTCTCAAAACACAGCTATGTAAAACTACAAAACAGAAATGTATTAGCTTTATTTTTAAAAAGACATGAAAATTTTCCATTAAGTATTTCCTGCCTTTCTTTCCAGATGGCAATTAAATATGGTTACAATTACTTTGTGAAGTTTTCTGGAAAGACAGATGTGAGTAAAGCTCAGCAAGTCTCACCTTCCATTCCGTTTGGAGAGGCATACAGAAATATAGGTTCTTAGCTCAGCTCATCTGTACTATTGACATTTCTTATGTCTAAATTTAATATCTATATAACTATTTCTTTAAATGCTATTGTATCCACTTACAAAGGGATAATTTACTATCAGATTTTAAAAGTGTTATCAACACTTATATCTTACAGAATACTACTTTCATTAAGTTGTTAATTTCTACACAGATAAATATTCAAGTAAGGCCTTTTCAGAACTGTTGATGCAAGTGTATTGGTACATGTATCATAGGATCATGTAACACTCAAACTATGTGTATATAACTTTAGAAGTTTTTTATATAGACAAGAGTTAAGTATATTGCTTATGCAAATAATTATCCTTTGTGAAAACAGTATTTAACATAAGAATACACAAAAAAATCTTCTTAACTCAGAAAAAAAGAAGCCACTGCTGCCAAGTATAAGTTATTGTCATGCTGTCTATACGAATCATTCACAGTTAATTACAGATGAAACATAAGCAAAATAGGATCAACTTATGAGGTGTCAAAGGAATAATTCCTTTATCACTTTGAATGTAGGAAGGGACAGAACCTAGTTTCTCCAGTGAAATGTATACAGACTAATTTTTACCTGATGCAAAATGCCAGTCAAAAGCCTATTTCTAATTGCATGTACAGACCCTCCAGTTGTTCTGTGACCAGATGAATTTTGTTGGAAAACAAGGGCTGGGCTTATCCTGATGTCCAGGGAGGACAAATTCTACACTATTCCTGGACGGCATATTTTGATCTGATAAGATCATAAGACTCCTTAAAATAATTTATCCTCACTATAATGTTAGCTTTGTTTATTAATGAGAATATTTGCTCTACACCCTTTTTCAAAATAAACCTATCTTAAAATTTCCCCTACCTCCACAATATTTATTCTTGTATCTTAATTGCCTTTCTAAGAAAAATACTAATAACAAACAGGTAGGAAAAGTTCACATTTTCTGGGAGGACTACTGCAAGATGACTTATCAGTCCTGTTCTGATCACTTTTTTAATTTATATTTTGGCTTTTCACCAATATAATGAATGAATACAAGTCAGTGAAAGTCTTAATTTAGCTGAATGAGCACATCTTGAATGTAATTATGAAATATGCAATCAATCAGGATTAAAAAAAGAAATCTTAAATTCACTACTAACTTTTAAACAACTTGTAAATTAAGATTTTTAAATTCCCAAAAGCTTCCTCTAAATCATAAACCTTTTAGAAATAGCTGCAATTATTTTCCAGTATAGCTATTTAGAAAACAAAAAGTGAAGACTGGAAGGATTTTTAAAGTTTACGTTTCCCCATGAAGGAGAAAACCATAACGGCTGGCATTTTCTGCCTCCTTGAAAGTTTACTATTGTCTTCTTCAAATTTCAATCTTTCTGACAACTTCTAAACTACTTATTCTTCCCAAAAGAGCACTATTGGCTTTTAAATGATCTTTTATTACAGGCATTACACCATGTGCCAGTTTCTAAGGGAGAGTCTGTCTGGCACTACTGACTCCAGCAAGGTTCTCCGCAGGTCAGAAGCACTTTGCTTGGTTAAAAGACAAGACAATAGGATCGTATTTTCTTTCAGTAAGTGTAAATCCATTCCAATACTTCCCTTTCTTTCCACCACGTGACCCAGATGTCATTTGTGGTTCACTCTCACCCAGGGAAAGTTCACCAAGGGAGACGTACTGGTGTGCTACTTCAAAAACTGCTACTTGTCTGGTAAGCACAGCTAGAGAAGCAATTCAACAGGGTTTGTGTAAGACAAGAGTAGCCAAGTCAGCCTGATGCCTTTGAATCAGTAGGTGCTAACTAACACATGGCAGTGAAGGCTGTACCTAAGTAACACTTGATGGGTCTTACAGTCCTTTTGTACCTAAATTACTTAAAGCTAATGAGAAGTTTTCATGGGAAATAAGTTCCAGAACACAGTAAAACGGTTCATAAAAGCATCTGTGAACAAGTGGCAGGACTAATTAAAATGCAAAATAAATGTTAGCATTATCTAACTATTCTTTCTTGTATGATTGAACTGAGTCCCCACAGAATGATGTAAACTAAGGCAAAGTAATTAGTCATAATCATAAATTAAGATGACCAGAGAACAGGAAGATGACAGTTTGTGTAGGTAAAGTGACAAAGATAAATGGCCTACATCCTGATGAAGCATTGTAGCAGAACCATCAACACAAGAGGAAAGATTAGAGGGACGAAATGGGGCCTTTGTTAGAACCACATAAAGAACGAACAAGTTACTCACCTGAACATAAAGTTCCCTGAGTTCAAATTGAAATTTCTTGGGATCTGTGGTTATTGTCACTGGACCAATTTCTAGGATGAAAACAATTGGAAAATATGAGGAAAACACAAAGTTATCAAAAGACAACTTCAAGTGAAGAGCTTGAAACGGTTTCATATTAATAAAAATCTGGTAGTAAAAAAAGAACGTAAAAGGAATAATTGAGAATGATACACTGTCCTGGTTTCAGCTGGGATAGAGTTAATTGTCTTCCTAGTAGCTGGTACAGTGCTGTGTTTTGAGTTCAGTATGAGAAGAATGTTGATAACACTGATGTTTTCAGTTGCTGCCAAGTAATGTTTATACTAAGCCAAGGATTTTTCAGCTTCTCATGCCCAGCCAGTAAGAAAGCTGAAGAGGTACAAGAAGCTGGCAAAGGACACAGCCAGGGCAGCTGACCCAAAGTGGCCAATGGGGTATTCCATACCATGGGATGTCACATCCAGTATATAAACTGGGGGGAGTGGGGGCGGGGGATTGCTGCTCAGGGACTAACTGGATGTCGATCGGCAGATGGTGAGCAATTGCACTGTGCATCATTTGTACATTCCAACCCTTTTATTATTACTGTTGTCATTTTATTAATGTTATTATTATCATTATTAGTTTCTTCTGTTCTATTAAATCGTTCTTATCTCAACCCACGAGTTTTACTTCTTTTCCCAATATTCTCCCCCATCCCACTCTAGGGGGAGGGGGGGGGGAGTGATTGAGCAGCTGCGTGGTGTGTAGTTGCTGGCTGGGGTTAAACCACGACATATACCCAGCACTGAAATCCATGATTCCAAATCTAGTAACTCTAAAATCATTCTAGTATTACCATAGGCACATAAAGCATTCTGTGTTTTGTTTCATTCACATTTGCTTTTGACCAATCATTTAATTTTTCTTAGTAATCAGAAGGGAAGAACAATCCCCCAAAAAAATGTGGCTCCGCCAAAAAAAAAAGTATTTTTTCAGAAACAGTTGTATATGTAAACATGAAGGAGAGGGCTCTCTGAAGAGAATATACATATCAGCTTCCCTGACCAAGGTAAACAAAAAAAAAAAGCCACATCTCTTGCCTGAAAGAATATGTACTCTCTAGCTGGAAAAGCTTGCTGTGTGCCCAATGCCCAACATCAGCATAGCTAGCAGCAATTGCCAGAAAGAACTGAAGCAGAATCAACTTTATTCGTGGTGTTTCCCATGTCTTTGTATATTGAGAAATGGCAACACATCAAATTGAAGTTGGCCAGGGTGTGACAGCAGCACATATTCGAGCATTTCCCAATCACACTAGCTGTACCACAAGCCTCCTTCTGCCCCTTCAACAATTGCCTTCCTAATTGGTACCAAATGTGATTCTAACCAGCTGTTTTCCTACAGCTGTGATTTCCTGACAGTTTACCTTGATCTGTCTTGGCACTCGTGCAGTTTATTCTTTCCCTGTCCTGGGCAGACATTCCTGCCCTGTCCTTGTGCCAGTAATGGCATTCATCTAGCTCAGCAAGCTGGGTTAGGGTGCTAAGCCAAAAATAAATAAATAAATAAAGACAAAAAGAAAAAAGCAAATAGCTTTCTGCTAGTTTAGTACCCCAAACCACTCATGAAGAGATCAGCTGAGTACTGGCATGCAAAATGGGGTACAATTATGCAGTCAGGGTGAAAGAAAAACATGAAACTGCAGTGATGCCAATTTAATACAGCTGTAGCTTACACGGAAGTGCTGCCTCAGCAGACCATACATCCCTTTCCAAGCTCAATAGAAGTTAATACACACTTATCTTTCATATAATCTAGACATTTTTCTTTTTTAAATGGTCCAAAGTTTTATTTCACTGGAGTTTCAACAACAGCCATCACTAAAGTCTACTATAATCACACACGTGTTTGCTTGGGGGGCTCTATTTATGAGTGCCTTTTGCTAAGTGTAGGTTTTAATTTGTTTGAAAGTCACCCAAGAGATCACACAAAATGTTTCCTAGAATATTAAACTGTCTTAAGGGGTTTTTGGTATGGTTTTGGGTCATTTGTCTGTGAACGTTATTTACTAAAATACTACACTATCCTCAAAAAGGCATTTATAAGGACTCACCATTCCTCCACATATTTAATCCTGCGATACTCCCACTCCTACCATTCCACCTGGTACCATCCTCCCTTGGGTATTCTTTAAAGCAAATGCCTGTAATAAAGCTATCTCCAAATTGTTATGCTTCAAATCTATTCCCTGCCAACCATTGTTTTAAAGCATATAATAGTATAGGTTTTACACATACAGTAAAACCACTAGCTCCATTATTCCCTGTCAGTTGAGGGATTACATTTTTCAATTCTAGAGCAGTAAATCCTTTGGAAAGGCTTTCTCTCCCTATAAAATAAAGATCTGAAAAGCTACATTACTTCAGCTAAGCTACGACAGCACATCCAGTTTAGATCAGATAAGAATTTTGCCTTGTTTCTAAGCAGGCAGCAAGGGCTCGCTCCAGTGACGCACTCAGATGCCAAGTCCAAGCCCTTGTCAGCACGCCGCAGGATCATGCCAAAGCTCTGGCCGCCCTCTGGTGTGAGCTCAGTAAAGAGCAGATCTTTGAAATGGCACCTGGATCAGAGGTTGGAAAGGGAGCATGGCCTAGTCAGCATCAAGTAGAGAGTTACCAGTTGTCAGGACAGAACTGAGAACTTCACAGGAGCCATGCAGAGGGCAGATCTCCCCAGCCAATTCTGCAACCAAGGCCAGAGTTCATCAACTTCCCCTGAGGTCAGGCAAGGCCCCAGAAAGGAGTGGATAGGATCATTCACATCTTCAGTAACAATGATCTCTTCTAAGGGACAAACAGCAGCAACATGAATGACACCGTCATTCCCAGTGTAGGACAGCAACCATGTCTCTCTACATCAGCCCTTATCTGAGGGGCATCAGGAAGACTTCCATTTGTAAGCAATGATCCTAGCACTTAATGTAAACCTACAGCTACAGTCAACTTGCCAACATTAAACTAAATAATTACTGATACAGGAGGCATCTGGAATGGCAATAACCATCCAACTCTGGGCTGGTATTGCTTCCCCCATCCATTTGATCTGATCTTCTCTCAGTTGTATGAAGTTTATTCAGTACTCTTCCCATGGAGCTTACAAGCCATGTAAGACCATGTTCTAGGTCTAAATGGTGATGTGACCGATTCTCACCATTTGAACGCTCACCAACTTGTACCAAAAACCTGAGCACCTACTGTCTTTCACATGCTGTTGTGCCACCAGCTTGTGTGACCCACTTACCAAAAAAGCTGCAATAGCCTTCACCAAGTTCATTTTCTTTTATACTCGTTCTGCTACCTCAAAGTACAACCCATGCAAGACTGTTTCATCAGTGCAGGTAAACACAGGCCTTCAAAGCATTCAGAACAGACAGAGGTGAGAAGACATTACCAGAAGTGCTTTAAGTTTATTTGCCAACTAGGAACTACTGCCAAAAAGGACTTTGGGAAAGAATGGCAAGTTCTCTCACAAGACATCATAGAAGGTTAAACTAATGATAAGCTACAAACCTCAAAAACTGTAAAGTCTAAATCAAGTTGCAGTCATCAGTTTGTACATGGCTCTGTAGAACAAATGCACAGAGGCAGGTCTGAGACTCAGTGCAGTTGAGACACCAATGCCTGTGCAACGCTAAACTACAGCACTATTAAAGAGTTATACAGACCATGATGGAGAATTGTTCTTAGCACTTGCAAGACGCTAACTGTGAAGCATGAGTTCAGGCAGTTTCTGAAGGAACTTAAAGGGTTTAACAGTTTTAGAGTACTACACTGTACAAGTTCACCTTGTGTAAGAGCTTTCATCTAAACAATGCTGAAAAGCTTTGTGGCATTAAACTAATATAAAACATCAAAAAAAGCATACAGTCAAGTTAACAGACAATAGTAGACACTAAAAAGAAAAAGACCAACATGTTAATACTCAGAATAGGTTCTGGTGTCTGAGAAAAGCAGTGAAGGCATGACTGTTCTTTTGTGCAACTTTAATGGTACCCACGTAGCTAGTCAACTCATAGGTCTAATTGCATGTTTATCCACATCCAAAATTGCCCGAAGTCTTAATAACTGCATGCAGAAGTCAAGCACACAAGTCAGACATTCCTCAAATCAAACATAGTTACAAATGTATCATTCTAAATACAGAATATTTACTCTGAAACTAGATCCTGCAACCACGCCAAGTAAAGCAGAAAAAAACTTTTTTTTTTAACTTCATTAGTTCTTTAGGCAAAGATTGACACATTAAATACTCTAACAGAATATGCCCATTCTGATGCTGAACTATGAATCCATTTTTAGGCACCGATGTTGGAATATTTGGGACTAGTTTATTGTGGAGGTCTCCTCATGGCTCATTACTCCAAAGCTGTCCCTGGTCCTCTACAGGCGATTGTGCAAAAGGTGAAAAACCTGACACAGACCCAGCAAGACAACATGTCTTTCTTAAGCAGCAACTAAATTCTCTTGTCTCAAAAGCACAACGTAAATGTCAATTCTTTCAGACTGACTTGGTGATCCAAGACTTAATGCACACACACATAAAACTGATAACACAGGAAAGGAAACCTTTTCTAAAGGAATGATTGGACATTACTGAACAAAGCCCAGACTTCCTAAACTTAAATCACAAAACTCAATGTAATCACTGCAGTGTTTGAGTTTGTACCTAAACAACTAAACAAGTATCACAACATATAACATATATAATAACATATAACATAAAACTTAGTACCAGTCCATTTGACAGAGATTAAGAATCTTGGTACTTCCTTTCTGGGGCAAATCTTATGAAAACTATCTCCTTTCTAAATAAGGAGAATGGCCCTAGTAACCTGAGAAACTGGCCATTCTGAAAAGCCCTGATGTTCTTCCATGACTTCCTGCCACATCTCAACTGGCTAAATATTTATATACAAGCTGAACAGCCAGCACATTGGGAAAACCACAAATTATCCAATGACACACAATCATGCATAATTACCACTGAGGGTGATTGCAAATTTGGCACTGCCTTAATTCTGACCATGTAAGACATCTGCACAAAATATCTGTTTTGGACAGCAGGATGCTTTAGGAGATCTTGCAAAGGAATATGGAAGCCATTTGCCTACCTCTCATCAACTCAGAACACTGAATTTGTTTGTTGTAGAAGGAAAAAAAAGTTCTAGTTGATACTTGGTAGCTGAAGGAATTTCAGCAGAGATGCTAAATCCTATGGAGCACTCTCACCTACAGAATTCCTTCTTCTAATTCAGAGCAGAGAGATGCTAAATCCTATGGAGCACTCTCACCTACAGAATTCCTTCTTCTAATTCAGAGCAGAGATGTTTCCCTGATGTAAAACCATATCCATGAATAAAAAAAAAAAAAAAAAAAACAAAAAAAAAACCATCCCCCCAGGAAGCCCCCACACCTTTGGACACTTCCAAAGAACACAACTTTCAGAACTAGTACACTACAAATGAAAATTTAAAAAAAAAAAAAAAAAAAAAAAAACCCAAACAAAATACCACCAAACCACACACAACAGCAACAAAAAAAAAGGTATTTTAATAACAAATGTAATTACAACACCCTTTTACTACATTTCTGTTTCACTACACAGAACAATATGTCATCCCAATTCTACTAGTTTATTGGTATAATGCAGATTTTCACCAGGGCTGCATCTTTGCAATGGAGTAAAAAGTATAACACTCTGTGTGTCCTAGAACTGTACAGATCAAAGTATATTTAGTTATTTCTTCATTATCCAGTACAGAACTCAAGAAATACATAGTTTTCCCCAACTTATAACGCAAAGAATACCTTAATGCCAATTATCTCCTACATGCTTTTTTATGTATGGAGTGGACTGACAAGTTTAGCACTAGGCATCTGAAAAATAAGGATCTGTACTCAGTAAAACATGCACATTTTTTAAAGGCATACCTTGAAAAATTAAATGTGTGCTATGAAAACTTTGATATCCCCATGAAAAATCATTTTCAGAGCTAGCAGTATACATAAGATTGCTACATCTTCATCAGGAAGTTGCATTTACAAAGAAATTTCACCATTCACTGTACATTAAGTATCATGATTCCAGTGAAACAGTATGAATAAGAATTTACAGGTCAAACTATGCAAATGAGTTATTTGTATCTTCAGGCTGTTAAATAAATGTCTTCTTTTCACACAATTTTGGGAGATTCTGATTTACTGGGATCATTGAAAATACATGTATGGCAAAGGGCCGGAGGTGGGAGGGAAGAAGGAAACATTTTCAATGATGCGAATGGGAATTAGGTAACACAGTGAAGGCACCCTAGCATATGATTCTGTATTGGGTTTCTGTGGCAAGGTTTTGGTAGTGGGGGGGGGTTACAGGGGTGGCTTCTGTGAGAAGCTGCTGGAA